>OY997266.1:19780613-20310613 GCA_963921465.1 Triticum timopheevii | reverse complement strand
AAGTGGCGAATCGGGTGGCGACGGTGGTGGAGAATCAAGCCCAATTCTAGGCGGGTGGTGGAACCGGCGGCGGGGGCTGATTGGCGGCCGGATCTGGAGCGCGACGAGAACGGCGGGCGGCGACGGTGATGCGGCAGGTGGACCGAGGAAGAAGATGCGGGTAGAGGGGGGCATTGAAGGGCGGTTAGCGGTTGGCGAGCGACCAGGCGCCGTTTTACATCACTGGAGGTGAAGATGCAAATTTGCACCTCCAGGTGTTATTACTGTTGTATTTTACATCACTTGAGGCTGGTGATATAATTTCTTTCATTTACATCATCTGTAGGTAAATGGATATTTGGGCATTAGACTCTAGGTCATCTATTGAAGATGCTTTAATTGGTCAAAATATTACCTAAAATCGGAGAGGATCGTAGGAGTATCCCTGCATGCATGGGATCGAATTCCTTCCATGATTTGGCCTGCATGGTCTGCTTGCGAGCAACTGGCGCCATTTCCATCCGTCAAAGATTCCGCCAGCCAGCTTTATCGAGTCCACCGGACGCATACTCTCGGGAAACGATGAGTGCGGTATCATGCGTGCGTGCGTGAGGTGTCAGAACTCAGAACACAACGCAAGAGAGCAGAACACGGTGCCCGAGTTTTGAGCCCATGATCGAGGTGTCCCGCTTGTCTGATTCCTCCGATCCGCTCGATTTACGCAACACGTAGCTGGACTGGACTCGGCCGGTGGCGTACGAAAAATGCTGGTTGCCATGCACGCCACTACACCGCACAGCCCATGACGCCATGATCTACCACCACGCATGGGCTGATGCGTACAGTCGATGTTGAGTGACCAAAAAGTGCTCCGCCGATTCAGCCAGAATCCGTGGCTTTGCTTTGCATTTACGGGTGTCAGAACCATGCACGTACAGTACAGCAGTACGTATACTACGTATAGTAATGTTGTCCATAGACAAACCTCGAGTTAATGCGACATCCTTTCAGAAGAAAAAAAAAGTTGAAGCCACGTCAGTTTATCTACTACTAGGTGTTTTTGGGTGGTGTCGGCGAGCGCCACGAAGTCCTGTAGCGACAAAACGGGAGATGAGGCACAACAAACAGAGATCCTGCATAAAAACGCCGCGTGAAAGCAGCACCCATGTCTCGGTGTTGGTGGGGTCTTTTGGCGCTCTCACTGACGACTGATGCAAAGATTTAGGGTTTCGGGAACGAACATGCCTAGTAGGCATTTCCGTTGGGAAACACTTTGTATCAGTAGTCTGACAGAAGATTTTCATCAGACGGGTCCTCCCCCGTTGATTCTCATTTAATCTGACAGCCTATATTTCTATCTGACCCGACAATTAAGCGCTAGAATTTATCCTTTCCGAGTAAATCTCTACTCGACCGACCCCCCCCCCCCCCCCCCACTACCAGAAAACAGCCTTTTCCCCACGGCCAGGAACCAACAGGAAAATGCCAAATCCCGCCAGGAAAACAATTCCTGGCGGTTACCCGACAGGAAAATCCCGCCAGGAATACAACGACAGGGAAATTGTGTAATGCCTGACGGCCGGCCGGCAGGAATTATTTTCCTGACGGTTGTTCCTGTCGGCCACCCTCAGGGAAATCTTGATGCCGTCAGGTTTACAGGTCCCCTTGTTGTGACGGCCAACCTACAGGAAAATTGGCACAAAGGAAAACAAATTATGTTGAGCCTGTAACTTATTTCAGGGGATCCATAATCAGCATGTAACTGACAAATCCGTACCCTTCTATAATTACAAATTTATTAGCAGATATCGATGGTCCACACATAATCCCAATAAACCTAAATCCACATCATATCTTCATACAAGCATCCAGAAACAGTATAAGCATAGCACATGTCTATCCATTAATCCATGAATGATTGAACATATCGTAGTTGACATCTAAAATTTTTACTTGCTCAAAAGCAGGAACAGGACAGTTGTACGCATACATGCCGCCACCACTACTCAAAATACGCATCCATGGCATTGTACAAAGCAATGCAATGACAACAAGAGATTCATGTTTCTAAGTCAACTGGTTCACGATCTGGAGCATCACCTACATCTTCATAAGTTTCTAAGTCACCTATGCTACCGCCATGTTCTCACCATCATTGTAGACTCCAGTGTTGCCATTGCCGACGTGGTCGCCCATAGCACCATCCTCCAAGCTAACAGGGGATGAACCAGTTTTCCTGCAAAGTCACGTACACCATTAACAGGAATAATAGTTTATTGAAAGGAACAGGAGATGATGACCAACATCCATCACCATAAGAGTTGTTATCCTCTTAACTCTTTCAAGATTCATCTTTTTGGCATATCTATACAATAGATCCTACAGCCATGTGAAACATACATTTTATATATTTTAAAGTGGCTCCAGAACATAATTTGGTGATGATAATTTAAATACCATGACAATATTGAACAAAACACTTAGCCAATCCAGAAGGTTGGCAAAAAAGGATGTTCATTTAGTATTTCTTTGTAAATCTTAGATATGGCATATGGCAGCAATGTAATCATTAGATGTTATACTACGTTTTAGTGTCTTACAAAATATAATGATAGGTGTTTTAGTGTCTTATAAAATATAATGATAGGTGCAAATAATACTCACCGGTAGCTTCAAGTTCGAACTTGTGGCCATTAGGAGGGCATTCTTAACGAGGTCTTGGCCCTCTTTGCCCTGATGAAAAATGTGCAATCTCAAGATTCCAATCAAGGAGAGATGATTTTTTTCAGAACAACTAAAGATTTAAGAGATTGCATTTAAACTAACATGATTGGTGAAGATTGTATTTCAAGGAAGTAAAATAATTAATGGGGCTATGTACACGTTGGGGCATACAATGGCTCCAGATTCGATGCACAAGTGCCAAAGACTGGACAAGAAGATCTGAACTAAATCATGCCGTCAAAGAAGGTCCAGCATGCCATATACCCTTGAGTAACTGAGGAATATGACCGCCGGTCTACATACATGATGGAAGGAACACACAAATTAGATAGATATGCATGTGCATTAGTTACCTCATGCTGCTGACCTATGAGAACTTCATAAAGAAGACGCATGTACTCCTCGTAGTCTTCGGCATCCATGGGCTTGCACCTGACTCGAAACACACACACACACACACACACACAGGGTACGTGCTTCCTCACTCTTCCAGCAGGCCGTATGCGAACAAGTGCCTAGTTCATTGCCGTATCCAAGGGATTACAAGTTCCAAACGACAAGGTGCTTGCAACCAAATATGGGTTCAGGAGAAGACAAGAGGAATAGATTAGTTGTGCTGATGCATATGAGGAGAGATAATTACCTCAAAACAAATAAGTAATTTACCAAATAAATTAGGACAACGACAAATAATCAGATAAAAATCAACACATATAGTATTTGTGAGATAATTACCACATCAATACAAGCATGTATATTGCCAAAGTGTGAGGGGTACCTGGGACAGGTTTTGCCTTGCCCTTCACTGCATCTATGATATGCGGCTTCCTTCCTTCCACCACAAGATTTCTAAAGATGAGAAACAGTACCTACAAAAGGCGGGCACAATTGTGCAAATAATTACTTACATTGCCAACTAAAGATATGATTAGGATGCTTCTAAAACTGAATGCTTACTGCCAAAATTATTTTTCAAGTGAGGCAATATCTTGAAGTTGTACCAGTGGGCTGGGCTGCAGCTTCAACAATGGCTCCATAATATGGCAGAGAATCAAGCTACAAGAAATTAATAATGGAAAAAGAATAAATATTTGATATAAATACCACTGAGAAAGCAGCTATAGGCCCCGTCTTCACAAGCACTACATATTCTAAAAGCACATATCTAGCAATGATACAAGAAGCTCTTCAGTTTTTCAATAATATAAACAAACGTGAGTGCTAATAACACACCCAACAGTAGCTCCTAAAATTTTGTGATACGTGAGATAACAAAACTCTTCGTAGCAAACTGAAATAGAATAAATCAACACACGGAAAACAGATAGAAGGGCCGCCTTATTTTCCAACTCATAAGCCTAATCTTTTCACCAATGAGCCAGCAAAAGAAGGAAATCAAGATCTGGATGTCCTAAGATCTAGATTCTCCATAAATTGTATGAACAACTAAAGATCCCTTTGTTTTTTGGATGACCGTGGTTGGGACTTACCACAAAAAAAATAGATCTCCTGGCTTGGACAAAATGGAGAGGAGGAGACCACTGCTGTCACGTCAGAGGAGGAGGAGGCGGAGGCGGTTTGCTGGATGTGCAACATGAGACTTACCCAGATCTGGAGCAGGGAGCACGGGGTACAGTCATCGCATACAGGGCGGCCGTGTTGGGGCGGAGTGGGCCGATGGAGGTGGGATGCAGCAAGGGGCAGAGCTGCAGACAAGCGACGGCGGATGTCAAGGCGATTAAAGGCGGGCGTCGGTGGCGGACGCAGGTTGACCCGGGTGGCGGTGGTGGAGGTGAGAGACGACCAGCAGTGGAGATTGGGAGAGTGGAGGGCGAGCGGCGCCGGAATGATTTAGGGCGGCGGCGCCGGCCAGGAAGTTTGAGGAGGGCGGCGGCCATGGAGCAGATGTGAGATGGACAGAGGGGACGAAGTGGGGAATTGGTCTAGGGATTCTATTCATCTCGATGGGCCTTTTTTCCTGTAGGCCTATACACACAGGAAAACTAGCGTGATGTTTTCATCTTGCCACGCGGAAGTTTCATTTGAGGCGCCAAAGCGAAAAAAATCGTGCGAAGTAAGAATTTCCGGCGCCAGAGGCCTTTTGCCGGTAGTGAAATGGCGGGCTGGGCCTCAAATATTTTTCCTGTGGGCTGGACTCTCAGGAAAATAGGCAATTTTCCTGGGGACCAAAGTTAGCCGTCAGGAAAATTTATATTCCTGTGAGGTGCTTCGGGCCTCACAGGAAAATTCGTCACCTACAGGAAAAGTACAGTTTCTGGTAGTGCCCCCCCCCACCCCTCCCCGTCTTGCACCCCACAGGCGACTCCATCCCCGACGAGCACGATCACCACGGCTACCTCCGCCATGAACCTGCTCCGCACCACAACTCCGCCATGTCTACAGCTGCTCCACGTCGCTGGTGCGACGTCCCTCCCCTGTCTACTCCGCCCGGCCGCGTAACCCCCATCTTCACCCCGAGCCCCGCCAGATCTTGCTCCGCCTCCATCCCTCCTGCCGCACCGGTGTGCCTTTTTGGGACCGCAAAGAAGCTGCACGCACATCCCTGATGTGGCCCCCTAGTATGTACTCACACGAACTAGGGTTTGATTCATCTCTTGTTTGATTCCTTTTTAATCACTGGATTTGATTTGGGTTACATGGGACGCAATGCTTGCTTCGATCTATTTTGCTGAGTGTATCTATATTATCACCGATGTGTAATGGTTCACTATGTCATCTACGAATTTCGATATGATTTCAAATTTTCATGCTTCTATCCATGTTCACATCTGTCCCCAACTACTATCTCCGTGCTTCCTAGTTCTGTATCATCTAAATTGCTATATAGATCACCCACCAACATATATATAGATGCTTCTGGATCCTATATCCAAAAAACATGGATTACGCGTTCATAGTCTCGTTTTTCGGAGTTGACAGCAGTACGCGTGATGGATTACAGAAAGTATGTTGATATTGCATTGATATGGTGCTTTCGGAATTTACATGCTTCATATATATCGTAATCGTGCTTCATTGCCATGTCAAGTTTGCTTCATACTCCCTCCGTCCGAAAAAGCTTGTCCCTGAAATGGATGTATCTAACACCAAGTTAGTGGTGCTAGATATATATCCATTTGAGGGACAAGCTTGGGACAACCTTTTTCTGATGGAGGGAGTAGTTCATAGGCATCATAGTTGTGCTTCCTCACTGTGTACAATTTGCTTATTTTGCATACTTGAGCTTCTATGCTATGGTAGTTCGCTTCGTATGTTTTGTACTTCTTCATCTACGTTGTGTTCAATTTGCTCCACTTTCGTGCTTCATATTGTTTTGTAGGTATCATGTTTGTATTCAAATCAGTCAACTCGTGCATCATATATTGCTGTAACCCCAAAGGGAACTGAAGAACATGCTTTGTGAGGGTGAGACGTACATGGCGCTGGTTGATGCTGGGCATGGTGTGCATCATGAGATTGAGCATCTTAGTGCCTTGTGTTCTTGTCATCAGCATGGAAGCAAACTAGCAAGGACCACACTCAGTGGCCACAGGTCAATAACTTCGGCCACTCAATGGTGCTACCCTCTCTGCTCCTTGCCTGGTCTCTCTGTAGTTCACCGGCGGTGACAGCCGTAGATTTGTTGAAGAAAAGGAGCGCATCAAAGCATGGTTTGTAGCGTTGGAAGCATGACTTGCTTATGATGGAAGCAAATTGAGCAGATTTGTATCACATGGAAACACGTCCCTATTGTTCTTGAAGCATGTGCACACAAGCTAATGGTTCTTGTTTTAATGGAAAGAAGCTCTTATTTGCTTGGAAGCAATTCTCTAGTCTGCCCAAACAAGTATTTGATTATTTTGATGTGAAAATACAATTCCAATTTATAATTGCATTGGCAACTCTTTTTTTGCAAACATTGGAACACATTTGGGAACACCTTTTTGGATTAAGAAAACCACACGGAAGAGGAAATTCATTTTGGAAGAAGCAAATAACAGAAATACCAATACATTGGACGCAAATATATGTCATACTGAAAGCACATTTGAAGACAATTTTAAGCATATATTCTCTGCATGGAAGCAAAAATTACCTCGGCATTTGGGACAAATATTCTTATATAGAGACAAACTTCATTTGCACTGGAAGCAAATTATATGAACCTTTTCTTTTGTATGTTTTGATAGATCCAAGCAAATTTTAGTAACAAATAAGGAAATCAAGTTGTTGAAACATATTTTCACTTCATAAGAAGCAAATAAAATTATTACACTGGACAAATTTGTTGTTAGATCAAAGCAAATTTATCCTTTAATGGAAGCACATTTTAGTATCGGTAGAAACAAAATTTAGTATCGGTGAAAATACCAGGCATATATTTGCGTCCAGTGCAAATATGTTTAGGTAGAAACAAAATTGATTTCAACAACTTGATAGATCCAAGCAAAATTTAGGTAGAAACAAAACATATTTGATAGATCCAAGCATATTCTGAAGTACCGGAATATGAAGGAAAAGGAAGTATTTATATGAAATAAATAGTATTACATTTTCATCCTCCCATGATTTTCTCGTGCAGTTAGTGTGAGGAGCAGATTACATGAAAATTGAGTGGACCCATACCAATCCAACGTGACTTTAGGCGGTAATTGGCTGTAGGAAGCAAACACATGGAGACAGACTATCGTCTAAGTACCAATCCAACGTACAGAAGCAACCTAATCTAACGGTGCTCCACTGGTCTGATGGGAGCGCTAGGATCAGTAGTCTGATGCCTAGCGTCTCCCATTTCCGTTTATTACTCTTGTGGAATAGTATGCATTTCTCTGTCTGTCTCCCTGTATGACTTGTAATCACGTCTAAACAAATGCGCGCGCCTTTTTCCTGTCCAGAAAGGAGGCGCATATTTTTCTTGCCGCCAGTTCTTGATGAGAAAGGAGACGCATATTTTTCTTGCCGGCAATTCTTGATGAGATTCGCGAAAGGACAAAGATACACAACGTTGCAGGTTACTCAGAGAAGAATAACCCACTCGATCTGGTAGAAGTGTGAATTTTTTAGATATAAGACACTATTTGTTTAGTTAATCTTAATTAAAATTATAATCATCATAAGGTCTTCTTGGGGCAGTGAGGCCAACTCCAATGCGTGACCTCAAACCGGCAGTTCTTGATGTGAAACGGAGCCCAACGTGCGAGAGCAAACGGATAAAAGTCCGTTTTTTATCCGATGCCGACCCACTCCCGGCCTAAATTTGGGCCGCATTTGCGTCGAAACGGATAACACACGGATGGACGGGATGCGCGCCCATGTCCTCCATTGGCCCGCCTGTCGGGGACACACCTTCTCACTTTCCCACTCATTCCAAGAAACCCTCCAGCGCTCCTCCTCCCCTCCCTCCTCCATGGCCGGCGCCTCGAAGAAACCCGCCGATCCGACTGCCACAACTGCCCACCCCGCGACGACGAAGAAGAGAGGCATGAAGAAACCATGGTCGGAGCTCAGCCGGCGAAGATCGCGCGCCTCGATCATGAATCAACCAAGAGGAGGGCCCGGTGGACTGTTCATGCGGGGAAGAAAGCCACTGCCGACTTCGCCGCCGAGGCCGCGGCCGCGCAACACAAGGCCGCCGTAGAGGACAACAAGGCCATCGTCGCCAAGGACACACAGGTAGGAACGACGCAGACCCTCCTCATGCTAGGGTTGTGCCAACCCACGCCGGCCATTCTCTCCACCGCTGCCATGGCCGCGTCGAGCGCAGGCTCATCGGTCGTTCGCGCTCCGCAGCACCAGTTGCGGTGCTCCTCCATAACAGCGGAGACAACTGGTTTTCATTCGGCGTGGCAGCATGCTCCGACCCGCTTTTCCACGTCGCCGGACGGCAGGCCTTCCACACTGAGGGCCAAGGCCACGGCTATGATCCCGACGAGACCCAAAACCAAGACGACCACGACCAACATGGTACCGACGAGAAAGAGGTCGACGACCATGGGAACTCATGGCATGAAGATGAGGATATCTATTGCGAAGATGAGGAAGAAGAGGGCGTCAACATTGATGAGGAGCCATATTGATGAGCTCATCCAAAGAGTCAAAGCACAAAGGAGAAGGCAAAAACATTCGCACATGATCGTACACCAAAGACGAGGACATGTTGATTTGCGAGAGTTGGAAGAAGATAGGCGAAGATCCCAAGACCGGTGCCGAGCAAAAAGGATTCGTTTTTTGACGAGAGTTCATAAAACCTTTCATGAACGGAGGCAGTTTATGAGCAACCGTGGCATCAATTCAATTCAAAAGAGATGGTGATTCATTCAACAAGAATGCAACAAGTTTTGTGCCAAGCTTGAGAGCGTCGAAACCCGTCCTATGAGTGGCCTAGGCGTGAGCGACTTGGTATGACCTCTTCCTCTTTCATTGCTATGCCATGTTCATGTTTGTTGTATCGTGTGTCCTTAGGTGCGGCCTTCTCTTTGATTATGTATGCATTCCAATCTTTGGAAGCCTTCAAGGCCTGGCATAAGAACAAGGCATTCACTCTCACACATTGTTGGACGCTCATCAAAGATTACCCCAAGTTCAAAAATCAATATGCCGCTCTAAAGAAGAAAGGAGGTCCGACGGCTCTGGCTGGGGATGGAGATGCGATGAAGAGGCCGAGGGGTAAGACCAACTCGAAGATTGACGAGAAGCGCGATGCCACATCTTTCGCCTTGCACAAAACTTTGCATGGCAAGATAACTCAAAATGAGGTGAGGGACGAGAGGAAGCGTCAAGGAAAGGAGGAACAAATGAAGATATACTTGGAGCTCCAAACAAAGAAGCTTGACATATAGGAGGCCGCCAAGAGGAGGAAGCTCGACATCAAGGCCACCAATGCCTACACGAAAGCAAAAGATGTGACACTAGCAATCATGAGCGTGGACTTGGGAAACATGTTCCCGAAGAGAAGGAGTTGGTACGCAAACCGGCAAAAGGAGATGTTCGACTGCGACGACATGAACTTGGAGGCCTCGATCGTGGACTATGGCCATTCTTCTTCAAGGTTAGCAAATGTGTCGGCCGCTAGATTTGTTATAGAGAACTTGAGGGTTGATCATTTTTTAGGCTCACAAGAGTGCTGCCGCTGACTTTGCTGTCGGCGTGAAAGCTCGAGGGTTGATCATTCTTTAGGCTGACATATGTATACCGCTCGCTGCAGCTCTGGCCGGCATGAAGTACGGCCGTGGTGACAAAATTTTAATTGCAATAAAATTCCATGCGGCCGAACGAGTCGCGTCTGTGCGTTGGGTGAACAGCCGACGCACCGGCCCAACGCCTCCTGATTGTCCTACGCAAATGGAGAAAACTCGGACAAAACGGACTCGTCGTGCGTTGAAATTGGCCTGAGTGTGCAGCCGTGCACCTGGCGTCCTGGCCATTGGACCAGCCACGCTTTGCTGCTATCCCGGGGTCCAACGGTCGGGATCTCAATGCACACATGATAAGAAGAAAGGGACGGGACCATGTACCCTGTGCGGAGGCATGGCCTCGTGGGCAGGCAAATTTAACAAATTTGACCTATAGACGAAATCAAATCACAAGATGAACTGTCCGTAAAACTATTTCACGCGGCTGACCCGTGGCGCCTAGCTCTCAGGCGCTGCACTAGTGCAACGCCCGGGAGCTAGGCGCTGCACTAGTGCAACGCCCAGGAGCTAGGCGCTACACTGTATAGTGTGGCGCCTAGCCCTCAGGCGCTGCACACTGGCTTAGTAATTTTTTGAACACACGGGTGCGACGCTGGCCGTGTAGCGCCTATCTCTGAGGCGTTGCACAGTGTAGTGTGGCGCCTTCGTGTCGGGCGTCACACAAAAAGGTCAGCCGCGTGAAATAGTTTCACGGATAGTTCATTCTATGATTTGATTTCGTCTATAGGTCAAATTTGTCAAATTTGCCTCGTGGGCACCAGCATGCATGCGTGATGGCGTGATGATACATTCCCTATTGGTCATACACTTAATAGCACAATCGTTTTGGCTACTTCACCAGTTTTATTTAACTGATTTCCTAAATTGAAGCGCCTGAAAGAAATTCTAGGGCCAGTTGAGTTTCTGCTCCACTCACCCGCAAAAAAGAAAGGTTTCTGCTCCACGGAAGGCCGAAGGTGGGGGCGACGTGAGAAGGCAGGCAACCACGGCGAGGCCAAGCCAAGGCCTCACCAAAGACGACGACGACGAAGCGCTGCGAACACGGACACATGGTGGTGGGGGAGGTCGAGGGGAGGGTGACCCGCCGGTCTCAGGGGGTGGAGCAGGGCATTTTGGTAAGGTCTGTTCGTGGGCTGTTCAAAACGGTTGGAATGGAAGTTTGAGACGACAATCTAGCCACCCATTCTGTATCCAACAGCCGGGATATTTTACCGACGTCAACTTTTTTTCCAGGTTCCTGTTTAGTTACGGATTTTAAAATTCATCTGCAAATTTCCAACGTATCATTCATGCTACTACTACAAAATTTCTAATCTGCAACCTAGACGGCAAGCTGACTTGTTTTACAGACTTGCTAGTGCAATAATCTGCAAACTTCACTCAGAACACGTGTATTCTACAGACTGCTACTGTACAATGTTCTAAGTAAGCTGGTACAAATCATGAGAAACAACGTAAATATACTCGGTTCAGATTTTGAACAACAGTTGCATATCCTCACATCATGTGTTTTAGGAGAAAATCCAGGACAGGTAACACTTTCCAAGTCATATCTTGCTTGTTTAGAACGTCACAGATAAAATTCAGAAGACGCATATGTACACCAAGACCAATGTGTATCGCACGAGTGGCGGGAATTGCCAACGGAATCCTAATAATAGTTATTAAAAGTCACTGCCTTGTGACCAAACAGCGTAGTAACTGTCTCAAGTTTTCAAGTTCTTCTTGCAGTGTTATAGCAAGAAATGACCAACACAGCAAAGGTCAGACACGATTTCCATTGCAATCTAAAGCAAATGCAACAAATTATATAAGTTTTCATTCATTTGCAGACTCCAAATGCCGTTGGGCGCACTCTTCGTTAGAGTACTTATTGTACACCACCTTCAACTTGCTCTTAAAAGCGCCAGTACCCCTGATAATCATCGCAGAAACACAAAGATTTGAGCTACAGAAGATTTCAGTAAATCCAGTGGTCTGCATGCTTAATTCAGCTGTCGAAGCGAGTGGCCGCGGCGCACGAGAAAATGCCATTTTCAAGCTTTCTTTTCAACCAAGAATGCTTATTTATCACATGTACAACGGATGATAATTGAACCTTTCCAATATGACCTTCTGTGAATAACATGCAGGACCCCCCATCTTTCATTAGTTTACAGAAGAATAACATGTTCTAATTCTGTTTTTTTTTTTGCGAAAGTTCTAATTCTGTTGCTTCGATCACAGTTGTGCCTTTTCAAGAAATCGAATTGTATTAAGAGAGTTGCTATGTCTCTCATACGATTTGGGTTCGACTCTACATTTCAGTGCTAAATATATCCGTTTGAGCGACAAGTATTTTTCGACGGAGGGAGTATTTGTTACAGTTTTTAAGATGTGTCACCAGACATACATGATTTGAGACTATAACTTACGGATTTGCAGTAATTGAGACAAGCCAATAATTTCTTGATTTCACCATGACGTGGAACATGCGCATCAAAGCATATGAAATTTGCGCTACATCTGCATGCGCGTTCGTCGTTGGATTCGTCATGTGTGTGTCTAATTTAGAGCTTAGTAGTTCATCTCATTGTGCTTGGGTCGCTTCTGTAACTTGTAACCATTTTGTGAACTCTGAGGGAATAAAACTGCATTACGACCGTTTAGCTTCTCCCCCGCATGTCATGTTTTCACTTGTAGTTTTTTTTCTTTTTCCCAAGCGGAAAATAATTTCTCAATTAGTTAACGAAAAATTGACCGGAAATGAATATAATCAGATAACATGCGAACAACTCACAAAGCATGAAACCCTAAGACTACACGATGAAACTCACAAAGCATTAACCTGACAAACATACACAAGGCGCAATGACGGATCACAGGGCAGGGCCCGAGTTTTGAGCCCATGATCGAGGTGGCCCGCTTGTCTGATTCGATCCTTCCTTGCTCGATTCACGCATCATGTGGCTGGACTGGTGGCGTACGAAAAATGCTTGATGTATAGGATAGGAATTTTTTCATTAAATCTTAGTCTTTGGTTTGAAGGAATCTTGTAGGATTTTTAGAGGATAGGATTTTTGTAGGAAAAATTCCTATGAAGCCCTTTGGTTTGTAGGAATGGATTCCTATTCCTATATAGGATAAGAGTCAATCCTTGACATTTCAAAGGGAAAAAAACATTAGCCTAAACTCAATGGAAAAAATCCTATCCTTGAATCAAGTGACATCTCTTTTTCTATAGGAAGTGAGATGCATGCCACCTCACTTCCTATGATTTTCCTATTCCTATGATATTCCTACCCTATAAACCAAAGAAGGCCTCAATGGAAAAAATCCTATCGTATGAATCAAGTGACATCTCTTTTCCTATGGGAAGTGAGATGCATGCCACCTCATTTTCTATGATTTTTCTATTCCTATGATATTCCTACCCTATAAACCAAAGAAGGCCTTAGTTAATGCTTTTTCCCCTTCAAAATGTGAAGGATTGATTCCTATCCTACATAAAAATAGGAATCCAATCCTACAAACCAAAGGGCTTTAAAGAAAAATTTCCTTTGCAAATCCTATCCTATAGAAATCCTATGAAATTCCTACAAACCAAAAGAGGTCTTAACTTTTTTTCTCTCAAAGAATGTTGCTTTAACTTTTTTTTCGAGTCTTGAATGTTGCTTTAACGCTTTAACTTGAGGTTGGTACATGGACAACACCCAGCAGATAAGGCAGAGAAATTTGTAAAGAAACCGATGAGAAATTTGTAGTACAAGATACACATGGACATTGTCTACGTATGTCCCGGCCACGGATTCCGGCCGAAATTGGCGGAGCACGGTGCGTGTCCATGCACGTCCGTCTCTTCTTCGTCACTCAACAGCGATCATGCTCATGCATGGGTAAGGTGTAGTGGCCGCATGGCAACAAACATTTTTCGTACAAATGTTGCGTGAATCGAGCAAGGGAGGATCGAATCAGACAAGCGGAACACCTCGATCATGGGCTCAAAACTCGGGCCCTGCCCTGTGCTCTGTTTTATTGTGTCCTGAGACCTCACACACACACGCACGCATGATGCTGCACTCATCATTTCCCACGTAGTATAAGCGTACGGTGGACTCGATAAAGCTGGCTGGAATCTTTGACAGATCGAAGTGGCAGACTGCTCGCAAGCATGCAGGCCACATTAGGGCAAAACGACCCCAAAGGATGTCCGTTACATCCGTTTTTTCGTTAGGTGGCAATGGGGTCATGTCCGTCCGGATTTGTGGATATGCCGGTCGTGCGTCCAACATACGGCCGCATTTCTGCCGCATCTCGTCCGTTCGAGAATAACAAATATCTGAAATTAAACATGGCAATAGTTACACGTCCAAAATAGTCTTACTACAACTCGATCAAAATAAAAAATATATCAAATAGTCTTATTACAATCCAATTGAAATTTGTTTGCATGAAAAGAAATTAAACCGATAGATGATCTATTGGTTGTCAATGTGAGTCCACATGTGCTCAATTAAGTCATCCTGGAGCTGGACATGAGTATGCCAATCACACAATTCCCGATGAAACTCGACAAACCGTTCAAAAGTTGCAGGAGGTGGATGCTCAGGCTCAATATTTTCAGCCTGGAAATCAAACCCTTGGTCGTAGATGCTATCATCGCGCTCATCCTCCACGATCATGTAGTGCATAATTACACAGGCAGTCATCACCTCCCAAAGCTTCTTCATGCTCCATGTCAATGTAGGGTTATGAACGGTACCCCACCGAGACTGAAGCACACCGAAAGCACGCTCTACATCCTTCCTAGCACTCTCCTGCATTTGGGCAAACCCCTGTCTCTTCTCTCCTTGTGGATTGGGTATGCTCTTCACAAGAGCGGACCACTGAGGACGTGGGCAGACCATTTGGGTCGTGCGTTGAAGTTGCCCTTATGGAAGGAATTCGACCCCATACGGCTGATTTTTTTTTCTCTCGAGGGGTTACTCCATAGGGCAGATGGCTTTGCTTGCTCTCTTACGGTGTCCTTCTGACGGTTGCAAATGACAAATTAAGTACTTCCTTCGTCCGAAAAAGCTTGTCCCATGACGGAGGGAGTACTAATTGGTAAAACTATTGACTATGTTTTCTATACAACCACCTCACTACTCTATTCCCTCCGTCCTTGAAAACGTGTACTTCTAACATTGTTGGAAAGTTAAACTTTTTCATGTTTGACCTTATTTATACTCCCTCCGGTTCTTTTTAGTCTGCATATAAGTTTTGTCTGAAGTCAAAACATTTCTACTTTGACCAAACTTATAGAAAAATGTATCAACATTTACAGTGCCAAATCAATACCGTTAGATTCATTACGAAATGTAGTTTCATGGAATATATGTTCAGTATGGTAGGTGTTGATATGTTTTAACATATATTTGGTCAAACTTTGCAAAGTTTGACTTGATCCAAATATATTAGTCTAATACGCGAAGTAAAAAGGACCGAAGGGAGTACAATAATACACCAATATTTAAGCCATCAAATTAGTGGCATTAGATTGATGATAAAATATATTTTCATCATATACCTATTTGATTTCACAAACATTGATATATTTTTGCAAAAACTCGATCAAACCTTGAAATAGCTTGATCCTCCAACCAACAAAGTTGAAAGTACACTCTTCCAAAGAGGAAGCGAGTACGTACCAGCCTAGGCTATGACTGGTGCAGCAGATTGCATACTACTAGTACCATTACTCAGGGATCCGGTGTAAGTCCAGTCCAAGATTTTACATGAGGCCAGTGGTGCACACCAAGAACTGTCTCGGTACACATCCGTCACTCGGTGCAACCAGCTTCCAAAATCACTAACATGCCCGGTAAAGACGCGACAAATCAGCGACGACGCTGGCGCCCCCCTGACACACACACACACAGGCTAATCAACGACGCGAGTCTTCAGCCTCCATAAAATCTCCACATGACACGAGTCGGCACGCACGGCCAAAACTCTGTTCCCATCACTCCATGTGCGATGTGTGTGCAGGTCCCGATCGAAGAACGACAGTTCACGTGCCTCACTAACATCTTACTGCACGCTACACCACTCGAAAATTACCACCGCAACAGCACTAGTACAAGTTTGCTTATCTTGGATGCCCGGCGATCGATTCAGTCGAGTGTCACTGGACATGCACGCACGAGCAAGACTGGTTGATCGCGCCGGGTACGTTCAAAGATGCGCTTCTCCGGAAACCAAGCCATCGCAGCTCGACACGGAACCGTCGAGAGTCGCGGCAAATTTGACTATTTTGACCTGTGAAAGAAATCAATTCACAAAATGAACTGGATGTGAAACTTTTTCACACCCATGACCCTTTTGTATAGCGCCCGCAACGCCGGCGCCACACCCTACGTTGCAGCGCCTAGCTGGCGGGCGTTGCACGGCATTCCACCGTGGCAGCCCTGGGCCCCGCACCCAGCAATGCAGCGCTTCCGTGCTAGGCGTCACACATTGTGCAGCCCTAGCCGCCAGGCGCCACACTTTTGATGTGCAGCGCCTAGCGCTTGGGCGCTGCACTGTTACTTATCCGGCTGGCCTCCCCTCCCCCACTCCCCCCCACACCACACACTCTCCCACCCCAACCCGAGCTTTCCCCCCTCTCCCACTCCGTCCCCCTCTCAAATCCTCTTCCAAAACTTGCAAATCTGAAGAATTTGTCCGTGGATTTCGAAGTCAAACCCTCCCTCAAGGTAATCTTCTCTGATCCGCTTCTTTTGATCCAAGTAATTTTATCAAATTGCTCATTTTTGCTAGTTTGGGGAAACCCTAGTTTTGTTTGGATCTAGAGATTTGCATGGAGATGTGAGATGTTTGTTTGCCATTTTCCTATGATTAGGCTTTGTTAGTATGTTAGGGTTATTCTTATGGGTCTTCTTATGTTGGTGCTAGGGTTAGGTTTAGGGCTAGGGTTATGGTTTTGGTTAGGGTTATGGTTAGGGTTAGGGTTGTTGTTTCATATATATATTAGGGTTTGTATCATTGGATTAGTACTCATGGAAGCAATGTTACCCTGTGTTCTTTGAATGCTTATAGGGATGGAAAGAACATGTGTCTTTGTTCATCATGGGGACAAAGACGCCTTCTTGAAAGGCAATATTGAACCGGACCCGGATGAGCTTGACATGGTGTTTGATAGTAGTCCTAGCTATGCGGAGCTCTTGCAACAAGTTAGGAAAGATTTGAATTGGATGGACCCTAGTGATATCGTTGAGTTGGAAGGAAGGCATAATATAATGTTGGTTTTGGAATGCACATCCGTTGGAAGACAATGCGTGTCAACTCGGAGCAACGTTGGGTTGCATACAAGGAGACGGTGGCCAAACCACTAGACAAGGCTCTTGAGTTATTTGCAACGAAGAAGGTTGATTCAAGGTTGCATTTGGACTTGAACCGGAGCCCTTCCCCTTTGGTTGCTAGTAGCCCCCCACCCTTGAAGCGAGATGAAATTGTTGAACCTCTTTTGACCCAAGAAGTGAGGCTAACATTGAGCCCGTTTACAAGCAACCACCATGAAGCTTTGCAAGAGGAGAATGATGAGTATGCGGACGATGACAATGAAGTTGATCTCCATGACAACAATGTGGGTGATCTCGATAAATATCATTTGCAAGAGACAATGGACCATTCCATCCCTTTTTCCCGTGCATATGCATCGGACTCGGATGACGATGGTCCCGACGAACAAGTTGATGCGGAGGGGTTCACGGTGAAGGAGGCCGAAGCTTTTGAGAAGGTATTCGGTCGTGATCATCGGACTACATTGTTCAAGGATGTTAGTCTCGCGGATGAAGCCGTGATAGATGGTGGCCAATGTATATCTGTTGGGGTTAGGACAAGCTCTCACCGTGATTTGGGAGATGACAAGAACCGGATTGCAAAAGGGTCTAAGTTCGAAACATTCTTGGAATTGAAGATGTGGCTCGGCAACTACTCGGTTACGCATTATCGTCCACACAAGGTGGTGCACTCGGACGTCCATGTGCGCTACACGGTTGCATGTGCATGTGAAGATGAAATATGTCTGTGGATTGTGCGTGCAAGACCATAGAAAGGAGGTCCTACTTGGCACGTAGTGAGTTGTGTGCCAACTCACATGTGCCAAGGCAAAAGGGTTGGATGGCAAGATTGTGTCCCAAAACCACAAACAACTCACGTCCGAGTTCATCGCTTACAGGCTCTCCAACTCAATATCCACACTTCCAACAATGAGCGTCCAACATGTCATTGACCTCGTGAAAGCCTTCTTTCATTACAAGGTGAAGTATGGCAAGGCATGGAAGGCGAAGCAAGCCGCATTTAAAATGTTGTATGGTAATTGGGAGGAAGCATACAACCGAATCCCTAGGTTGTTGTTAGTCATGGCCGCGACAAACCCGGGCATGGTTCATGTGGTCGAGCCTCATGGGCACTGAGGGAGTCCTGGACTAGGGGGTGTCCGGATAGCCGAACTATCATCATTGGCCGGACTCCAAGTCTATGAAGATACAAGATTGAAGACTTCGTCCCGTGTCCGGATGGGACTTTCCTTGGCGTGGAAGACAAGCTTGGCAATACGGATATGTAGATCTCCTACCATTATAACCGACTCTGTGTAACCCTAGCCCTCTCCGGTGTCTATATAAACTGGAGGGTTTTAGTCCATAGGACGAACAACAATCATACCATAGGCTAGCTTCTAAGGTTTAGCCTCCTTGATCTCGTGGTAGATCTACTCTTGTACTACCCATATCATCAATATCAATCAAGCAGGAGTAGGGTTTTACCTCCATCGAGAGGGCTCGAACCTGGGTAAAAACATCGTGTCCCTTGTCTCCTGTTACCATCCGCCTAGACGCACAGTTTGGGACCCCCTACCCGAGATCCGCCGGTTTTGACACCAACATTGGTGCTTTCATTGAGAGTTCCTCTGTGCCGTCGCAATCAGGAAGAATGCCTCTTCCCGTCTTTAAAGACGGTACCGTGGCCAAGGGAGCTTTGGCCACCGGCCAAACTATCCGGCTAGGTGGTTTTCTTATGACCGCCAGTTCGGCCGCCGCTCCGACAATGACCTCTCGGGTCATCAAAAGCGATCTTCACGTCAACTCGGAATTCGCCGAGTAGCTAGATCCGATGGAGCTCTCCTCCGTAAACGAGCTCTTGGATCGCATCGCCGCCCTGGGAGTCGCTATAGACTATGATCAGATTGGGCTTAAAACCGATCTGAGAGAGATTAACTCTCCCCAGGCAACCCACCACATTGTTGTGGTAGAGGAACAATGCGGCGACTCTTCTTCTATATTAAAGACCAGTTATGTTCGGATTCCTGATCCCTCCAATGCCGGATTCCCGCGGAGGGACGGACGTCAATCAAGTACTGAACCTAAAGTCAATCAGCGGACCAGATTCGTTGGACAACATCCAGCAATCCAAGCTTCCAAATTCGGAAACTTTCCGGCCCTTGAGCCTCAGATTGGGCGGGGTTCCGAATTTAATTCCACCCGCCCACCCAAACACAAGCGATCTATCTCAAATCCGGCAAGAGCCCGCTGAAACAGTACACATTACTGGGCCAAATTCCTCCTGGTCATGGACAGGATAAAGGACTGCCATGAGGAAAGCGCAATCTCAATTTTCTGCAACAATTGCACGGACAATGGAATCATGAACGCCATAAGTCGTCGCGAAATTACACGTTTCGCCGACCTGGCGTCCATAGTACGAAAGTACTGTGCGATGGAGAGTGCCTGGAAAACCGAAAGTAAGTTTTGGGACAATCCGGCTCCGAACACAACCCTAGTCCGAAATAAAAGGGTGCATCATGCTCATGCACCTAGGACAAAAACCAAAAAGCAAAAAAACCCCAAAGGGCACGGAACCGTACTGGAGGGATGGCTCAGCGGACCCTGTACAATCCATAGTACAGAGGGCGCCACTCCAACACATAGCCTTCGAGCATGTTGGATACTACGGCAGGTGGCCAAAAGTGGCGAAGAGCTTCTAGCCCCGAAGAACCAGCACAACAGTACCAGTACGGTATTAACAGTCTTCGAGACTTTCGCATCAAATAATGTGCGGAAACAAACAATCCGCAGCCTCGCCGAAGTCTACCAAGTAGCAACAACAAATCCATGGAGCGACACGGCTATCACCTTTAATGCCAGCGACGAACCAAAATTCCGAACAGCCCGAGCACCAGCCGCATTGGTCTCAGTCCAATAGTGGACGGCTTTCGTCTTACCAAGGTACTCATGGATGGCGGCAGCGGATTAAACCTCATCTACGAGGGAACCCTTCGAAAAATGGAAATAGACTGGAGCCGCATTGAGCGAAGCAGCACAACCTTTAGAGGAATAATCCCTAGTCGGGAAGCACGCTGCACAGGAAAAATTACACTAGATGTGGTGTTAGGCTCGCCGGACAATTACAGGTCCAAGGAGGTCACGTTCCAAGTGGCCCCGTTTAGTAGCGGATATCACGCTTTATTAGGGCGAGAGGTATTCACAATTTTTCAAGCTATACCCCATTACGGGTACAGGAAACTTAAAATGCCCGGGCCCAATGGAATCATCACTCTTGTCAGTGATCCAGACATAGCACTCCGCGCCGAAAACAAGACAGCCGCACTAGCCCTAGAGGCACTATCCGAAGCCCTAGCAGCAGAGGAACTCACTGCGCTGCGCTCCACGATGAACATGGACGATGTGATACTCGATAAGAGATCCAAGTCCACCTCTTTTAAACCAGTGGACGAAATAGTCAAATTTCAAGTCCATCCAACGGACCCCACAAAGGCGGCCTCTATTGGGGCACAATTAAGCCCTGATGTAGACGCCGCACTACGAGAATTCCTTTGGGAAAATTGGGACATCTTTGCCTGGCACCCTTCAGATATGCCAGGAATCCCACGCAGGTTGGCAGAACACAGCCTAAACATCCTAAAAGGATTCAAGCCAGTCAAACAGGCTCTTCGGCGATTTTCCGAACCCAAAAGACAGGCAATGGGAGAGGAGCTAGCCAAACTATTAGAAGCCGGATTCATCAGAGACATAAAACACCCGGACTGGCTAGCGAACCTGGTAATGGTACCAAAAAAGGACAAATCCTGGCGCCTGTGTGTTGATTTTAAAGACCTTAACAAGGCTTGCCCAAAGGATCCTTTCCCCCTTCCCCGCATCGATCAAATCATCGATGCTACCGCAGGGCACGATTCATTGTGCTTCCTCGACGCATACTCCGGATACCATCAAATCAAGATGGCGGAGACAGACCAAGCCGCAACGGCATTCATTACTCCATACAGACAATTCTGCTTCAACACAATGCCCTTCGGGCTCAAAAACGCCGGCACAACATATCAACGCATGATTCAGACATGTCTGGCAACCCAGATCGGCAAAACAGTGGAGGCATACATAGACGATGTGGTCGTCATGACCAAACACGTCGAAACTCTAGTAGACGATTTGAGGCTCACATTCGACAACCTCCGAACATATGACATTAAGCTCAACCCGGAAAAATGCGTTTTCGGCGTACCAACTGGAAAGCTCTTGGGCTTCATTGTATCCGGTAGAGGAATTGAAGCAAACCCAGCCAAGATCCGAGCTCTATCATAGTTGGACATCCCAAAAGATCTCAAACAAATACAAAAATTGACTGGATGCGTGGCGGCTCTAAGCCGCTTCATCTCCCGCTTGGGAGAAAAGGCATTGCCCCTTTATCGTCTCCTCCGGCGCACCGAACACTTCGGATGGACGGATGCTGCCACGGCAAGACTCGAAGAAATAAAGGCCATATTGGCAACAAATCCGGTCCTGACCGCGCCCAACTTGGGCGAACCAATGTTATTATATATCGCGGCAACACATCAAGTTTTAAGCGCGGTGCTCGTCGTTGAACGAGAAACAGAAGGACACAAATTCCCTCTTCAGAAACAAGTGTACTACGTAACTGTCTTAACTCCATGCAAGTCTCGGTATCCACATTATCAAAAGATAGCGTACGCGATGTTCATGGCATCCCGGAAGCTGCGACACTACTTTCAAGAGTGTTCGATAACAGTGGCCTCCGAAGTACCTCTCAACGACATTATAAACAACCGCGACGCGACGGGCAGGATTGCAAAATGGGCCATTGAGCTCTTATCATTCGACATAACCTACAAACCACGGCGAGCTATAAAGTCGCAAGTTTTGGCCGACTTCATCGCTGAATGGACCGAAGCCGAACTCCCTAAAGAGTACGGCGCATACTCCAATTGGATCATGCATTTCGACGGCTCCAAAATGTTGGCCGGATTGGGGGCTGGCATCGTCTTGACGTCCCCAACCGGAGACACAGTCCAATACGTACTTCAGATAATGTACACGGACTCCAATAATGCAGCCGAATACGAGGCCCTTCTACATGGTCTCCGGATGGCAATCTCCATGGGCATTCAACGCCTAGAGGTCCGCGGGGATTCAAACCTCGCAATATCCCAAGTAAATGGAGACTTTGACGCCAAGGATCCGAAAATGGCAGCCTACCGTAACGCCGTCTTAAAAATGTCAGCTCGGTTTGAAGGACTCGAATTCCACCATGTAACCCGGGATAATAACCAAGCGGCCGACGTGTTGGCACGCATCGGCGCAAAGCGCGACGCCATCCCTCCAAACATCTTCCTAGAGCGGCTTTTAAGCCATCCGTACCATGGGAAGGGGAGTCCGGAAACAACAACTCGGAGCCAACCGCACCGCCCAACACTGACACATTCGGTGGCTCAGCCAATGAAATAACACCTTCAACCCATGAAATAATGGCAGTCATTGCCCCGTGGCCGGAACCATTCCTAGCCTACTTAATTAGGCAGTAACTTCCCAAAGACCAAAACGAGGCCCGCTGCATAGTACGGCGATCTAAAGCCTACAAGGTCCATGAGGGAGAGCTCTATAAGAAAAGCGCAACCGGAGTCCTTCAAAGGTGCATCTCCGAAGAGGAAGGGTGAAATCTTCTGGCTGAAATTCACGCCGGACTCGGCGGGCACCACGCCGCAGCCCGGGCCCTTGTAGGCAAGGCCTTCCGTACAGGATTTTATTGGCCGACGGCCCGGGCAGATGCTCGGGACTTAGTCCAACGATGCGTCGGTTGCCAGCTCTTTGCTAATCAAAGCCACATGCCACCCACCGCCCTCAAAACTATACCCATCACCTGGCCGTTCGCAGTCTGGGGGCTTGACATGGTTGGACCCCTTAAAGGGGGAACCCACAAGCAAAAATACCTATTGGTCATGGTGGACAAATTCACCAAATGGATAGAGGCCAAGCCAGTTAAAACGGCCGAATCCGGACCTGTGATAGGCTTTATATCTGGGGTAGTACACCTTTATATATGGCGTCCCCCACAGCATCATTACTGATAACGGCACGAACTTCACGGTCGACGAGGTTAAACTCTGGTGCAAAAATATGGGCATCAAGCTCGACTATGCTTCAGTCTATCACCCTCAAACTAACGGTCAAGTCGAATGAGCAAATGGTCTAATCATGAGCGGCATCAAACCCAGACTAGTGCGGTCTCTCACGGAATCTAACACGCAGTGGGTGGAGGAGCTCGACTCCGTACTCTGGGGGCTGCGGACCACGCCAAACCGCACTACCGGATTCACACCATGTTTTATGGTATACGGCGCAGAGGCAGTCTTGCCCTGCGATATAATTCATGACTCACCTCGCGTGCGCATGTACGAGGAAAGAGAGGCCGAGTTGGATCGGCAGGACAGTTTGGATGCCTTAGAAGAGGAGCGCGACGTGGCAAAAGCTCGTTCCGCATTCTATCAGCAGCAGGCTCGAAGATATCAAAGCAGAGAAGTACGGGCCAAAACTTACAATGTTGGCGAACTAGTTCTACGCCTGCCGGACAAGAAAAAGGACAAACTCAAGCCCAAATGGGAAGGTCCCTTCATCATCGACCAAGTCCTGACCGGCGGAGCATACCGTCTACGAAACGCATCGGACAACCGACTCGAGCCGAACCCATGGAACGCAGCCCGTCTCCGAAGATTCTACGCCTAGCGCCGGACTCAGAGTTCGTCTCCTTCCTCCGTCCACATTTTATACTTTAGCTGTCTTTTGTTTCTCTCCTTTTCCCCTCCCTTTTTGGTAAAGCCTTTGAGGGCCGATCTGCGCATTGTTCACACACACTTGACGTGCTACTCACACTCATGATACCTGGGGGCTTCTTTAACAGAAGCTTATTTATATGGGCTTCACGCCCAACACATGTGTCAAACTTTCGCATGTACCTTTTATTCACCATTATATGCATCGATATGACTTAAGTTTTGGCCAAGCTGGATTGCCTGGCTCCTGTGCTTACCCCTATGTTCCCGATTGTTCGGCTAGGAGGTAAAGGGAGCACCTCTGCGATTGTTACTGCCGGGTCAGCCGGATGTGTACCTCAGACTGGGTGAAGCCGAAAGTTAGCGTTCTTAAGGGAATATTCGGTCGGTGACTTGAAAGATGATTTCTTGCTTATTTATTTATCTGCCCCTAGATGCTTTTCTGCTCTTTTTGCAGTCCGGACATGCACTTTAGGGCATGCCTCCCAGGGAAAGGAACCCCTAACGGAACTATTCTCCCTGAAAGATGTTTCTTACTAACCATGTAATATAACATAACTAGTTGGGCACTTGTCTGATAAAGCACTAATGACCCCTACGCCTGGTCTCCATGCATGCCCTGGTTTTTATATAACCGTGAGGGTATTCGGACACACCCCGGACTGCTGGGTCCCGAGGTTGAAGCGAAAAGGTCCGCAAAGACAAACGATCTACAATCCGGCTAGAAGGCATTTTACATGTCATTTTAAATTACATCGTCAAATTGATTGATTGTACTCCTCTTCAATCCCATCTAACAGGCTGTCTAGTTTACAGTCCCGTTGGGAATATTTCGCGGCCAACTCTACTTGGTCGTACATTAAGCTCACAGGGATCTCCTTCCCATCGGGCCCCACAGGTCCGACCTCGGCCATGTGGTTTGGATCAGCCTTCGTGTACCACGTCTTCACCATGGCACAGGCCTCCCTGGCGCCTTGACGGCAGGCCGATATCTTCCACAGGCGGAAGCGCTGCTGTGCTCCCTGAAGCTTCTCAATAAGCCCTCCAAGACCCTCGGGTAGGGAGACGGACGGCCATAAGGCCTGGACGCCGTCGCTCATCGCCTGCCGAACACGTTCATGCAGTTGCAGCAGCTCGGGAAGAAGGTCACCCGTGGAACCAGCCATTTCCTCCGTCGGACGACCTGTGAGCACACCTACAGACACATTTCTTTCAATCGACTTCCTCGCCGAACTCTTCTTTTCAAAAGAGTTTGCTCAAGCACTTACTGTAAATGCTGCGACGAAGCCGCCGATTCTCCTTTACGGAGTCAGACAGCTGGACCCGAACATCTTTTAGTTCTTCGCCCAGCTGGGTGTTGGCATCTTGGAGTTTGTTCCTCTCCTGCTGCACCCTCATAAGCACCTTCTCGCCGGCCTTCAGCTGGCGCAGCAGATGTTGCTTGTCCGGATCTAGTCCGGCGTCATCTGCAATATTATTGTCAGAATTACGCACACGCCGCACTTCATAAACTACTTATCTTTTCGAAGTATGTATTACCAGAGGGGGTCTCTGTGGCTCCCCCTGCGGCGGCTAGTCCGGCCTCAAGTTGGGCCTTGCACTCTTGAAGCTCCTGGGACAGGTGGGTATTCTTCTCCGTAAGATCCTGCATAACAAATGATCCTTAAATCAGTTATTCTAACTATTTTTTTTAAGTCTCGGGGGCTACTGGCATATATAACTATTAAAATTCCTCACCCGTATGTCTTTCACATACTGCTCCGTGGCTTTGGTTAAACCATCTCGAGCGGTACGGAGGTGCGCGTCTCCCGCATTAAAGGCATTCAACGCCTCCGGGGAGAAACACACGTCACGAAGAACTGTCCGGCGGCGCCTGTGATTCATGGCACTCTCCACCTCGTACCTAGTGGCGGACAGCCTGTCGGCATCCTCCGTTGGAGGAGCATCCGGTTCACGCCTTGTGTTTGCCTCCCCCTCCGGACCAGGCGTTGGAGCCTAGCTGGTGTAGGCTTGATTGGCAACCTCTCCGGGCACAGTCCGGCGAGCACTCTTTCTCCTAGAAAAATCATGAGCGTTAATATACCTCCCAGGAATCCTTTACCTAAATACGGTGGTGCGCCATACCGTTGCGGCGACGTTTTGATTCGCGCCGCACTCCTCTTCCGCCTGCTGGGCCGAACTGACCCTTGTTGGTCAGCCTCCGCGGGCTTGGCTTCCCGCCTTAGAGGCACCTCCTGCGAGGCACCGTTGGTATACGGTGGTCAGAAATAAGCATGGATGAAGTAACGATATCATGACTCCGGTCAAAGTTACCTGGGAAGCCGGAGATAAACCGGGGTAGTCGGCCGTACTGGCGACCAAAGCATTGTCCATGCTAAGTTGGTGGAACACCCCATCGATCAGCTCCACCTCTATGTCCGGATCCTCTTCGGAGGTCGGATCGAGGGATCGTCCCGGATCCTCGGGTTGTGGAGTCAGGCTGTGTATGCCCTCCACGTCCCAGCGCAGTTCCTGCGTCAAAATCACAAAGTAAGACACTTAACTTTGGAAATATGGATCGGATAGATAAACGTCCGCTTACCCAGCTCCGAGGGTTATTCATGGAGAATCCATTCAATGGACTCGCGCGGAGGAAGTCCTCTTTCTCCCCCTTGTACAAGCCGGACAGGATCTTCACCAGATCGGCAACCGATCCCGGCCCCTTGCGGCCATGACGGGTGGCGTCATCCTCCCCATTGAAATCACACATGGGATGGCCCCTATATTGGAGCGGCAGCACTCCTCGCATGATGCACATGGCCATGACTCCAATCATGGTCAATCCGGAATGAGCCAGTAACCTTATCCGGCCCATCAGATATTGGATGCCCCTATCATTCTTCCGTTGAGGGCTCCGCGGGCGCCAACTCATGCGTTTATTCAGAGGAGCGTTGCTGAACTCCGGGAGGCCGATCCGAACTGGGTCCGGCAGTGGGGCGTCTTCCATATAAAACCATTCCGAAGGCCAGTCTTCGGATGCCTTCTTCGGGGTTCCGGACAGGTATCCGGTCCCGGCGATGCGCCATATTTCGGCTCCGCCCACTTGATATATCGACCCCCTGTGAGAACGGGGTACGAGGCAGAACAATCTCTTCCACAGTGCAAAATGGGCCTCGATGCCCAAGAACAGCTCGCAAAGGGCTACAAAGCCCGTGATGTGCAAGATGGAGGCAGGTGTAAGGTGGTGAGGCTGGAGCCCATAGAACTCCAGGAGCCCACGGAGAAACGGATGTATGGGAAATCCGAGCCCCCTTATAAGATAAGGGACGAAGCATACCCGCTCTCCTTTAGAGGGATTGGGGACGCTCTCCGCCTACTTTCCACCCTTGTAGGTGGCTAGTCCGGCTCGAACCGGAACCATGAAGGCTGGTGGAAGGTATCCCTCTGCTTGGAGCGTCACTAGCTCGCTGTGCGGGACTGAACATCTCCTCCAATCTCCTGGTTGAGGGTGGGAGCGCGAGAGGAGGAGCCGCGTCGACTGTCCATGATTGAGTGGATTTTTGTCAGAGGCGCTTCGATGAGTACTCGCGGAAGGAGGATGGTGTGATTCGGATCTAGATCCTTACCCCTCTTATAGGCAGCTTATTCATGCAGCTAGGGGGTAAAACGTAAAAATACCCTGGCTTTTCGCATTCATACAACACGTGGAAGAGGGGCATTATTAGACGTGGAAGCCAAGGAGCGCAACATTTATAAGGAAGCCGGACACTATTCGGCAAGCACATGGAATTTGGAGGAGAACCCGCCTTGCAAAGCCGAAGACAATATATGCGCCGGACTCATCATCATTGAAGCCTGGTTTGGGGGCTACTGAGGGAGTCCTGGACTAGGGGGTGTCCGGATAGCCGAACTATCATCATTGGCCGGACTCCAAGACTATGAAGATACAAGATTGAAGACTTCGTCCCGTGTCCGGATGGGACTTTCCTTGGCGTGGAAGGCAAGCTTGGCAATACGGATATGTAGATCTCCTACCATTGTAACCAACTCTGTGTAACCCTAGCCCTCTCCGTTGTCTATATAAACCGGAGGGTTTTAGTCCATAGGACGAACAACAATCATACAATAGGCTAGCTTCTAGGGTTTAGCCTCCTTGATCTCGTGGTAGATCTACTCTTGTACTACCCATATCATCAATATCAATCAAGCGGGAGTAGGATTTTACCTCCATCGAGAGGGCCCGAACCTGGGTAAAAACATCGTGTCCCTTGTCTCCTGTTACCATCCGCCTAGACGCACAGTTCGGGACCCCCTACCCGAGATCCGCCGGTTTTGACACCGACAGGCACCAAACAACGGTTCATGAAGGAAGGAAAGTCCGAGTATTTGGCCGTGCATTTTGGGCGTTCGAGCAATGCGTGAGGGCTTTCGAACACTGTAGGCCGGTCATCGCCATTGATGGCACGTTCTTGACTGGACAATACAAGGTCACATTGTTGGTTGCGATAGCAAGTGATGCCAATAACCGGGTGTTGCCATTGGCATTTGCTTTGGTTGAGGTGGAGAACAATGACAACTGGGAGTGGTTTTTGCGTCTTTTGAGGACGAAGGTGTTACCCGCTCTTGTACAACTTGTACATGACCGACGGATCATCCGTCGTCTCATTTAACACATCCCACTTGTAAGCCCAAGTGGGGCGCCGTAGTGGGTCGTGTTTGTCGTCCCAATCCTCGTGCTTAACGATCTCCGGTCGTCCAACCGGCAAACACTCCCAGCTCCATATGGAAAGTGCGAGCATACAACCATCAATACCTCAAGATGGCCTACAACAGGCTTCGTCCAGCTGCACATAAAAGAGAACATGATTGAGTTAACAACAAGATCGCATTGATAATGTAGTAATGAAGTGAAAAGGAAACAACTTCGTACCTGTCGATACAAGTAAGCCAGTGTGACTGAACCCCAACTCCATTTGCTATCGAAGACGGTCAACGCCTTCGACCACATCCATGGAGCATTCTTGCCTGTGCCATCAGCAAACATAGTCCTGGATATCACGTACCACATGTACACACGAGCATATGTCTTCACCGTGTCCTCATTAGCATCCTCAGGGCAAGTACTAAAGTTCGATTGAATCCAAGTGAAAGGGGCACCAGCTGCGACTCTTTCCTTCTTCTTATCTTCTGCTTCTGGTTCATGAGGCTCCGGAGGAACCATACCGATAAGGGCATGCATCTGCGCGCGCCACCCTTCAGAATCGGTGTTCATACACAAAGGCTTCCCATCGATAGGAAGACCGGTGATCATAGCCATATCCTGGAGCGTCACGGTCATCTCCCCGGTCTGAAGATGGAAAGTGTGTGTCTCCGGCCTCCAATGATCAATAAGCGCGGTGAGTGCTGCAGCATTGTTGGGTGGCGTCGACCGGCTGACCAACTGAATGAAAGGGAGAAGTCCTGTCTCGCTTACATACGGTGTGTACCGCTCATCATAGCGCATCCACCCAAGAGTGACACCGTGAGACCGAATCTTCAAAGGTGCAAGCTCCTACAAACAAGCAAACAAATCATTACATATGGGCATTTGTGTTTGAAATAAACATGAAATTCATAACACCGGCAACTTTCATTATTACCCGCTGCTCCACCGACATAGCATACGACCGGTGTTGTTTGTCCCAGTGATCATCAAGAAGCCAAACCATCCTAACAATTTAAAAAAAAAACTTTCTTGTCAACACAATTATCTTTCGAATACAAATAAACTAAACTACACTTACTAGATGCAAAATTCAAAGCATATGTATACAAAGCATTCTTGTCAAAACAAATATAAGTTCAACACAAATAAACTAAATTAGGCCTACTTCATACAAATATATTTTCCATAGAAATAAAATGTCAACCTATGCATCCAACCATATTTTTTTGAAAAATAAACTAAACTAGGGTTCCCGAAATCAAACAAAGAAGAGTTCTAATACATGCAACATTATAATACATGTAAGATTCTAATCTAATCAAATCAAACAAAGGTTCCCCAAATCTTCAAAATACAATATTTTCTATGGATAGAAAGAAGGGGATCGGAGGAGAGTACCTTCTAGGATGGATTGGTGACGAAATCCACGGACCAAATCGTCGGATTTGAAGGATTTGGGAGAGGGGATTGAGAGGGGGAGTGGATAAGGCCGCCGCCGCCGCCGCGTTCTTTCTTTCTGGAACTGCTGCAATGGGTGGGTGGGGAGGAGAGCGCAGCCGCGCGCCTGGACATAACTCACAGTGCAGCACCCGGCGGCTAGGCGCTGCACAATGTGTGGCGCCTAGCACCGAGGCGTTGCACAGCTGGGTGCGGGGCCCGGGGCTGCCACAGTGGACTGGAATGCAACGCCCGCTAGCTAGGCGCTGCACAGTAGGGTGTGACGCCGGCGTCGCAGGCGCTACACAAAAAGGTCAGGGGTGTGAAATAGTTTCACACCCAGTTCATTTTGTGAATTGGTTTCGTCCACAGGTCAAAATAGTCAAATTTGCCGAGAGTCGCACGCTGCCATGGCGTAGGAAACACAGCATGGGTTATGTGCAAGAGCGACAGTCACAGGGGTACGTACTAGGCGGGCACGTGGACGCGGTGGACCTGTGGTTTTCCGCGCGCACCTACGACGAAAAGACAAGAGATCGCGTACTACCTACGTGGTGTGGACGGGCTAGGCGCGTGATCAATTGAGGATTGTCGCGTCTCGACGTCGGAAACGTACGTGGAGGATGGACCGGTGGTGGTGCCCAGCGTCACATGCGAGATCCATCGGTGCTGCCACCCGTATGGATATAGCATCTTCTTGGGGCAGTGAGAGTGCAGCCGTGCACCTGGCCATGGGACCGTTGAGGCGATGCCCGTTCTGCGTGCTGCTATCGGGTCCGACGGTTGGGATCTGAACGCGTACAGGATAAGAAGAAAGGGACGACGGGGCCATGTATCCTGTGCGGACTCATGGCCTACGGAACGCCAGCGTGCATGCATGCGTGATGGCGGGACGATAAATTCCCTGATGCTAGCTTTTTTTTTTTTTTTGCGGGTGTCCCTGATGCTAGCTTTTATGCTACCGTACCAGTTTCTGTGAAGTTATTGCTGTTCCTCATACCAGTGGCGTACCTAGGGGGTGTGCCAGGTGTTAAATGGCAACCCAGAATTTCAAAAAATGTTTTTTTACCACGTAATAATTAGCTGATTTTTAAGGCCCATCTAAACCAATGAAAATAGAATTCAATTTTTTTGAACCGTGCACACCCTTCATTTTATTTCTAGGTCCGCCACTGCCTCATACACCGTTTCTGTGAAACATCACAGTAATTTAATCCTAACTTGTCTCTTTTTTTTGCGAATATTAATCCTGAGTGGTGTGCTAGTGATGCATTGCTCACCAGTTACAGAAACTTAATCCTAGCTTGTTTTGTACTAATAGAATTTCATCAAGAAGAAGAGAGTTTGGACCAGTTTATAGGGAAAACCAGACCTGAAAACCTAACATTCTCGGCTAATCAGGTAAAACCGAATGCCCCCCCCCCCCCCCCCCCCCCTCCCCCCCAAAAAAAAGAGAGGCAGATACATCAAACACTTGTATCCTACTGACAGATATATCAAACACTTGTATCCTACGGTCTGCTAGTGCACAATGTTGGTTCAAATTATGCAGAACGGTGCAAATGTAGTTCTGGACTGTCTCAAGTTTCCAAACCCCTCCTCATTGTGGAAGGGCCAACACAGCAAATGTCAGACACGCCTTCCATTGCACTCTTTAAAGCAAATGCAACGAATTATACAAGTTCCCATTTATTTGCATATTACAAATGCACGTGGGCGCAGGGCGACTCCCTTGAACTTCTAGCTATAATACTTTTGAATAAGACTACGTGCGTAGCTATATGATTTGGTGGAGATATAGAAGAGAGAAGTTATACAGAACAAAGACAATAGTATATATAAGACACACACACTCTGACCGAGTTCCTAGTGTTGAGCTGCGTCTCTAGCGACTTCACCCCGACGACTGCTTGCCCAGGCGTTCAGAATAGTAGGCCTCCAAAACCATGTTCCTTGAGAACCCGCACCCGGTGAGGGACGATAAGGTTTTTTGTGATGCGTATCAGCACAACTGCTCTATTAAGTTTGATTACATCTTGACGTATGTTTGCCTGCTTCGGTTGTTTCCTCTACAGTGGATGACTACCTTGTCTACATCACCCTGGCCAACGTCGTTGTTGCATCTGAGTTTTCGACGGACTAGTATGAACAGTTCATTTATTAGCATGTGCCTTTGATTCATATGAGTATATCCCACATGTTTCTAGTACGTCGTATGCTATTTGTCATGTCGGTAATCTTATGACGATTATAATCTGAATTAAGCTTAAACACGCCTACCAATTCTCTGATGTACTCCCTCCGTCCCAAAATTCTTGTCTTAGATTTGCCTAAATACGGATGTATCAAGTCACGTTTTAGTATTAGATACATCCGTATCTAGACAAATTTAAGACAAGAATTTTAAGACAGAGGGAGTAGTAATCTGCAACATCGTGAGTGTTTCCTTCCGCGAATCTCATCTAGAGCTGCCGGCCAAGAAAAGATGTGTCTCCTCTGTGGACATCGAAAAGGCGCGCTCATTTGTTTTAGACCCGATTTTTATTTTTGCGGGATTACAGTCATAGAGGAGGCCAAACAGAAAATTGCACACTATTCCACAAGAGGATAATAGTAAACGGAAATGCCGAGATAGGCAGGCCCCAAGAGGGCGCCCATGTCCACGAGCAATGTTCGTTCTCGAGACCCTACAAAAGCTTTTGCATCATAAGATCCTACTAACACCGAGACATGGGTGCTGATTTCACGCGGCGTTTTATGCATCATGTCCGTTTGTTGTGCCTCATCTGCCGGTTTGTCGCTACAGGACTTCAACTCCTTTTTCTTTTCCTGAAAGGATGTTGCATCAACTTGAGGTTAGTATATGGACAACGTTAGTTTAGTACGTACTGTAGGCGCATGGTAAATGCACAGCAACCAGCAATTTCAGGCAGAGACAAAATTGTGCAGGAACCGCGCAGATACGTATATCCCGACCACGGATTCTGCCTGAATTGGCGGAGCACGGTGCGTGTCCATGCCGGACGGGGCTTGCCTGCGCCCCGTACGTGCGCCCATCCGTGCGCCGCTGATCGCTGCCGCCCATTTCTGCCTCCCATCGTGGGGCCGTTTTTTCTCGCACAAAAAAAAATCAAAAATATCCTTCCAAATACACATCGACCCGTAATACTTGCTTTACCCAAAAAAAAGACCCATAATACTTGTTGATCATCAAAACTGAATAAAACTATGGAGGGAAATAATCCCGCCCAATCACATCTCTTAATCCCGCCAAAACAACATCCTTATCTCTAAATCGCATTAGAATAGACCAGAAAATATAGAGATTAATAGAGCCTGCTGAAACAATCAGGAGACTCTTTATCATTCATCAATCAGGAAACTCTTTATCATTCATCAATCAACAGCGTCAAGCAGATGCAACGTCTCTGAGTCTGGAGCGACCTAGAGATTGAAGCGAAGGATCTTCTTGTCCTTCCCTGATGGCTTCTCCAGGGGGTGGTCATGGGAACCATGATGATAATGGATCAGAACCACCAACAGTGAGATTCTCACTTGTATTCTTCATATCCTCCTTTTCATCTTCATAGTGATTTTTTTCTTCATATCCTCCCTTTCCCTGATGGCAAATAAACATGGTTGTTAAACATCTGTTAATGAAAGATCGTATAAGAAAAGATCTGTTAAACATCTGTTAATGAAAGATCATATAATTGATACAGGATGTGCAAGAAACCGCAGCTAGCAATGCGAAAGATCATATTAATGAAAGAGTACCAAAGATTGGAATGAATTTTTTATCTGATGAAGAGGCTTATTCCTTTTATAACAAGTATGCTGAAGTTATGGGTTTCAGCATCCGGAGAGGTAGTAAGCATAAAGTAAAGAACTCTGATACAATACAACAGAGAACATTTTTCTGTTCTCGTCAAGGTATGGACCACTTGTAATTTGTTTGGAGTATAATAATTTTTAGATGCACTAAGACAATAATTTAAATTATTAGGAACTCGTGCTGAAGATAAGAGAGAAGATACATTCAGTTATAGTAGGCCTGAATCACGATGTGGATGTAATGCACATATGAAAATAAGTCTTAGGAATGGATTTTATCAGGTTTACGAATTTGAGGAGACACATAACCACATTCTTGCTACTGGAACCATGGCCCAATACTTGAGATCTCACAGAAAAGTGACAGATGCACAAATAGCGGCTGCAGAGGTCGCAAAGTCTGTAGGCATTTCTAATAAAGCAACTATTGATCTTATGGCCAAAGAAGCATGTGGACAAGAAAACCTTGGTTTTATCCCTCAAGACATGAAAAATCGTTTGTACTCAAAAAGAACATTGCAAGCAGCGAAAGGTGATACAGGGGGAGTGTTAGAATATATGGAGAAGAAGGTAGCAGAAGATGTCAAGTTTTTTTATTCAATTCAAGTAGATGAGGACGATTTGATAACTAATATATTTTGGGCTGACTCGAAAATGGTATCATACTATGCAACTTTCGGTGATGTTATAAGCTTTGACACCACATATAGGAAACTAAATGATGGGCGTCCATTTGGTTTGATTGTTGGGGTGAATAATCATAAGAAAACTATTGTGTTTGGTGCTGCACTTCTTTATGATGAAACTGCTGAAAGTTTTGGTTGGCTTTTTAGAACTTTTCTAAAAGTTATGTCAGGGAAACATCCACAAACAATTCTTACCGATGAAGATGCAGCAATGGCCAAGGCAATCAGTGAAGTCCTACCTCACTCTCACCATAGACTTTGTGTGTGGCATATGAATCAAAATGCTTGCAAGCACCTTGCTGGAGTTGTTCCAGAATATAAGAAGTTCAATAGTGATTTCCAGCATTGTATCTATGACATAGAGGACGAAGAAGAATTTATAAGTGCATGGAATGATATGCTTGATAAGTATGGACTACGTGAGAATACATGGCTCCAAAGGTTGTTCGAGAAAAGGGAGCAATGGGCACTAGTGTATGGTAGAAATACATTCTCTACCCACATGAGCACTACCCAACGAAGTGAAAGCATGAACAATGAACTGAAGCGTTACATCAGTATTAAATATGACATGCTTACTTTTTTCGAGCATTTCGAACGGCTTGTTGCAGATAAAAGATTTGAAGAAGTGAAGTGTGACTTCAAGGCATCACAAACTACTCCCAAGATGAAGGCGGAATGTAGCTATATATTAAGTCAAGCTGTAACTACATATACTCCAGCAATATTCAAGATGTTTCAAGAGGAAGTGCTTCTGACCCTGAATTATGACACGTTCCTTCGTGATGATAGTGATACAGACCAAAAGTTTTACACGGTAAAATTTCATGACACAAAACGTGAGCATGTTGTTAGATTTGCTCCAAATGAAGAAAGGGTGAATTGTAGTTGCAAGAAGTTTGAATTTGCTGGAATTTTGTGCCGTCATTGCTTAAAGGTACTTGATATCAATAATATCAAGCATATCCCTGAACAATATATCTTGAAAAGGTGGACAATAGACGCCAAAGTTCTCGAGATAACAAGCAATCGCAATCTACATGAGGATCGAAAAGCAAAAATGTCAAACTACTACAAGGAGTTGTGCAGAATGTTTGTGAAAATAGCTGCTCGTGCCTCTGAATCGGACGAAACATATGATATGGTTGCTAAATGCGCAGAGCAGCTAGCAGAAGCTGTGGAGAAACACTTGAAAAATAGAACGGAACCTGATCCTGATCCTGATATGGGAAATTCCTCTGTTTCGCAAGGTATATATTGTACTACTAATTGCATAGAGTTTTGTATAAGTCTTACATTTTAGTTTATAGTTGCAGGTCCGCTTATCGACTCTAGTAGAGTTTCAAAACACAACGAGGGGCTTGCCAAGCTAAGAGGTATCAAGGAGAAGGAGAAGACTACACGAGGATCAGCAAGACCCATTGGTGGATTGGAGAAAGCAATAACAAAGAAGAAAAAGAAGACAAATGGTCCTGTACCAGTACAACCTCAAAGCACATCAATGGTCTGAAACTGTCCCACCTTTTTCACATAGAAATTTTAATTTTACTCACATTTATCCATCACTTTTTATAGGGTCATTTGGAGCTAATGGCAAATCAGATGGGCGCACCGCAATTACTGTACAACCCATTCCTAAATGCTTCCATGCACCCAACACTTGCTAATACAATTATCATGTCAACACAACCCGCTGGGGGTTTAGAGAAAGCAAAAACAAACCAGGAAAAGAAGACCGATGAATCTTTACAACTACACCGTCAAAGCGCATCAACGGTATAACACGATCCAACTTGTTTCACATAGAAAAAATAGTTCTACTAACATTTATCTATCGCTTTTTATAGGGGTATTTGGATTTTATGCAAAATCAAATGGGTGCACTGCAATTGCAGTACAATCCATTCTTAAATGCTTCAATGCAGCAATCGCTTGGTAACACAATCTCAATGTCAGCAAAACCCACTGGTCGCTTGGCGAAAGGAAAAACAAAAAAGAAAAGGAAGACAATCGATTCTTCACAAGCAGAACGTACAAGCACATCAATGGTATAAAACTGTCACACTTTTTTTCATACAAATTAATTTTGCTGAAATTCATGTATCACTTTTTATAGGGTAATTTGGAGGTTATGACACACCAAATGAGTATGCCGCAATTACAGTACAACCCATTCCTAAATGCTTCAGTGCAGCCATCACTTGGTAATACAATCTCAATGCCACCACAACCAACTGGTGGCTTAGAGATAGCAAAAACAAAACAGAAGAAGACTAGTGATTCTTTACAAGTACAACCTGAAAGCACATCGAGGGTATAAAACTATCCTGCTTGGTTCACACAGAAAAATTAATTTTATTGACCTTAATCTATCATTTTTGTAGGGTCATTTGGATTTTATGACAAATCAAATGGTTGCACCGCAGTTGCAGTACAACCCATTGCTAAGTGCCTCAATGCAGTCATCACATGGAAATACATTCTCGATGCCAATGAACCAAAGAATGGTGGCAGGATTCCAACAATACAATACACTAATGGTAGAAGCATTGTACTTTGTCATGTTTTATTATCATTTCGAAACTTCTGCGTGATTAAACTTTGCTACTTTTCTGTATAGGGTCATCCAAACAACCACATCTGCACCGATTTCCAAGTGCACAACTCGGCATTGCAGCAACAGAGCATTGGACCCTCTGCCTCTACTTTAATGACAGGACAAAATCAAGTCATCTTCCATGAACCGAAGCCAACTTAATCAATTTGTTATGAACACTATAGCTTGCGGCAGCTTGATTCACCTTTCCTACCCCATCACCACCCCGCGTGCTTGCGGCAGATGGAAAGACAATAGGATTGGTCACGCAAGAACATAATTTCTCACATTCGCTCGTTAAGACACTCCATTGTTAAATAAAAAGTTCTATCCCATGTACTGAAGCCAATTTAATCAATTTCATAGATGACACTGGTTTTCTTGTTATTTGCTATGGATTTTTTATTTTATTTTTTGTGGGGATGCATGGATTGAATCGAATATCGAACAAATTATCCCTATGCAGTGAAGTCGATTTTAATTGACACTATTTTTCATTACAACTTGTTATTGAACATCGATTGAATAGAATAGCAACCAAATTATCTCTATGCCCACAACCATAACTCGTGTTCCTAGTAATCAAGCAAGAAATCAAAGATCAAAAGACCAGCAAAGCAAAAAAGAAAATTTACCTGTGTGGCTGTGCCGTATCTCTTGTGGAAGTAGTAGAGCTGAATCTCTTGGTGAACGAACAAAGGCACCTTACGAGCTCTCCACCACGAGCCTGCGGCGTCCCGGTCTGCTGCCTCCGCCTATGTGTGGCACACTCATGGCGGTACAGAGTTGCTGCGCCACCCGGGATCCGCCGCCTCCATGTACGGGCTGCAGCGCTCCACTAGTCGAAGCAGCTGCCCCATCCACCATCCACCTCCTCCAGGTCGGGGCTGGAGCGCTCGAGCTTCACAGTATCTGCAGGCAGCTGCGCCCGCCAAAGATCCACCTCTCCATGGTCGGAGCTCTCGAGCTGCCCCTGACCTGCTGCGCGCCTGAGGAGAGAAGAACATGGCCAGCATCCGGAGAAGATGCAATCCGGCGACAGAGAAGTCGCCTCCTGAAGTAAGGGGGCACGGGGTGGACATCGCGGCGGCTTCATCCCCTCCGTCCTCCATGCTCTGCTCCATGTCCGAGCTCTGACGGGAAAGAGAGAGAGAGGAGTAACGAGGTGAAGAATACGAGAGGACCCCGCTGGACCGAACAGACGCGTATTAGGATTGGTATTTTGTTTTTTTTTCGCTGCCAAAAACAGCCACGCCGAGGAGAGGTAGGTATGAGCGACACGTAGCAGCGGCGCACGGATGGGCGCACGTACGGGGCGCAGGTAAGCCCCGTCCGTCCAGGACGGGGCTTACCTGCGCCCCGTACGTGCGCCCATCCGTGCGCCGCTGATCGCTGCCGCCCATTTCTGCCTCCCATCGTGGGGCCGTTTTTTCTCGCACAAAAAAAAATCAAAAATATCCTTCCAAATACACATCGACCCGTAATACTTGCTTTACCCAAAAAAAAGACCCATAATACTTGCTGATCATCAAAACTGAATAAAACTATGGAGGGAAATAATCCCGCCCAATCACATCTCTTAATCCCGCCAAAACAACATCCTTATCTCTAAATCGCATTAGAATAGACCAGAAAATATAGAGATTAATAGAGCCTGCTGAAACAATCAGGAGACTCTTTATCATTCATCAATCAGGAAACTCTTTATCATTCATCAATCAACAGCGTCAAGCAGATGCAACGTCTCTGAGTCTGGAGCGACCTAGAGATTGAAGCGAAGGATCTTCTTGTCCTTCCCTGATGGCTTCTCCAGGGGGTGGTCATGGGAACCATGATGATAATGGATCAGAACCACCAACAGTGAGATTCTCACTTGTATTCTTCATATCCTCCTTTTCATCTTCATAGTGATTTTTTTCTTCATATCCTCCCTTTCCCTGATGGCAAATAAACATGGTTGTTAAACATCTGTTAATGAAAGATCGTATAAGAAAAGATCTGTTAAACATCTGTTAATGAAAGATCATATAATTGATACAGGATGTGCAAGAAACCGCAGCTAGCAATGCGAAAGATCATATTAATGAAAGAGTACCAAAGATTGGAATGAATTTTTTATCTGATGAAGAGGCTTATTCCTTTTATAACAAGTATGCTGAAGTTATGGGTTTCAGCATCCGGAGAGGTAGTAAGCATAAAGTAAAGAACTCTGATACAATACAACAGAGAACATTTTTCTGTTCTCGTCAAGGTATGGACCACTTGTAATTTGTTTGGAGTATAATAATTTTTAGATGCACTAAGACAATAATTTAAATTATTAGGAACTCGTGCTGAAGATAAGAGAGAAGATACATTCAGTTATAGTAGGCCTGAATCACGATGTGGATGTAATGCACATATGAAAATAAGTCTTAGGAATGGATTTTATCAGGTTTACGAATTTGAGGAGACACATAACCACATTCTTGCTACTGGAACCATGGCCCAATACTTGAGATCTCACAGAAAAGTGACAGATGCACAAATAGCGGCTGCAGAGGTCGCAAAGTCTGTAGGCATTTCTAATAAAGCAACTATTGATCTTATGGCCAAAGAAGCATGTGGACAAGAAAACCTTGGTTTTATCCCTCAAGACATGAAAAATCGTTTGTACTCAAAAAGAACATTGCAAGCAGCGAAAGGTGATACAGGGGGAGTGTTAGAATATATGGAGAAGAAGGTAGCAGAAGATGTCAAGTTTTTTTATTCAATTCAAGTAGATGAGGACGATTTGATAACTAATATATTTTGGGCTGACTCGAAAATGGTATCAGACTATGCAACTTTCGGTGATGTTATAAGCTTTGACACCACATATAGGAAACTAAATGATGGGCGTCCATTTGGTTTGATTGTTGGGGTGAATAATCATAAGAAAACTATTGTGTTTGGTGCTGCACTTCTTTATGATGAAACTGCTGAAAGTTTTGGTTGGCTTTTTAGAACTTCTCTAAAAGTTATGTCAGGGAAACATCCACAAACAATTCTTACCGATGAAGATGCAGCAATGGCCAAGGGAATCAGTGAAGTCCTACCTCACTCTCACCATAGACTTTGTGTGTGGCATATGAATCAAAATGCTTGCAAGCACCTTGCTGGAGTTGTTCCAGAATATAAGAAGTTCAATAGTGATTTCCAGCATTGTATCTATGACATAGAGGACGAAGAAGAATTTATAAGTGCATGGAATGATATGCTTGATAAGTATGGACTACGTGAGAATACATGGCTCCAAAGGTTGTTCGAGAAAAGGGAGCAATGGGCACTAGTGTATGGTAGAAATACATTCTCTACCCACATGAGCACTACCCAACGAAGTGAAAGCATGAACAATGAACTGAAGCGTTACATCAGTATTAAATATGACATGCTTACTTTTTTCGAGCATTTCGAACGGCTTGTTGCAGATAAAAGATTTGAAGAAGTGAAGTGTGACTTCAAGGCATCACAAACTACTCCCAAGATGAAGGCGGAATGTAGCTATATATTAAGTCAAGCTGTAACTACATATACTCCAGCAATATTCAAGATGTTTCAAGAGGAAGTGCTTCTGACCCTAAATTATGACACGTTCCTTCGTGATGATAGTGATACAGACCAAAAGTTTTACACGGTAAAATTTCATGACACAAAACGTGAGCATGTTGTTAAATTTGCTCCAAATGAAGAAAGGGTGAATTGTAGTTGCAAGAAGTTTGAATTTGCTGGAATTTTGTGCCGTCATTGCTTAAAGGTACTTGATATCAATAATATCAAGCATATCCCTGAACAATATATCTTGAAAAGGTGGACAATAGACGCCAAAGTTCTCGAGATAACAAGCAATCGCAATCTACATGAGGATCGAAAAGCAAAAATGTCAAACTACTACAAGGAGTTGTGCAGAATGTTTGTGAAAATAGCTGCTCGTGCCTCTGAATCGGACGAAACATATGATATGGTTGCTAAATGCGCAGAGCAGCTAGCAGAAGCTGTGGAGAAACACTTGAAAAATAGAACGGATCCTGATCCTGATCCTGATATGGGAAATTCCTCTGTTTCGCAAGGTATATATTGTACTACTAATTGCATAGAGTTTTGTATAAGTCTTACATTTTAGTTTATAGTTGCAGGTCCGCTTATCGACTCTAGTAGAGTTTCAAAACACAACGAGGGGCTTGCCAAGCCAAGAGGTATCAAGGAGAAGGAGAAGACTACACGAGGATCAGCAAGACCCATTGGTGGATTGGAGAAAGCAATAACAAAGAAGAAAAAGAAGACAAATGGTCCTGTACCAGTACAACCTCAAAGCACATCAATGGTCTGAAACTGTCCCACCTTTTTCACATAGAAATTTTAATTTTACTCACATTTATCCATCACTTTTTATAGGGTCATTTGGAGCTAATGGCAAATCAGATGGGCGCACCGCAATTACTGTACAACCCATTCCTAAATGCTTCCATGCACCCAACACTTGCTAATACAATTATCATGTCAACACAACCCGCTGGGGGTTTAGAGAAAGCAAAAACAAACCAGGAAAAGAAGACCGATGAATCTTTACAACTACACCGTCAAAGCGCATCAACGGTATAACACGATCCAACTTGTTTCACATAGAAAAAATAGTTCTACTAACATTTATCTATCGCTTTTTATAGGGGTATTTGGATTTTATGCAAAATCAAATGGGTGCACTGCAATTGCAGTACAATCCATTCTTAAATGCTTCAATGCAGCAATCGCTTGGTAACACAATCTCAATGTCAGCAAAACCCACTGGTCGCTTGGCGAAAGGAAAAACAAAAAAGAAAAGGAAGACAATCGATTCTTCACAAGCAGAACGTACAAGCACATCAATGGTATAAAACTGTCACACTTTTTTTCATACAAATTAATTTTGCTGAAATTCATGTATCACTTTTTATAGGGTAATTTGGAGGTTATGACACACCAAATGAGTATGCCGCAATTACAGTACAACCCATTCCTAAATGCTTCAGTGCAGCCATCACTTGGTAATACAATCTCAATGCCACCACAACCAACTGGTGGCTTAGAGATAGCAAAAACAAAACAGAAGAAGACTAGTGATTCTTTACAAGTACAACCTGAAAGCACATCGAGGGTATAAAACTATCCTGCTTGGTTCACACAGAAAAATTAATTTTATTGACCTTAATCTATCATTTTTGTAGGGTCATTTGGATTTTATGACAAATCAAATGGTTGCACCGCAGTTGCAGTACAACCCATTGCTAAGTGCCTCAATGCAGTCATCACATGGAAATACATTCTCGATGCCAATGAACCAAAGAATGGTGGCAGGATTCCAACAATACAATACACTAATGGTAGAAGCATTGTACTTTGTCATGTTTTATTATCATTTCGAAACTTCTGCGTGATTAAACTTTGCTACTTTTCTGTATAGGGTCATCCAAACAACCACATCTGCACCGATTTCCAAGTGCACAACTCGGCATTGCAGCAACAGAGCATTGGACCCTCTGCCTCTACTTTAATGACAGGACAAAATCAAGTCATCTTCCATGAACCGAAGCCAACTTAATCAATTTGTTATGAACACTATAGCTTGCGGCAGCTTGATTCACCTTTCCTACCCCATCACCACCCCGCGTGCTTGCGGCAGATGGAAAGACAATAGGATTGGTCACGCAAGAACATAATTTCTCACATTCGCTCGTTAAGACACTCCATTGTTAAATAAAAAGTTCTATCCCATGTACTGAAGCCAATTTAATCAATTTCATAGATGACACTGGTTTTCTTGTTATTTGCTATGGATTTTTTATTTTATTTTTTGTGGGGATGCATGGATTGAATCGAATATCGAACAAATTATCCCTATGCAGTGAAGTCGATTTTAATTGACACTATTTTTCATTACAACTTGTTATTGAACATCGATTGAATAGAATAGCAACCAAATTATCTCTATGCCCACAACCATAACTCGTGTTCCTAGTAATCAAGCAAGAAATCAAAGATCAAAAGACCAGCAAAGCAAAAAAGAAAATTTACCTGTGTGGCTGTGCCGTATCTCTTGTGGAAGTAGTAGAGCTGAATCTCTTGGTGAACGAACAAAGGCACCTTACGAGCTCTCCACCACGAGCCTGCGGCGTCCCGGTCTGCTGCCTCCGCCTATGTGTGGCACACTCATGGCGGTACAGAGTTGCTGCGCCACCCGGGATCCGCCGCCTCCATGTACGGGCTGCAGCGCTCCACTAGTCGAAGCAGCTGCCCCATCCACCATCCACCTCCTCCAGGTCGGGGCTGGAGCGCTCGAGCTTCACAGTATCTGCAGGCAGCTGCGCCCGCCAAAGATCCACCTCTCCATGGTCGGAGCTCTCGAGCTGCCCCTGACCTGCTGCGCGCCTGAGGAGAGAAGAACATGGCCAGCATCCGGAGAAGATGCAATCCGGCGACAGAGAAGTCGCCTCCTGAAGTAAGGGGGCACGGGGTGGACATCGCGGCGGCTTCATCCCCTCCGTCCTCCATGCTCTGCTCCATGTCCGAGCTCTGACGGGAAAGAGAGAGAGAGGAGTAACGAGGTGAAGAATACGAGAGGACCCCGCTGGACCGAACAGACGCGTATTAGGATTGGTATTTTGTTTTTTTTTCGCTGCCAAAAACAGCCACGCCGAGGAGAGGTAGGTATGAGCGACACGTAGCAGCGGCGCACGGATGGGCGCACGTACGGGGCGCAGGTAAGCCCCGTCCGTCCAGGACGGGGCTTACCTGCGCCCCGTACGTGCGCCCATCCGTGCGCCGCTGATCGCTGCCGCCCATTTCTGCCTCCCATCGTGGGGCCGTTTTTTCTCGCACAAAAAAAAATCAAAAATATCCTTCCAAATACACATCGACCCGTAATACTTGCTTTACCCAAAAAAAAGACCCATAATACTTGCTGATCATCAAAACTGAATAAAACTATGGAGGGAAATAATCCCGCCCAATCACATCTCTTAATCCCGCCAAAACAACATCCTTATCTCTAAATCGCATTAGAATAGACCAGAAAATATAGAGATTAATAGAGCCTGCTGAAACAATCAGGAGACTCTTTATCATTCATCAATCAGGAAACTCTTTATCATTCATCAATCAACAGCGTCAAGCAGATGCAACGTCTCTGAGTCTGGAGCGACCTAGAGATTGAAGCGAAGGATCTTCTTGTCCTTCCCTGATGGCTTCTCCAGGGGGTGGTCATGGGAACCATGATGATAATGGATCAGAACCACCAACAGTGAGATTCTCACTTGTATTCTTCATATCCTCCTTTTCATCTTCATAGTGATTTTTTTCTTCATATCCTCCCTTTCCCTGATGGCAAATAAACATGGTTGTTAAACATCTGTTAATGAAAGATCGTATAAGAAAAGATCTGTTAAACATCTGTTAATGAAAGATCATATAATTGATACAGGATGTGCAAGAAACCGCAGCTAGCAATGCGAAAGATCATATTAATGAAAGAGTACCAAAGATTGGAATGAATTTTTTATCTGATGAAGAGGCTTATTCCTTTTATAACAAGTATGCTGAAGTTATGGGTTTCAGCATCCGGAGAGGTAGTAAGCATAAAGTAAAGAACTCTGATACAATACAACAGAGAACATTTTTCTGTTCTCGTCAAGGTATGGACCACTTGTAATTTGTTTGGAGTATAATAATTTTTAGATGCACTAAGACAATAATTTAAATTATTAGGAACTCGTGCTGAAGATAAGAGAGAAGATACATTCAGTTATAGTAGGCCTGAATCACGATGTGGATGTAATGCACATATGAAAATAAGTCTTAGGAATGGATTTTATCAGGTTTACGAATTTGAGGAGACACATAACCACATTCTTGCTACTGGAACCATGGCCCAATACTTGAGATCTCACAGAAAAGTGACAGATGCACAAATAGCGGCTGCAGAGGTCGCAAAGTCTGTAGGCATTTCTAATAAAGCAACTATTGATCTTATGGCCAAAGAAGCATGTGGACAAGAAAACCTTGGTTTTATCCCTCAAGACATGAAAAATCGTTTGTACTCAAAAAGAACATTGCAAGCAGCGAAAGGTGATACAGGGGGAGTGTTAGAATATATGGAGAAGAAGGTAGCAGAAGATGTCAAGTTTTTTTATTCAATTCAAGTAGATGAGGACGATTTGATAACTAATATATTTTGGGCTGACTCGAAAATGGTATCAGACTATGCAACTTTCGGTGATGTTATAAGCTTTGACACCACATATAGGAAACTAAATGATGGGCGTCCATTTGGTTTGATTGTTGGGGTGAATAATCATAAGAAAACTATTGTGTTTGGTGCTGCACTTCTTTATGATGAAACTGCTGAAAGTTTTGGTTGGCTTTTTAGAACTTCTCTAAAAGTTATGTCAGGGAAACATCCACAAACAATTCTTACCGATGAAGATGCAGCAATGGCCAAGGCAATCAGTGAAGTCCTACCTCACTCTCACCATAGACTTTGTGTGTGGCATATGAATCAAAATGCTTGCAAGCACCTTGCTGGAGTTGTTCCAGAATATAAGAAGTTCAATAGTGATTTCCAGCATTGTATCTATGACATAGAGGACGAAGAAGAATTTATAAGTGCATGGAATGATATGCTTGATAAGTATGGACTACGTGAGAATACATGGCTCCAAAGGTTGTTCGAGAAAAGGGAGCAATGGGCACTAGTGTATGGTAGAAATACATTCTCTACCCACATGAGCACTACCCAACGAAGTGAAAGCATGAACAATGAACTGAAGCGTTACATCAGTATTAAATATGACATGCTTACTTTTTTCGAGCATTTCGAACGGCTTGTTGCAGATAAAAGATTTGAAGAAGTGAAGTGTGACTTCAAGGCATCACAAACTACTCCCAAGATGAAGGCGGAATGTAGCTATATATTAAGTCAAGCTGTAACTACATATACTCCAGCAATATTCAAGATGTTTCAAGAGGAAGTGCTTCTGACCCTGAATTATGACATGTTCCTTCGTGATGATAGTGATACAGACCAAAAGTTTTACACGGTAAAATTTCATGACACAAAACGTGAGCATGTTGTTAGATTTGCTCCAAATGAAGAAAGGGTGAATTGTAGTTGCAAGAAGTTTGAATTTGCTGGAATTTTGTGCCGTCATTGCTTAAAGGTACTTGATATCAATAATATCAAGCATATCCCTGAACAATATATCTTGAAAAGGTGGACAATAGACGCCAAAGTTCTCGAGATAACAAGCAATCGCAATCTACATGAGGATCGAAAAGCAAAAATGTCAAACTACTACAAGGAGTTGTGCAGAATGTTTGTGAAAATAGCTGCTCGTGCCTCTGAATCGGACGAAACATATGATATGGTTGCTAAATGCGCAGAGCAGCTAGCAGAAGCTGTGGAGAAACACTTGAAAAATAGAACGGATCCTGATCCTGATCCTGATATGGGAAATTCCTCTGTTTCGCAAGGTATATATTGTACTACTAATTGCATAGAGTTTTGTATAAGTCTTACATTTTAGTTTATAGTTGCAGGTCCGCTTATCGACTCTAGTAGAGTTTCAAAACACAACGAGGGGCTTGCCAAGCCAAGAGGTATCAAGGAGAAGGAGAAGACTACACGAGGATCAGCAAGACCCATTGGTGGATTGGAGAAAGCAATAACAAAGAAGAAAAAGAAGACAAATGGTCCTGTACCAGTACAACCTCAAAGCACATCAATGGTCTGAAACTGTCCCACCTTTTTCACATAGAAAATTTAATTTTACTCACATTTATCCATCACTTTTTATAGGGTCATTTGGAGCTAATGGCAAATCAGATGGGCGCACCGCAATTACTGTACAACCCATTCCTAAATGCTTCCATGCACCCAACACTTGCTAATACAATTATCATGTCAACACAACCCGCTGGGGGTTTAGAGAAAGCAAAAACAAACCAGGAAAAGAAGACCGATGAATCTTTACAACTACACCGTCAAAGCGCATCAACGGTATAACACGATCCAACTTGTTTCACATAGAAAAAATAGTTCTACTAACATTTATCTATCGCTTTTTATAGGGGTATTTGGATTTTATGCAAAATCAAATGGGTGCACTGCAATTGCAGTACAATCCATTCTTAAATGCTTCAATGCAGCAATCGCTTGGTAACACAATCTCAATGTCAGCAAAACCCACTGGTCGCTTGGCGAAAGGAAAAACAAAAAAGAAAAGGAAGACAATCGATTCTTCACAAGCAGAACGTACAAGCACATCAATGGTATAAAACTGTCACACTTTTTTTCATACAAATTAATTTTGCTGAAATTCATGTATCACTTTTTATAGGGTAATTTGGAGGTTATGACACACCAAATGAGTATGTCGCAATTACAGTACAACCCATTCCTAAATGCTTCAGTGCAGCCATCACTTGGTAATACAATCTCAATGCCACCACAACCAACTGGTGGCTTAGAGATAGCAAAAACAAAACAGAAGAAGACTAGTGATTCTTTACAAGTACAACCTGAAAGCACATCGAGGGTATAAAACTATCCTGCTTGGTTCACATAGAAAAATTAATTTTATTGACCTTAATCTATCATTTTTGTAGGGTCATTTGGAGTTTATGACAAATCAAATGGTTGCACCGCAGTTGCAGTGCAACCCATTGCTAAGTGCCTCAATGCAGTCATCACATGGAAATACATTCTCGATGCCAATGAACCAAAGAATGGTGGCAGGATTCCAACAATACAATACACTAATGGTAGAAGCATTGTACTTTGTCATGTTTTATTATCATTTCGAAACTTTTGCGTGATTAAACTTTGCTACTTTTCTGTATAGGGTCATCCAAACAACCACATCTGCACCGATTTCCAAGTGCACAACTCGGCATTGCAGCAACAGAGCATTGGACCCTCTGCCTCTACTTTAATGACAGGACAAAATCAAGTCATCTTCCATGAACCGAAGCCAACTTAATCAATTTGTTATGAACACTATAGCTTGCGGCAGCTTGATTCACCTTTCCTACCCCATCACCACCCCGCGTGCTTGCGGCAGATGGAAAGACAATAGGATTGGTCACGCAAGAACATAATTTCTCACATTCGCTCGTTATGACACTCCATTGTTAAATAAAAAGTTCTATCCCATGTACTGAAGCCAATTTAATCAATTTCATAGATGACAATGGTTTTCTTGTTATTTGCTATGGATTTTTTATTTTATTTTTTGTGGGGATGCATGGATTGAATCGAATATCGAACAAATTATCCCTATGCACTGAAGTCGATTTTAATTGACACTATTTTTCATTAGAACTTGTTATTGAACATCGATTGAATATAATAGCAACCAAATTATCTCTATGCCCACAACCATAACTCGTGTTCCTAGTAATCAAGCAAGAAATCAAAGATCAAAAGACCAGCAAAGCAAAAAAGAAAATTTACCTGTGTGGTTGTGTCGTATCTCTTGTGGAAGTAGTAGAGCTGAATCTCTTGGTGAACGAACAAAGGCACCTTACGAGCTCTCCACCACGAGCCTGCGGCGTCCCGGTCTGCTGCCTCCGCCTATGTGTGGCACACTCATGGCGGTACAGAGCTGCTGCGCCACCCGGGATCCGCCGCCTCCATGTACGGGCTGCAGCGCTCCACTAGTCGAAGCAGCTGCCCCATCCACCATCCACCTCCTCCAGGTCGGGGCTGGAGCGCTCGAGCTTCTCAGTCTCTGCAGGCAGCTGCGCCCGCCCAAGATCCACCTCTCCATGGTCGGAGCTCTCGAGCTGCCCCTGACCTGCTGCGCGCCTGAGGAGAGAAGAACATGGCCAGCATCCGGAGAAGATGCAATCCGGCGACAGAGAAGTCGCCTCCTGAAGTAAGGGGGCACGGGGTGGACATCGCGGCGGCTTCATCCCCTCCGTCCTCCATGCTCTGCTCCATGTCCGAGCTCTGACGGGAAAGAGAGAGAGGAGTAACGAGGTGAAGAATACGAGAGGACCCCGCTGGACCGAACAGACGCGTATTAGGATTGGTATTTTGTTTTTTTTTCGCTGCCAAAAACAGCCACGCCGAGGAGAGGTAGGGATGAGCGTAGCAGCGGCGCACGGATGGGCGCACGTACGGGGCGCAGGTAAGCCCCGTCCGTCCATGCCCGTTCTCTTTCTCGTCACTCAACATCGGCTGTACGCATCAGCTCATTCATGCATGCGGTGTAGTGGCGTGCATGGCAACAAGCATTTTTTTCGTACGCCACCGGTCCAGTCCAGGTCCAGTCCAGCTACGTGTTGCTTGAATCGAGCGGGTCGGAGGAATCAAACAAGCGAGACACCTCGATCATGGGCTCAAAATGTGTTGTGCTCTGACACCTGACGCACTCACGCACTATCATTTCCCCAGATTAGGCGTACGGTGGACTCGATAAAGCTGGCGGAATCTTTGACGGATCGACGTGGCACCAATTGCTCGGAAGCATGCAGGCCAAATCATGGAAGAAATTTGATCCCATGCAGGGCTTGCTTGCTCTCGTACGGTGTCTTTCTTCTGACGGTTGCATAGATGCAAATGACCAATTAAATGAAGTAAAAAAACAAATCACTCCGTTACTAATAGCCAAGGATGCGTGAAAATCCAATCCAAGATTTTACATGCGGCGTGTGGTGCACACAAATAACAGAGTCTCTCGGTACACATCCGTCTGCATCTCTGCCCGTTGGGCGTTGGCCCATGTCCTCGGTGCAACCACCTGCCAAATCACTAACATGCCTCCACGGTGCATCATTGTCCGGTAAAGACGCGACAAATCAGCAACGACGCTGGCGCCTCCCGGGCACCCTAGACACACACAGGCTAAACAACAACGGGAGTCTTCAGCCTCCATAATCCACGCGGCATGAGTCGGTACGCACGGCCAAAACTCTGATCCCATCACCCCATGTGCAATGTGTGTGGAGGCCCCCATGAGCATATCACATGCCGCGTCGCCTAGGATCTTACTGCAGGCTACATGTTAATCACCAAAGCAGAACAGTTCACGTGCCTCACTAAGATCTTACAGCACGCTACAACACTCGTTAATTACCACAGCGATCGTACAACATACGTCGACCGATCCACTGTGTTTTATTTTATTTTTTGCAAAATAACTTTAGATCTATTCATCAACTGTCAAGACAGTGAAAATACATCTAGATTCGTAGACCATCTAGCGACAATTCGTAGACCATCTAGCGACAATCGACTGTGTTCTCCTAAATAAAGTCCTGATGATCTTTGTTTTGCTAATTTGCCTACTCCCTCCGTTTCAAAATATAGAGCGCCCACGTTTTTCAATGTTCAACTTTAACCATAAATTTAATCAACAAGACCGATTATGGCGGGGAGCAAAAATTATATAATTTAAAACTTCTTTTGAATACGGATTCATTGGTATAAAATTTGCTCCCATCGCAGTCGGGCTCGTTGGTTAAATTTATGGTCAAAGTTAAAACACGAAAACTGATGACACACTATGTTTTGAAACGGAGGGAGTACCTTGGATGCCCGACGATCCACTCATTCGAGTGTCAAGCACGAGCAAGAGGTTGATCGCGCCGGATACATTCAAACACGCGGTTCTCCAAAAACCAAGCCATCGCAACTCGACACGAAACCACCACGACTCGCACGCTGCCCTGGCGTAGGAGACACGGCGCGGGTTGTGGGAGTCACGGCCTCACTCAGAGGGAGGGGTACTACGCGGGCACGTGGACGTGCTGGACCTGTGGTTTCCGCACGCACCTGCGACGAGAAGACACGAGAACGCGTACTACTACCTACTCTCAGAAGTTAGTACAAAGTTGGATTATATATTTTGGAACGGAGGAAGTGCTAGTTTGAACAGGCTAGGCGCGTGATCAATTGAGGATTGTCGCCTCTCGTACGTGGACCGGCGGTGGTGCCCAGCGTCACATGCGAGATGGATCGGTGCTGCCACCCGTATGGATATAGGTAATAGGATCTTCTTGAGGCAATGAGTGTGCAGCCGTGCACTTGGCGACCGATGACCGATCTGCGTGCTGCTATCTTGGGTCCAACGGTCAGGATCTGAATGCGCACAGGATAAGAAGAAAGGGACGACGGGGCCATGTATCCTGTGCGGAGTCGTGGTCTCATGGGCGCCAGCATGCGTCCGTGATGGCGTGATGGTACATCCCCTGTTGTTCTTACTATCGTTTTTGCTACTGCTCCAGGTTCTGTAAGTTATCGCTGTGCCTCATACAACGTTTCTGAATTCGGAGAAACGTCACAGTAATTTAATCCTAGCTTGTTAACATAATGTGTTCTGCCATTAGTACAAAGACCGATAATTTCTGGGTTCGTGGCAATTTCAGAAGATCTTTGAATACAGTGGCGGAGCTATGTGTAAGTCTGGGGGTGCTGTGGCCCCCCCCAACTTTGCACCAAACTATGAAGATTTTTTTTGAGGAAAGGGCTTAGATGAGAATTTTTTAGCAGTTTACACCCTCAAACACCCACGATTTAGCCTTGGCCCCCCCAGCAGTTCCTACCTAGCTCCGCCAGTGTTTGAATACCTTTGTTATCAAACCCAAAGTGTCTCCAATGCAGCACTCATGCTAAGACTGAGAAATTCTATTCTGCAAGCTATGGTTACCCGATTTATTTTACAGACTCCTAAAGCAATATTACAAAATAAATAAATTGTGAGAAACCTCGGTGTCAAGACAGGGTTCCTCACATGAGGTTTATAGAAGTTCCCATTTTTTATTACAAGTGCAGGTGGGCGCAGTGCGAATCACCGAACTTCTAGCTAGAATACTTGTTGCGCGTGACCTTCAACTTGCTCTTAGGGGCAGTTCAGTTGTGAGGTCATGAGCAACTTGGCACCATCCCTGAAATATTTGAGATACAAAATATCACTGTAAAGCCAGTGGTGTGCAAGGAAATGCCCTTTGGTTCTCGTGAGATTATTTTCAATAATTATAAAAATGACAAAAATTCCAAAACCTTTTTTGGAATAAACTTGACTTTCTTTTGCACTAGTATATAAATATTCGTGACGAAAAAACCCCAGCTGACTACAAAGGAAAACAAATTTATTGTTATATAGAAGTTACTATTCACACGTAATTAACCTTAATTTTTTGTTTTTTTGCCCTGAAGTCAATGGGGGATTTTTTTTCACGGGATCTTCATTACGAGTACAATATAGGTCAACTTTATTTCAAAAATATTTATAGAGTGTTTTATTTTCTTTGTAATTACTAATTCCAGAACTTTTTTTTGGAATAAACTTGAATTTCTTTTGCACTAGTATATAAATTTTCCTGGAGAAAAAAACCCCAGGTTACTTCAAGGCAAAAATAACAAATTATTGTTATATAGAAGTTACTATTCACACCTATTTGACCTTAATTTTTTGTTTTTTTGCCCTGAAGTCAATGGGGGATTTTTTTTCACGGGATCTTCATTACGAGTACAATATAGGTCAACTTTATTTCAAAAATATTTATAGAGTGTTTTATTTTCTTTGTAATTACTAATTCCAGAACTTTTTTTTTGGAATAAACTTGAATTTCTTTTGCACTAGTATATAAATTTTCCTGGAGAAAAAAACCCCAGGTTACTTCAAGGCAAAAAATAACAAATTATTGTTATATAGAAGTTACTATTCACACCTATTTGACCTTAATTTTTTGTTTTCTTGCCATGAACTCAATGACGAATTTGTCTTCGCGGGAGTTTTCTTACGAGTATAACATAGAAGGTCAACTTTATTTCAAAAATATTTTCAGAAATGTATTTTACTTTCATTGTAATTACTAATTCCAGAACTTTTTTTGGAATAAACTAGAATTTATTTCGCAGTAGTATATAAATTTTCGCGAAGAAAATACCCTAGTTGACTTCTGGGGCAAAACAATAACAAATTTATTGTTATATAGAAGTTACTATTCACACCTATTTGACCTTAATTTTTTTTTACTTTTTTGCCCTGGAGCCAATGTATTTTTTCGTGGGATTTCTTTTACGGGTACAATATAGAAGGTCAACTTTATTTCAAAAATATTTTTAGAATTTTTTTTTACTTTCTTTGTAATTACTAATTCCAGAACTTCTTTTGAAATAAACCTGACCCTCTTTTGCACTAGTATATAAATTTCGCAAAGAAAAAACTTCAGTTGACTTCAGGTAAAAAAAACTTCAGGAGAAAAAATTTATTGTTATATAGAAGTAACTATTCACACCTATTTAACCTTAAATCTTTTACCCTGAAGTCAATGGGGCATTTTCTTCGTGGGATGTTTTTGCAAGTACAATATAGAAGGTCAACTTTATTTGAAAAAATAGTTTTGGATTTTTGGACTTTCTTTGTAATTACTAATTTTCTTGGAATGAAGTTGACTTTCTATTGCACTAATATATAAATTTTCGCAAAGAAAAAACCCTAGTTGACTTCATGGCAATTTCTTTATTGTTATATATAAGTTACTATTCACACTTATTTGACCTTAATTTTTTCATTGTTTGCCCTGAAGTCAATGGGGGATTTTTTTCTTCTCATGATATTTTTACGAATACAATATAGAAGGTCAACTTTATTTCAGAAAATTTTTCAGAATTTTTTAACTTTCTCTGTGATTACTATTTGTTTTGCATATAGTGTGTACGTGCACCCAGGAACCAAACTTCCTTACCCGTGGTGTGCATACTAACATTAACTGTTGAAGCGAGGGCCAGCGGCGCACGAGCGAGATGTTAGGACGCTCGCCTATGCCGGCGTGGGCTGGTAGCTCTACCTACATGGGCTTGGCCCATGTCTGAGCAAGCGGCACCTAAGGAGGCCGCTCAAAAAAAGAAAATACAGAGGGAGAAGCAACAAGTGAGTGATAGTCCTAAAAAAAAGTGAGTGATAGTCCTAAAAAAAGAGTGAGTTATCCGGTGGTATCACGGCTCAAAGGACAGCTCCTTCCCCTACCTCCGGCTCTCCTCCCAATGCCCTCGTTCTTACTGCTGTATCCCCAATTAGCTACCAAATCCTTGTAATCCAGTGTCATTCAACAAGGATGCCATTTTCAAGCCTCCTTTCACCAAGGATGCCCCCCTTCCATTAGTTCGCAGAAGATTACAACATGTTCAAATTTGTTGTTTCAATCACATTTCCGCCTTTTCAAGAAATCAAATTGTTTTACCATTCAATCACTTATTTACTCATCTTTTTGCCACATTGATATCGTCCCTAGGAGAAGGAACAATTGTGTTCCATGACATGCTCGGCCCACCCAGAATGTCAGGCGAGCTGCGACATAGCAGTTGTTACTCCAAAAGTCATCCACAACTGGCAACAGAAAATGGAGTAGACTAGTTATAACTAATGGTCACAAATGTCAAATGGAAGAGTTGAACCGCACATCGATCTCATTCAGGTCTCGTAGAACGGATCAAACACAATGATAAACAAGCATGCTTAGAAAAGTGTACGGATTGCCAAATATGTTAAGCTAGATATACAGGTAAACTAAAGCAGTACTCGATATAACAGAACAGGCAACATTTTACACAAGTTAAGCTAGATATACAGGTTGCTGAAATATCAAACAGGTACCATTTTACACAAGTTAAGCTAGACATACAGGTTGCTGAAACATATGCATAGATCATAGGCCTTCAATAGGTAAATCAGTTGAGGCCTGACACCGGGCAAAAGCGCAACATCACTACAGCGACATTTGAACCTATTCAAATCGCATCTCAACGGAAGTCCATCCTTTATATGAATGGATCAGGGACACACACACACACACACACACACACACACACACACACACACACACACACACACGATCCAGGTAGATAAAACACAGCAACCTCATGCCGCCAAGATTAATTCAGGGACATCTACTTTGGCTGCTGGAAACTGAACCCTGCGTAAACAATGAACACATGAAAGTGCAGACTAAAACATGATAAGGTACAGTTGATAGCAACCGGCATTCAAGTCAAACAAATACATACTGCATAAGAAATTGTTTTGGAACAGTGGGCCAGTATACAAATTGATCTCACTATGCAGATAATGGAAAGATGAGCTATTAAATGATCCATTCCAACTAAATAGTGAACAAATACCTCACATTGTTTTTTTGCCTATTTTCCATTACAACTTGATCCATTTCAACTAAATAGTGAAAAACATCTCACTATGCAGATACTGGAAAGGTAAGCTACTAAATGATCCATTTGAACTAAATAGTGAAAAACACCTCAAATTGTTTATTTGCCTATTTTCCTTTTTGCACTTGCTTTGGCCTAATCAAATTATCAGTAAAATATGTCACTTGCTTTGGCCAAATCACATTTTCAACAAAATATGTAGCATGGATATCATACATCATTCTAATAGACTTTTTAAATCTCTAGATTACCAAATAGTTTATTGTCCATTAAGTTTACTTCTTTTTTATTTTGATGACACATGCAGACTACATAAACATCAGCAATTTGTAGTATTAGTTACTTACTGAAAGAACTCCAAGAATCATGTTTGATGCTAATCTGTGCAGAAGTTACTCCATGAATGCCAAGGATGTTCACAATTTGACAAATCCATTCATCCTCCCTGTTCCGTACAGAAGTTACTCCATGAGTGCCAAGGATGTTCACAATTTGACAAGTCCATTCATCCTCCTTGCTACAATGGATTTCAACTACCTTGAGATGCTTTGACACCAAGAGATATTCCACTGGGTTGTAGCTTCCATTTGATCCAATGTCAAAATCCTGTCCAAAATATATGATTTTACTTAGATGAATCAGCTGTACATGTTAGCTTCAGCGACAAAAGCTATCATATATGAAAAAACATATACCTTGCAAGATGGAAGTTGAAGGGTAAGCTTTTCTAGAATTGGTGTGTGCTGAAGAAAGTAAAGTAGTCCAGTGAAGTTTGCAGTCAAACACCATTCATTGAGCAACACTGTTTTTAGCTTGCTAAACATAGGGCACCATTTCAAGTCTTTTCTGAAAATCTTAACAACGAAACAAAGAATTAAAAAAATTAAAGTTAGAACTTGAGAAGACATGATTCAGTAACACTGAGTTGAATAAGATTTCTTGGGTTCTTATTTCAAGTAATCAACAGTGAGCAGATAGAGATACACAATACGATTTTACAAGTATATATTGAGCCATACCGTATAAATTGTTGTGTAAACTAAAATGGCTTGCAAAATTATCTTAATCATATGCTTCTGTATAGCACGAGGTCAGAAGTATCAACTATCAATATACATGGAAAATGTACTGACATCTTCACAGGCCAGGTATAGGAGATGTCTGCATACGAACATGATGACTAAAAAGAATGGATTCGTGGAAAACATGCAACTGGAAATTAGGGACAAGTTTAACATCATAGAGGGATGCAAAATGTTGGATGGCAATAAACACAAGGAGTTAGAAAAAGAGCAAACGTACCACAGAATATTGACTTATCAGCTCTAAATTTGTAGCGCCCGCCAAACCTTCAAGAAGTAGACAATGATCCTCTTCACCATAGCATCCTTCACATGACTCATAACCACAATCCCCAAGGTACTTAATATGAGTACAAGCATCTTCACACTCCATGTTAATCCTGATAAATGATGTCACCAATGATGGCAGGCTCTCAAGCAACGGAGTCCACTCGGAACAGTCAGCTAGTTCAAAGGTAAGCAGACCTGGAGCGGAAAGGCAATTCCGTTTTGTATCCATGGAATAAAGTCTTGAATGTGTGACTTTCAAATGTCGTAAAGATTTGGGTAAGTTATCCCCAATGTTGATAGAACAACCATCTATCTCTAACACCTCTAGTGCCTCGCAGCTGATAAGATCTAGACGGCTTGCGCCAAATGCCAGATTACACAGCTCTAGCCTTGTCAAGTCCTTGGAGATGACACTGCTGTTGGATATCTCCAAACGAGGATAATCAGCATCCTCGTTTCGAACTCGAAGCACCGACACACGGCACGAGACAGCATACTGGACCCACGATTGAACATCATGGTGTGCCTCGTCTTCTTCGTCCTCCGGATAGGGAAAGATCTCACATTCATGGAAAGGGGATGTTCAGTCACGGTGCTCAAGCAGCTTATTGACGAAATTGCTGAAAACCTGGGCACTCTCGAACTCAAAACCGTCAAGGCGCAAGGCTGGCACGGACTTCCATAGGGTGCGCCAGCGGCGAGCGAGAACGGACGTCCTCACGGCGTCCTGCGAGGGCAGGAACGACAGCAGCAGCTCGAGCACATGTTCTGGCAGGTCCTCGAAGCGGTCCTTGCTGCCAGGCATTCCGTCGAACAGGTGGCCGGCGCAGCAGCTACATGGGAGGCGACGGACAGGGAATGGGTGAGATCAGAGACGGCCAGCGGAGGAGATGGAGAAGAAGCAAAGATTCAGACCGCACATACCTCTACCGGCCGCGCACTTGGTTGGATCTGCCGAGGACGAACAGAGGTGAGCTTTCGGCTAGGTCGCCTCTCCGTTCTAGGTTGGAGCCTGGAGGACGAAGAGAGGGGAGCCAGTGTCTACTGCGTCGCCTCCCCACTCCCCAGTGCCCACGCATTCCTCCGTTAATGCGTCGCCTCGAGAAACGAGACTTGGAAGGCGAGACGAGAGCATCCACACGGATAGCATTCACTCCGATAGACATCTATTTTTAAAGTCAATGAAGGTCAATTCTTATATGGTTTTTGCGAATCAACCTGTGGTTGAGTTGGTTAGGTGGACAGTTGTATCCCTAACCTACCAGGGTTCAAATCCTGGTGCTCGCATTATTCCTGGATTTATTTCAGGATTTCCGGCGATGCGCTCTCAGTGGGAGGAAACGTTCCCGTCGACGACGAGGCGCAAACGGTGACTTCGTAAATCTCAAAATGATATGCCGGCTCAGTCTCTCGGAAGTGCTCATAGGGGTAGGGATGAGTGTATGCGCGTGTATATGAGCGCTTGTGTCTGTACTGATGCTCAAAAAAAAATCTTATATGGTTTTCGACTTCAACTAATTTATATATAAATACTGATGCTAAAAAAAACTAATTTATATATAAAGAAATCCTTTTCCAATAAATACACCAATATTTTCCATAGATATGAGAAAGCATGCATATTTTTTCCACTTCTTTTCTAGGGGTCATGAATACTTTGCTTCTCAAAGACATGAACATTTAGTTTGAAATACATGAACAATTTTATTGCGTACGTGTATAAATATAGTACTACGACATCTAGTACACTTTTTTTATCCAATGGAAAGACCTCTCATAAGTACCGTGAACGTCTTTATTTATTTGCATGATAAATCTTGCAAAATGCGTGCATGAAATAGAAATTTCATTATCATGAATATTTTAAGCGCCCCTACTTCCTGCGAGAGACCCCTCGAGTGGGTCTCCATGGTCGCAGCAACGGTCATGCCCCGTGGTTTCTTTGGGACGCGGCTCGTCTGACGTATGGCCCACACATTAACGTGTGGGTCTGGACCCACCTGTCAGCGGCCCAACGGCAGGGGGTCGTACGTCAGGGGATCCGGCTCCGTTTCTTTGTGCCTACCTTGGAGAACATGATGGAGGGGATTCAATGGTGGTGGCCATCGAGCTCCGGCTGCAAGTGCTCCCTTGCATCTCTCGTTGTCATTTAAAACAAGGCCGTCCATGACAAAGCTGAAGAGAAGGGAATTGGGGGTCGAGAGTTGACGATCGTGTCAGGAGGATGATGTTGGGAACGATGAAGCCAAGGACAAAATATACTGCCTCGCGATCACAACCTCTTGTAGAGAAAATTGCCAAAGTGCAAAGAAACTGGGAGCAAATGATCCATTGTCATGTGAGGAACGGAAAATCATCGAAGTGCAAAGTAACTAAAGGTCAATGGTCAAAGCCTTTGCAGAGCCGGTGTTGAACCATTTTTGCACCGACCATGTCCCATTGTCCCTGCGAGACATAGGGAGCGGATAACTGGTGAGTGAGTATAGACGGCGTATCTGGTCGAGGATGCAACCATGGTGTGGGGAGAGTAGGGTATGAGAATAACCGCCAACTTACAACAGTCTACGAAGGTAATGAAAATAATGCAACTCCGCTATGAATGAAAGTTGAATCAAAGAAGACATTATTGAATTCATGCTCCAGCCAACTCATTCAAAAGTCTGAACTGGTGGAGAGAGACGTGGGAGTTATGTAGGTCGCAAAATCTTTTTTTAATACTGCATTGGTAGGGTCTTGAACTCAAGACCTCCTGTCTCTAATACTATATTGATGCTCCAGCCAACTCATCCAAATATCCGAACCGATGAAGACGAACAATATATTTCAACATACATCACCACTTTGATGGAGATGCGCGGAGTGGGTGAAGAGAAAGTCCCTCGAGGAGAAGAGTGTACGGTATGCTCATCGACATTAACTTGCACTGGGGTGATTGTTAAGAGTAGTATTGAAAACACAATCAATTCTTCCTCCTTAATTTATCTTTTGAGTTAGCTCTTTGATTACGTGGCAAGCTTTCCATGGCAGAACGCTGATAAGTCTCCAATGTATCTAATTTTTCAAACACCTTTGCTCTTGTTTTGAATTTTAATTTGCATGATTTGAACGAAACTAATTCGGACTAACATTGCTTTTAGTAGGACAACCTTGGTGTTGTTTTTTCTGCAGAAAAAAAGTTCTCGAAATTGGACGAAACTTGGCGGAGATTTTATTGAATACATAAAAATACTGGAGCAAATACCTGCCAAAGCGAGGCCACCAACTGCCCACAAGGCAGGGGCATGCCCTGTTGCCTTGTGGGGCCTACGTGGGGTCGCTTGACCTAATTCCAGTCATATAAGTTTCGTTTTTTGGAGAGAAAAATGAAGGAAATATGCCCTAGAGGCAATAATAAAGTTATTATTTATTTCCTTATTTCATGATAAATGTTTATTATTCATGCTAGAATTGTATTAACCGGAAACATAATACATGTGTGAATATATAGACGAACAGAGTATCACTAGTATGCCTCTACTAGACTAGCTCGTTGATCAAAGATGGTTATGTTTCCTAACCATAGACATGTGTTGTCATTTGATTAACGGGATCACATCATTAGGAGAATGATGTGATTGACTTGACCCATTCCGTTAGCCTAGCACTTGATCATTTAGTATGTTGCTATTGCTTTCTTCATGACTTATACACAGTTCCTACAGCTATGAGATTATGCAACTCCCTTTTACCGGAGGAACACTTTGTGTGCTACCAAACGTCACAACGTAACTGGGTGATTATAAAGGTTCTCTATAGGTGTCTCCAAAGGTACATGTTGGGTTGGCATATTTCGAGATTAGGTTTTGTCACTCCGATTGTCGGAGAGGTATCTCTGGGCCCTCTTGGTAATACTCGTCACTTAAGCCTTGCAAGCATTATAACTAATGAGTTAGTTACGAGATGATGTATTACGGAACGAGTAAAGAGACTTGCCGATAACGAGATTGAACTAGGTATTGGATACCGACGATCGAATCTCGGGCAAGTAACACACCGATGACAAAGGGAACAACGTATGTTGTTATGCGGTTTGACCGATAAAGATCTTCGTAGAATATGTAGGAACCAATATGAACATCCAGGTTCCACTATTGGTTATTGACCGAGAATAGTTCTAGGTCATGTCTACATAGTTCTCGAACCCGTAGGGTCCGCACGCTTATCATTACGATGACAGTTTTATTATGAGTTTATAAGTTTTGATGTACCGAAGTTTGTTCGGAGTCCCGGATGTGATCACGGACATGACGAGGAGTCTCGAAATGGTCGAGACATAAAGATTGATATATTGGACGACTATATTCGGACACCGGAAGTGTTCCGGGTGATTTCGGAGAAAACCGGAGTGCCGGAGGGTTACCGGAACCCCCCCGGGAGAGTAATGGGCCTTATGGGCCTTACTGGAAAGGAGAGAGGGGCGGCCAGCATGGGCCGCGCGCCCCTTCCCCCCTCTGGTCCGAATTGGACTAGGAGGGGGGCGGCGCCCCCCCTTTCCTTCCCCCTCTCCCCCTTCCTTCCTCCTCCTAGTAGGAGTAGGAAAGGAGGAGTCCTACTCCTACTAGGAGGAGGATTCCTCCTCCTTGGCGCGCCCTCTAAGGGCCGGCTGGCCTTCCCCCTTGCTCCTTTATATACGGGGGCAGGGGGCACCCCATAGACACACAAGTTGATCTACGGATCGTTCCTTAGCCGTGTGCGGTGCCCCCCTCCACCATATTCCACCTCGGTCATATCGTCGCGGAGTTTAGGCGAAGCCCTGCGCCGGTAGAACATCATCATCGTCACCACGCCGTCGTGCTTACGGAACTCATCCCCGACGCTTTGCTGGATTAGAGCCCGGGGACGTCATCGAGCTGAACGTGTGCTGAACACGGAGGTGCCGTACGTTCGGTGCTTGGATCGGTCAGATCGTGAAGACGTACGACTACATCAACCGCGTTGTCATAACGCTTCCGCTTTCGGTCTACGAGGGTACGTGGACACATTCTCCCCTCTCGTTGCTATGCATCACCATGATCTTGCGTGTGCGTAGGAATTTTTTTGAAATTGCAACGTTCCCCAACAGTGGCATCCGAGCCTAGGTTTTATGCGTTGATGTTATATGCACGAGTAGAACACAAGTGAGTTGTGGGCGATACAAGTCATACTGCTTACCAGCATGTCATACTTTGGTTCGGCGGTATTGTTGGATGAAGCGGCCCGGACCGACATTACGCGTACGCTTACGCGAGACTTGTTCTACCGACGTGCTTTGCACACAGGTGGCTGGCGGGTGTCAGTTTCTCCAACTTTAGTTGAACCGAGTGTGGCTACGCCCGGTCCTTGCGAAGGTTAAAACAGCACTAACTTGACGAACTATCATTGTGGTTTTGATGCGTAGGTAAGAACGGTTCTTGCTAAGCCCGTAGCAGCCACGTAAAACTTGCAACAACAAAGTAGAAGACGTCTAACTTGTTTTTGCAGGGCATGTTGTGATGTGATATGGTCAAGACGTGATGCTATATTTTATTGTATGAGATGATCATGTTTTGTAACCGAAGTTATCGGCAACTGGCAGGAGCCTTATGGTTGTCGCTTTATTGTATGAAATGCAAACGCCCTGTAATTGCTTTACTTTATCACTAAGCGGTAGCGATAGTCATAGAAGCAATAGATGGCGTAAACGACAATGATGCTACGATGGAGATCAAGGTGTCGCGCCGGTGACGATGGTGATCACGAAGGTGCTTCGGAGATGGAGATCACAAGCACAAGATGATGACGGCCATATCATATCACTTATATTGATTGCATGTGATGTTTATCCTTTATGCATCTTATTTTGTTTTGACTGACGGTAGCATTTTAAGATGATCACTCACTAAAAATTATCAAGAAGTGTTCTCCCTGAGTATGCACCGTTGCCAAAGTTCGTCGTGCCCAGACACCGCGTGATGATCGGGTGTGATAAGCTCTACGTCCATTTACAACGGGTGCAAGCCAGTTTTGCACACGCATAATACTCAGGTTAAACTTGACGAGCCTAGCATATGCAGATATGGCCTCGGAACACGGAGACCGAAAGGTCGAGCGTGAATCATATAGTAGATATGATCAACATAGAGATGTTCACCACTGAAAACTACTCCATCTCACGTGATGATCGGTTATGGTTTAGTTGATTTGGATCACGTGATCACTTAGATGACTAGAGAGATGTCTGTCTAAGTGGGAGTTCTTAAGTAATATGATTAATTGAACTTAAATTTATCATGAACTTAGTACCTGATAGTATTTTGCTTGTCTATGTTTGTTGTAGATAGATGGCTCGTGCTATTGTTTCATTGAATTTTAATGCGTTCCTTGAGAAAGCAAAGTTGAAAGATGATGGTAGCAATTACACGGACTGCGTCCGTAACTTGAGGATTATCCTCATTGCTGCACAGAAGAATTATGTCCTTAATGCACCGCTAGGTGACAGACCTATTGCAGGAGCAGATACAGACGTTATGAACGTTTGGCTAGCTCAATATGATGACTACTTAATAGTTTAGTGCACCATGCTTAACGGCTTAGAATCGGGACTTCAAAGACGTTTTGAACGTCATGGATCATATGAGATGTTCCGGGAATTGAAGTTAATATTTCAAGTAAATACCCGAGTTGAGAGATATGAAGTCTCCAACAAGTTCTATGGCTAAAAGATGGAGGAGAATCGCTCAACTAGTGAGCATGTGCTCAGATTGTCTGAGTACTTCAATCGCTTGAATCAAGTGGGAGTTTATCTTCCAGATAAGATAGTGATTGACAGAATTCTCTAATCACCATCACTAAGTTACTAGAACTTCGTGATGAACTATAGTATGCAAGGGATGACAAAAACGATTCCCGAGCTCTTCGTGATGTTGAAATCGACGAAGGTAGAAATCAAGAAAGAGCATCAAGTGTTGATGATTGACAAGACCACTAGTTTCAAGAAAAAGGCAAAGGGAAAGAAAGGGAAACTTCAAGTAGAATGACAAGCAAGTTGTCACTCCCGCGAAGAAGCTGCAAGCTGGACCAAAGCCTGAAACTGAGTGCTTACACTGTAAAGGAAATGGTCACTGGAAGCGGAAATACCCTGAATATTTGGTGGATAAGAAGGATGGCAAAGGAAACAAGGGTATATTTGATATACAGGTTATTGATGTGTACCTTACTAGTGTTTATAGTAGCGCCTGAGTATTTGATACTTGTTCGGTTGCTAAGATTAGTAAATCGAAACAGGAGTTACAGAATAAACAGAGACTAGTTGAAGGGGAAGTGACGATGAGTGTTGGAAGTAGTTCCAAGATTGATATGATCATCATCACACACTCCCTATACTTTCGGGATTAGTGTTAAACCTAAATAAATGTTATTTAGCTTTTGCGTTGAGCATGAATATGATTTGATCATGTTTATTGCAATACGGTTATTCATTTAAAGTCGGAAAATAATTGTTGTTCTGTTTACATGAATAAAACCTTCAATGGTCATACACCCAATGAAAATAGTTTATTGGATCTCAATCGTAGTGATACACATATTCATAATATTGATGCCAAAAGATGCAAAGTTAATAATGATAGTGCAACTTATTTGTGGCACTGTCGTTTGGGTCATATCGGTGTAAAGCACATGAAGAAACTCCATAAAGATGGATTTTTGGAATCACTTGGTTATGAATCATTTGATGCTTGCGAACCGTGCCTTTGGGCGAGATGACTAAAACTCCATTCTTCGGAACAATGGAACGAGCAACAAACTTGTTGAAAAAAAATACATACTGATGTATGCAGTCCAATGAGAGTTGAAGCTCGTGGCAAGTATCATTATTTTCTGACCTTCACAAAATGATTTGAGCAGATATGGGTATATCTACTTGATGAAACATAAGTCTGAAATAGTTGAAAGGTTCAAAGAATTTCAGAGTGAAGTGGAAAAATCATCGTAACAAGAAAATTAAATTTCTGCGATCTGATCGCGGAGACAAATATTTGAGTTACGAGTTTGGTCTTCAATTAAAACAATGTGGAATAGTTTCACAGCTCACGCCACCTGAAACACCACAGCGTTATGGTGTGTCCGAACGTCGTAATCGTACTTTACTAGATATGGTGCGATCTATGATGTCTCTTACTGATTTACCGCTATCATTTTGGGGTTATGCATTAAAGACAGCTGCATTCACGTTAAAAAGGGCACCATCTAAGTCCGTTGAGACGACACAATCTGAACTGTGGTTTGGCAAGAAACCAAAGTAGTCATTTCTTAAAGTTTGAGGTTGTGATGCTTATATGAAAAAGTTTCATCCTGATAAGCTCAAACCCAAATCGGAGAAATATGTCTTCATAGGATACCCAAAGGAGATTGTTGGGTACACCTTCTATCACAGATCCGAAGGCAAGACATTCGTTGCTAAAAATGGATCCTTTCTAGAGAAGGAGTTTCTCTCAGAAGAAGTGAGTGGGAGGAAAGTAGAACTTGATGAGGTAACAGTACCAGCTCCCTTATTGGAAAGTAGTTCATCACAGAAATCGGTTCCTGTGACACCTACACCAATTAGTGAGGAAGTTAATGATGATGATCATGAAACTTCAGATCAAGTTGTTACTGAACTTCGTAGATCAACCAGAGTAAGATCCGCACCAGAGTGGTACGGTAATCCTATTCTGGAAGTCATGTTACTAGACCATGATGAACCTACGAACTATGAGGAAGCGATGATGAGCCCAGATTCCGCGAAATGGCTTGAGGCCATAAAATCTGAGATATGATCCATGTATGAGAACAAAGTATGGACTTTGATTGACTTTCTCGATGATCAGCAAGCCATGTTAATTAAATGGATTTTTGAGAGGAAGACGGACGCTGATAGTATTGTTACTATCTACAAAGCTAGAATTGTCGCAAAAGGTTTTCGACAAGTTCAAAGTGTTGACTACGATGAGAGTTTCTCACTCGTATCTATGCTTAAGTCTGTCCGAATCATGTTAGCAATTGTCGCATTTTATGAAATCTGGCAAATGGATAAACAAAACTGCATTCCTTAATGGAGTTATTAAAGAAGAGTTGTATGTGATGCAACCAAGAGGTTTTATCGATCCTAAAGGTGTTAACAAAATGTGCAAGATCCAGCGATCTATCTATGGACTGGTGCAAGCATCTCGGAGTTGGAATATACGCTTTGATAAGTTGATCAAAGCATATAGTTTTATACAGACTTGCGGTGAATCCTGTATTTACAAGAAAGTGAGTGGGAGCACTACAACATTTCTGATAAGTATATGTGAATGACATATTGTTGATCGAAGTAATGTAGAATTATTCTGCAAAGCATAAAGGAGTATTTGAAAGGAGTTTTTCGAAGAAGGACCTCGGTAAAGCTGCTTACATATTGAGCATCAAGATCTATAGAGATAGATCAAGACGCTTGATAAGTTTTTTCAATGAGTACACACCTTGACAAGATTTTGAAGTAGTTCAAAATGGAACAGTCAAAGAAAGAGTTTCTTGCCTATGTTACAAGGTGTGAAACTGAGTAAGACTCAAAGCCCGACCACAGCAGAAGATAGAAAGAGAATGAAAGTCATTCCCTATGCCTCAGCCATAGGTTCTATAAAGTATGCCATGCTGTGTACCAGATCTATTGTATACCCTAACTGATTTTAGCAAAGGAGTACAATAGTGATCTAGGAGTAGATCACTGGACAGCGGTCAAAATTATCCTTAGGGGAATAAGGATATGTTTCTCGATTATGGAGGTGACAAAAAGGTTCGTCGTAAAGGGTTACGTCGATGCAAGTTTTGACACTAATCTAGATGACTCTAAGTCTCGGTCTAGATACATATTGAAAGTGGGAGAAATTAGATAGAGTAGCTCCTTGCAGAGCATTGTAGACATAGGAATTTGCAAAATACTTACGGATCTGAATATGACAGACCCGTTGACTAAAATTATCTCACAAGCAAAACATGATCACACCTTAGTACTCTTTGGGTGTTAATCACATAGCGATGTGAACTAGATTATTGACACTAGTAAACCCTTTGGGTGTTGGTCACATGACGATGTGAACTATGGGTGCTAATCACATGGTGATGTGAATTATTCACATGGCGATGTGAACTAGATTATTGACTAGTGCAAGTGGGAGACTGAAGGAAATATGCCCTAGAGGCAATAATAAAGTTATTATTTATTTCCTTATTTCATGATAAATGTTTATTATTCATGCTAGAATTGTATTAACCGGAAACATAATACATGTGTGAATATATAGACAAACAGAGTATCACTAGTATGCCTCTACTAGACTAGCTCGTTGATCAAAGATGGTTATGTTTCCTAACCATAGACATGTGTTGTCATTTGATTAACGGGATCACATCATTAGGAGAATGATGTGATTGACTTGACCCATTCCGTTAGCCTAGCACTTGATCATTTAGTATGTTGCTATTGCTTTCTTCATGACTTATACAAAGTTCCTACAACTATGAGATTATGCAACTCCCTTTTACCGGAGGAACACTTTGTGTGCTACCAAACGTCACAACGTAACTGGGTGATTATAAAGGTGCTCTACAGGTGTCTCCAAAGGTACATGTTGGGTTGGCATATTTCGAGATTAGGTTTTGTCACTCCGATTGTCGGAGAGGTATCTCTGGGCCCTCTCGGTAATACTCATCACTTAAGCCTTGCAAGCATTATAACTAATGAGTTAGTTACAAGATGATGTATTACGGAACGAGTAAAGAGACTTGCCGGTAACGAGATTGAACTAGGTATTGGATACCGACGATCGAATCTCGGGCAAGTAACACACCGATGACAAAGGGAACAACGTATGTTATTATGCGGTTTGACCGATAAAGATCTTCGTAGAATATGTAGGAACCAATATGAACATCCAGGTTCCACTATTGGTTATTGACCGAGAATAGTTCTAGGTCATGTCTACATAGTTCTCGAACCCGTAGGGTCCGCACGCTTAACGTTACGATGACAGTTTTATTATGAGTTTATAAGCTTTGATGTACCAAAGTTTGTTCGGAGTCCCGGATGTGATCACGGACATGACGAGGAGTCTCGAAATGGTCGAGACATAAAGATTGATATATTCGATGACTATATTCGGACACCGGAAGTGTTCCGGGTGATTTCGGAGAAAACCGGAGTGCCGGAGGGTTACCGGAACCCCCCCGGGAGAGTAATGGGCCTTATGGGCCTTAGTGGAAAGGAGAGAGGGGCGGCCAGCATGGGCCGCGCGCCCCCTCCCCCCTATGGTCCGAATTAGACTAGGAGGGGGGGCGCCCCCCTTTCCTTCCGAGCTCCCCCTTCCTTCCTCCTCCTAGTAGGAGTAGGAAAGGAGGAGTCCTACTCCTACTAGGAGGAGGATTCATCCTCCTTGGCGCGCCCTCTAAGGGCCGCCCGGCCTCCCCCTTGCTCCTTTATATACGGGGGCAGGGGGCCTCCCATAGACACACAAGTTTATCTACGGATCGTTCCTTAGCCGTGTGCGGTGCCCCCCTCCACCATATTGCACCTCGGTCATATCGTCGCGGAGTTTAGGCGAAGCCCTGCGCCGGTAGAACATCATCATCGTCACCACGCCGTCATGCTGACGGAACTCATCCCCGACGCTTTGCTGGATTAGAGCCCGGGGACGTCATCGAGCTGAACGTGTGCTGAACACGGAGGTGCCGTACGTTCGGTGCTTGGATCGGTCGGATCGTGAAGACGTACGACTACATCAACCGCATTATCATAACGCTTCCGCTTTCGGTCTACGAGGGTACGTGGACACACTCTCCCCTCTCGTTGCTATGCATCACCATGATCTTGCGTGTGCATAGGAAATTTTTTGAAATTACTACGTTCCCCAACAAAAAAACAAAAAGAAATATGCGTTTTACTATACGGAGCCGTCGTCACCTAATGTTCTTCATTGGAAGGGCTGACATGGAGTTTGTTCGGGGCTCCAGAGAGGGGGATTCGTCACCATCGTCATCAACAAACCTTCTTCATCAATAATTCCATGATGCCCACTATCGGGAGTGAGTAATTACTTCGTAGGCTTACTAGACGGTGATGGATATGGATGAGATTTTTCGTGTAATCGAGTCAATTTGTTAGGACTTCATCCCTAGTATCCACTATATATATGTTCTGAGATTGATGTTGCTATATATGAATTTGCTATGCTTAATGCTTGTCACTAGGGCCCGAGTGTCATGCTTTCAGATCTGAACTTATTACGGTTCATGAATATATTTGAGTTCTTGATCCTATCTACAAATTATATGCACTTGTTATTGTTCTGAATCGCAGACCCCAAGGTGACAATAATTGGGATACTCTTTGGGAATGACTGTAATTCGAGGAGTCATGTATTTACTATGTGTTAATACTTTGTTCCGGTTCTCTATTAAAAGGAGTACATTAATTACCCTTAGATTTCCGTTAGGACCCCGCTGTCATGGGAGGGTAGGATAAAAGATGTCATGCAAGTTTTTATTGCAAGCACGTATGACTATATACGGAATACATGCCTACATATGATTGATGAATTGGAGCAATTGTGTATCGCTCCAAGTTGTGACTGTTACATGATGAATGTCATCCACAAATACCCATCGCTGATCTAATGCCTACGCTTTGCTCATATTGTCTTTGCTAAGTTACTATTGTTGCTGGTGTTACACTTGCTACAAAACTGCTATTGTTGCTTGTCACTACCATTGTTACTATTGCTATCAAAACACCATCATACTACTGTGCTACTAATAAGTTGTTGCAAGAGTTTGCTTCTCAGGTGTGGTTGAATTTACAACTCAACCGTTAAGGCTTATAAATATTCTTTGGCCCTCCTTGTGTCGAATCAATAAATTTTGGTGAAATACTACCCTTAATGACTGTTGCGACCCCATATACTTGTGGGTCACCGGGACTATTTTTTGGCACTGTTGCCGGGTAGCATAGCTCTATTTATTAAGTTCACATGGGAGTTCAATATTTGCTGCAATTTATTTTCATTATGAAGAATCCGAGGGACGCTAAGACCAATATCATGCCCTATCTTACGGGGGGGGGGGGGGGTAAGGGACTGATATCTCGATCTACAGTTGATTCATCTTCTATTCTAAGTCAGCTTGCGACACCACCACCTGTTATCTCTACTACTAAGGGAGCAGTTGGTAGTCTATGTTCCATTTTTTTCGTCTCATCTCCCACTTCCATCTGGTTTTTTCGTCTCTCCTCCTACCTCCCACGTAATCATCCCCTCGCATGAAAATAAAACGGACCAGGACCATGTAGCGATGCCTCCTCGCAGAAAAAAGGACAAACCAGGAGCGAGGCCCCCTCGCGTGAAAAAAATCTGACGGACGATGCTGCCCTCAATCTATTCGATACGAGGACGGGAACCGCGCACCAGCCGCCATCACGGATCCCTTCGCCGTCGTCGATCTATTCACTATGTTGTCAGACCACTCTGTTCTTTAGATAACTGCATGTCATCTTCAGTTAACGGATGGCTCAGATGGAAGAAGGCGAGGGGATCTGATACGTCTCCGTCGTATCTATAATTTTTGATTGTTCCATGCCAATATTATTCAACTTTCATATACTTTTGACAACTTTTTATACTATTTTTTTGGACTAGCATATTGATCCAGTGCCCAGTTCCAGTTCATGTCTGTTGCATGTTTTATGTTTCACAGAAACCCCATATCAAACGGAGTCCAAACGGGATAAAAACGGACGGAGAATTATTTTGGAATATTTGTGATTTTTGGGAAGTAAAATCAACGCGAGACGGTGCCCGAGGTGGCCATGAGATAGGGGCCCATGCCCACTCCATGTGGGCACGCCCCCACCGTCTTGGGCCCCTCTTAAGGCAGTTGATGCCCTTCTTTGGCCGCAAGAAAGCTAATTTTTGGAAAAAGATCTGGGCGAAGGTTTCAGTCCAATCGGAGTTACGGATCTCCGGATATAAAAGAAACGGTGCCAGGGCAGAATTCCAGAACGCAGAAACAGAGAGAAGCAGATAGATAGATCCAATCTCGGAGGGGCTCTCGCCCCTCCCACGCCATGGGAGCCAAGGATCAGAGGGGAAACTCTTCTTCCATCTAGGGAGGAGGTCAAGGAAGAAGAAGAAGAAGGGGGGCTCTCTCCCCCTTGCTTCCGGTGGCGCCGGAACGCCGCCGAAGGCCATCATCATCACCGCGATCTTCAGCAACACCACCGCCATCTTCACCAACATCTCCATCACCTTCCCCTGTTGGGGAACGTATTAATTTCAAAAATTTCCTACGCAGACACAAGATCATGGTGATGATATAGCAACGAGAGGGGAGAGTGTTGTCCACGTACCCTCGTAGACCGTAAACGGAAGCGTTAGCACAATGCGGTTGATGTAGTCGTACGTCTTCACGATCAAACCGATCCAACTACCGAACGTACGACACCTCCGAGTTCAGCACACGTTCAGCTCGATGACGATCCCCGGGCTCCGATCCAGCAAAGCTTCGGGGATGAGTTCCGTCAGCACGACGGCGTGGTGACGATGATGATGTTCTACTGGCGCAGGGCTTCGCCTAAACTCCGCGACGATATGACCGAGGTGGAATATGGTGGAGGGGGGCACCGCACACGGCTAAGGAACGATCCGTAGATCAACTTGTGTGTCTATGGGGTGGCCCCTGCCCCTGTATATAAAGGAGTGGAGGAGGGGGAGGGCCGGCCCTCTCTATGGCGCGCCCTAGGGGAGTCCTACTCCCACCGGGAGTAGGATTCCCCTTTTCCTAGTAGAACTAGGAACCCTTCCATGTATTAGGAGTAGGAGAGAAGGAAAGGGAAGAGAGAAGGAGAAGGAAGGAAGGGGGCGCCCCCCTAGTCCAATTCGGACTAGTCCAAGGGGAGGGGTGCGGCCACCCTTTTGGCCCTTTTTCTCCTTTCCCGTATGGCCCATTAAGGCCCAATACGAATTCCCGTAACTCTCCGGTACTCCGAAAAATACCCGAATCACTCGGAACCTTTCCGAACTCCGAATATAGTCGTCCAATATATCGATCTTTACGTCTCAACCATTTCGAGACTCCTCGTCATGTCCCCGATCTCATCCGGGACTCTGAACTCCTTCGGTACATGAAAACTCATAAACTCATAATATAACTGTCATCGAAACCTTAAGCGTGCGGACCCTACGGGTTCGAGAACTATGTAGACATGACCTAGAACTATTCTTGGTCAATAACCAATAGCGGAACCTGGATGCCCATATTGGCTCCTACATATTCTACGAAGATCTTTATCGGTCAAATCGCATAACAACATACTTTGTTCCCTTTGTCATCAGTATGTTACTTGCCCGAGATTCGATCGTCGGTATCCAATACCTAGTTCAATCTCGTTACCGGCAAGTCTCTTTACTCGTTACGTAATGCATCATTCCGTAACTAACTCATTAGCTACATTGCTTGCAAGGCTTATAGTGATGTGCATTACCGAGAGGGCCCAGAGATACCTCTCCGACAATCGGAGTGACAAAACCTAATCTCGAAATACGCCAACCCAACATGTACCTTTGGAGACACCTGTAGTACTCCTTTATAATCACCCAGTTATGTTGTGACGTTTGGTAGCACCCAAAGTGTTCCTCCGGCAAACGGGAGTTGCATAATCTCGTAGTTACAGGAACATGTATAAGTCATGAAGAAAGCAATAGCAACATACTAAACGATCAAGTGCTAGGCTAACGGAATGGGTCAAGTCAATCACATCATTCTCCTAATGATGTGATCCCGTTAATCAAATGACAACTCATGTCTATGGCTAGGAAACTTAACCATCTTTGATTCAACGAGCTAGTCAAGTAGAGGCATACTAGTGACACTATGTTTGTCTATGTATTCACACATGTATTATGTTTCCGGTTAATACAATTCTAGCATGAATAATAAATATTTATCATGAAATAAAGAAATAAATAATAACTTTATTATTGCCTCTAGGGCATATTTCCTTCAGTTTCCCACTTGCACTAGAGTCAATAATCTAGTTCACATCACCATGTGATTTAACACCAATATTCATATCTGTATATGATTAACACTCATAGTTTACATCGTCATGTGACCAACACCCAAAGGGTTTACTAGAGTCAATAATCTAGTTCACATCGCTTATGTGATTAACTCCCAAAGAGTACTAAGGTGTGATCATGTTTTGCTCGTGAGAGAAGCTTAGTCAACGGGTCTGTCACATTCAGAGCCGTATGTATTTTGCAAATATTCTATGTCTACAATGCTCTGTACGGAGCTACTCTATAGCTAATTGCTCCCACTTTCAATATGTATCCAGATTGAGACTTAGAGTCATCTGGATCGGTGTAAAACCTTGCACCGATGTAACTCTTTACGACGGGCTCTTTTATCACCTCCATAATCGAGAAATATTTCCTTAGTCCTCACTAAGGATATTCTTGACCAATGTCCAGTGATCTACTCCTAGATCACTATTGTACTCCCTTGCCAAATTCAGAGCCAGGTATACAATAGGTTTGGTACATATCATAGCATACTTTATAGAACCTATGAATGAGGCATAAGGAATGACTTTCATTCTCTTTTCTATTTTCTGCCGTGGTCGGGCTTTGAGTCTTACTCAATTTCACACACTTGTAACACAGGCAAAAACTCTTTCTTTGACTGTTCATTTTGAACTACTTCAAAATCTTTATCAAGGTATGTACTTATTGAAAAAACTTATCAAGCGTCTCGATCTATCTCTATAGATCTTGATGCTCAATATGTAAGCAGCTTCACCGAGGTCTTTCTTTGAAAAACTCCTGTCAAACACTCCTCTATGCTTTGCAGAATAATTCTACATTATTTTCGATCAACAATATGTCATTCACATATACTTATCAGAAATGCTGTAGTGCTCCCACTCACTTTCTTGTAAATACAAGCCTTTCCAAAAGTCTGTATAAAACCATATGATTTGATCAACTCATCAAAGCGTATATTCCAACTCTGAGATGCTTGCACCAGTCCATTGATGGATTGCTGGAGCTTGCACACTTTGTTAGCATCTTTAGGATTGACAAAAACCTTCTGGTTGCATCATATACAACTCTTCTTTAATAAATCCATTAAGGAATGCAGTTTTGACATCCATTTGCCAGATTTTATAAAATGTGGCAATTGCTAACATGATTCGGACAGACTTAAGCATCGATACGAGTGAGAAAATCTCATTGTATTCAACATCTTGAACTTGTCGAAAAAACCTTTTTCGACAAGTCGAGCTTTGTAGATAGTAACACTACTATCAACGTCCGTCTTCCTCTTGAAGATCCATTTATTTCTTATGGTTTGCCGATCATCGGGCAAGTCCACCAAAGTCCACACTTTGTTCTCATACATGGATCCTATCTTAGATTTCATGGCCTCCAGCCATTTTGCGGAATCTGGGCTCATCATCGCTTCTTCATAGTTCGTAGGTTCGTCATGGTCAAGTAACATGACTTCCAGAATAGGATTACCGTACCACTCTGGTGCGGATCTTACTCTGGTAGACCTACGAGGTTCAGTAGAAACTTGATCTGAAGTTTCATGATCAATATCATTAGCTTCCTCACTAATTGGTGTAGTTGTCACATGAACCGGTTCTTGTGATGAACTACTTTCCAATAAGGGAGCAGGTACAGTTACCTCATCAAGTTCTACTTTCCTCCCACTCACTTCTTTTGAGAGAAACTCCTTCTCTAGAAAGGATCCATTTTTAGCAACGAATATCTTGCCTTCGGATCTGTGATAGAAGGAGTACCCAATAGTTACCTTTGGGTATTCTATGAAGACGCACTTCTCCTATTTGGGTTTGAGCTTATCAGGATGAAACTTTTTCACATAAGCATCGCAGCCCCAAACTTTAAGAAACGACAACTTGGGTTTCTTGCTAAACCACAGTTCATATGTTGTCGTATCAACGGATTTAGATGGAGCCATTTTAACGTGAATGCAGCTGTCTCTAATGCATAACCTCAAAACAATAGTGGTAAATCAGTAAGAAACATCATAGATCGCACCATATCCAATAAAGTGCAGTTACGATGTTCGGACACACCATAACGTTGTGGTGTTCCAGGTGGTGTGAGCTGTGAAACTATTCCACATTGTTTTAATTGAAGACCAAACTCGTAACTCAAATATTTGTCTCCGCGATCAGATCGCAGAAATTTTATTTTCTTGTTATGATGATTTTTCCACTTCACTCTGAAATTCTTTGAACCTTTCAACTATTTCAGACTTATGTTTCATCAAGTAGATATACCCATATCTGCTCAAATCATCTGTGAAGGTTAGAAAATAACGATACTTGTCACGAGCCTTCATACTCATTGGTCTGCATACATCAGTATGTATTATTTCCAACAAGTCAGTAGCTCATTCCATTGTTCCGAAGAACGGAGTTTTAGTCATCTTGCCCAAAAGGCACGGTTCGCAAGTATCAAATGATTCATAACCAAGTGATTCCAAAAATCCATCTTTGTGGAGTTTCTTCATGCGCTTTACACTGATATGACCCAAACGGCAGTGCCACAAATAAGTTGCACTATCATTATTAACTTTGCATCTTCTGGCATCAATATTATGAATATGTGTATCACTACGATCGAGATCCAACAAACTATTTTCATTGGGTGTATGACCATCGAAGGTTTTATTCATGTAAACAGAACAACAATTATTCTCTGATTTTAAATGAATAACCGTATTGCAATAAACATGATCAAATCATATTCATGCTCAACACAAATGCCAAATAACATTTATTTAGGTTTAACACTAATCCCAAAAGTATAGGGAGTGTCGATGATGATCATATCAATCTTGGAACTACTTCCAACACTCATCGTCACTTCCCCTTCAACTAGTCTCTGTTTATTCTGTAACTCATGTTTCGAGTTACTAATCTTAGCAATCGAACAAGTATCAAATACTCAGGGGCTACTATAAACACTAGTAAGGCACACATCAAACACCTGTATATCAAATATACCCTTGTTCACTTTGCCATCCTTCTTATCCACCAAATATTTAGGGCATTTCCGCTTCCATTGACCATTTCCTTTGCAGTGTAAGCACTCAGTCTCAGGCTTTGGTCCAGCTTTGGTCTTCTTCACGGGAGTGACAACTTGTTTGCCATTCTACTTGAAGTTTCCCTTTCTTTCCCTTTGCCCTTTTCTTGAAACTAGTGGTCTTGTCAATCATCAACACTTGATGCTCTTTCTTGATTTCTACCTTTGTTGATTTCAACATCACGAAGAGCTCGGGAATCATTTTCGTCATCCTTTGCATACTATAGTTCATCACGAAGTTCTACTAACTTGGTGATGGTGACTAGAGAACTCTGTCAATCACTATCTTATCTAGAAGATTAACTCCCACTTGATTCAAGCGATTGTAGTACCCAGACAATCTGAGCACTTGCTCACTAGTTGAGCGATTCTCCTCCATCTTTTAGCTATAGAACTTGTTGGAGACTTCATATCTCTCAACTCGGGTATTTGCTTGAAATATTAACTTCAATTCCTGGAACATCTCATATGGTCCATGACGTTCAAAACATCTTTGAAGTCCCGATTCTAAGCCGTTAAGCATGGTGCACTAAACTATCAAGTAGTCATCATATTGAGCTAGCCAAACGTTCATAACGTCTGCATCTGCTCCTGCAACAGGTTTGTCACCTAGCGGTGCATCAAGGACATAATTCTTCTGCACAGCAATGAGGATAAACCTCAGATCACGGATCCAATACGCATCATTGCTACTAACATTTTTCAACACAGTTTTCTGTAGGAACATATCAAAATAAACATATGAAAGCAACGACGCGAGCTATTGATCAACATAATTTCCAAAATACTACCAGGACTAAGTTCATGATAAATTTAAGTTTAATTAATCATATTACTTAAGAACTCCCACTTAGACAGACATCTCTCTAGTCATCTAAGTGATCACGTGATCCAAATCAACTAAACCATAACCGATCATCACGTGAGATGGAGTAGTTTTCAATGGTGAACATCACTATGTTGATCATATCTACTATATGATTCACGCTCGACCTTTCGGTCTCCGTGTTCCGAGGCCATATCTGCATATGCTAGGCTCGTCAAGTTTAACCTGAGTATTCCGCGTGTGCAAAACTGGCTTGCACCCGTTGTAGATGGACGTAGAGCTTATCACACCCGATCATCACGTGGTGTCTGGGCACGACGAACTTTGGCAACGGTGCATACTCAGGGAGAACACTTCTTGATAATTAGTGAGAGATCATCTTATAATGCTACCGTCAATAAAAACAGAATAAGATGTATAACAGATAAACATCATATGCAATCAAAATATGTGACATGATATGGCCATGATCATCTTGCGCCTTTGATCTCCATCTCCAAAGTACTGTCATGATCTCTATCATCATTGGCACGACACCATGATCTTCATCATCTTGATCTATATCAATGTGTCGTCACATGGTCGTCTCGCCAACAATTGCTCTTGCAACTATTGCTATCGCATAGCGATAAAGTAAAGCAATTATTTGGCACTTGCATCTTATGCAACAAAGAGACAACCATAGGGCTTCTGCCAGTTGCCGATAACTTCAACAAAACATGATCATCTCATACAACAACTTATATCTCATCACGTCTTGACCATATCACATCACAACATGCCCCGCAAAAACAAGTTAGACGTCCTCTATTTTGTTGTTGCAAGTTTTACGTGGCTGCTACAGGCTGAGCAAGAACCGTTCTTACCTACGCATCAAAACTACAACGATAGTTCGTCAAGTTAGTGCTGTTTTAACCTTCGCAAGGACCGGGCGTAGCCACACTCGGTTCAACTAAAGTTGGAGAAACAGACACCCGCTAGTCACCTGTGTGCAAAGCACGGCGGTAAAACCAGTCTCGCATAAGCGTACGCGTAATGTCGGTCCGGGCCGCTTCATACAACAATACCGCTGAACCAAAGTATGACATGCTGGTAAGCAGTATGACTTGTATCGCCCACAAATCACTTGTGTTCTACTCGTGCATATGACATCTACGCATAAAACCTAGGCTCGGATGCCACTGTTGGGGAACGTAGTAATTTCAAAATTTTCCTACGCACACGCAAGATCATGGTGATGATATAGTAACGAGAGGGGAGAGTGTTGTCCACGTACCCTCGTAGACCGTAAGCGGAAGCGTTAGCACAACGCGGTTGATGTAGTCGTACATCTTCACGATCCGACCGATCCAAGTACCGAACGTACGGCACCTCCGAGTTCAGCACACGTTCAGCTCGATGACGATCCCCGGGCTCCGATCCAGCAAAGCTTCGGGGATGAGTTCCGTTAGCACGACGGCGTGGTGACGATGATGATGTTCTACCGGCGCAAGGCTTTGCCTAAACTCCGCGACGATATGACCGAGGTGGAATATGGTGGAGGGGGGCACCGCACACGGCTAAGGAACGATCCGTAGATCAACTTGTGTGTCTATGGGGTGCCCCCTGCCCCCGTATATAAAGGAGTGGAGGAGGGGGAGGGCCGACCCTCTCTATGGCGCGCCCTAGGGGAGTCCTACTCCCATTGGGAGTAGGATTCCCCTTTTCCTAGTAGAACTAGGAACCCTTCCATGTATTAGGAGTAGGAGAGAAGGAAAGGGAAGAGAGAAGGAGAAGGAAGGAAGGGGGCGCCCCCCCTCCCTAGTCCAATTCGGACTAGTCCAAGGGGAGGGGTGCGGCCACCCTTTTGGCCCTTTTTCTCCTTTCCCGTATGGCCCATTAAGGCCCAATACGAATTCCCGTAACTCTCCGGTACTCCGAAAAATACCCGAATCACTCGGAACCTTTCCGAACTCCGAATATAGTCGTCCAATATATCGATCTTTACGTCTCGACCATTTCGAGACTCCTCGTCATGTCCCCGATCTCATTCGGGACTCCGAACTCCTTCGGTACATCAAAACTCATAAACTCATAATATAACTGTCATCGAAACCTTAAGCGTGCGGACCCTACGGGTTCGAGAACTATGTAGACATGACCTAAAACTATTCTTGGTCAATAACCAATAGCGGAACCTGGATGCCCATATTGGCTCCTACATATTCTACGAAGATCTTTATCGGTCAAACCGCATAACAACATACTTTGTTCCCTTTGTCATCGGTATGTTACTTGCCCGAGATTCGATCGTCGGTATCCAATACCTAGTTCAATCTCGTTACCGGCAAGTCTCTTTACTCGTTACGTAATGCATCATTCCGTAACTAACTCATTAGCTACATTGCTTGCAAGGCTTATAGTGATGTGCATTACCGAGAGGGCCCAGAGATACCTCTCCGACAATCGGAGTGACAAAACTTAATCTCGAAATACGCCAACCCAACATGTTCCTTTGGAGACACCTGTAGTACTCCTTTATAATCACTCAGTTATGTTGTGACGTTTGGTAGCACCCAAAGTGTTCCTCCGGCAAACGGGAGTTGCATAATCTCATAGTTACAGGAACATGTATAAGTCATGAAGAAAGCAATAGCAACATACTAAACGATCAAGTGCTAGGCTAACGGAATGGGTCAAGTTAATCACATCATTCTCCTAATGATGTGATCCCGTTAATCAAATGACAACTCATGTCTATTGCTAGGAAACTTAACCATCTTTGATTCAATGAGCTAGTCAAGTAGAGGCATACTAGTGACACTATGTTTGTCTATGTATTCACACATGTATTATGTTTCCGGTTAATACAATTCTAGCATGAATAATAAACATTTATCATGAAATAAGGAAATAAATAATAACTTTATTATTGCCTCTAGGGCATATTTCCTTCATCCCCCTCTATCTACAGCGGTCCACTCTCCCGCAACCCGATGTACCCTCTACTTGAACATGGTGCTTTATGCTTCATATTATTATCCAATGATGTGTTGCCATCCTATGATGTCTGAGTAGATTTTCGTTGTCCTATTGGTGGTTGATGAATTGCTATGATTGGTTTAATTTGCTTGTGGTTATGTTGTTGTCCTTTGGTGCCCATCATATGAGCGCGCGCATGGATCACACCATAGGGTTAGTTGTATGTTGATAGGACTATGTATTGGAGGGCAAGAGTGACAGAAGCTTCAACCTAGCATAGAAATTGATGCATACGAGATTGAAGGGGGACCAATATATCTTCATGCTATGGTTGGGTTTTACCTTAATGAACGTTAGTAGTTGCGGATGCTTGCTAATAGTTCCGATCATAAGTGCATAGAATTCCAAGTCAGGGATGACATGCTAGCAGTGGCCTCTCCCACATAAAACTTGCTATCGGTCTAGTAAAGTAGTCAATTGCTTAGGGACAATTCCACAACTCCTACCACCACTTTTCCACACTTGCTATATTTACTTTATTGTTTATTTATCTAAACAGTGCCTAATTTTTATTTACGTGTTCTTTATTATCTTGCAAACCTATCCTATCACACCTACAAAGTACCTCTAGTTTCATACTTGTTCTAGGTAAAGCAAACGTCAAGCGTGCGTAGAGTCGTATCAGTGGCCGATAGGACTTGAGAGAGTATTTGTTCTACATTTAGCTCCTTGTTGGGTTCGACACTCTTACTTATCGAAAGAGGCTACAACTATCCCGTATACTTGCGGGTTTTCAAGACCTTTTTCTGGCGCCCTTGCCGGGGAGTCATAGCGTGGGGTGAATATTCTCGTGTGTGCTTGTTTGCTTTTGAAGGAAATATGCCCTAGAGGCAACAATAAAGTTATTATTTATTTCCTCATATCATGATAAATGTTTATTATTCATGCTAGAATTGTATTAACCGAAAACATGAGACATGTGTGAATAAATAGACAAACATAGTGTCACTAGTATGCCTCTACTTGACTAGTTCATTGATAAAAGATGGTTATGTTTGCTAACCATAGGCATGTGTTGTCATTTGATTAATGGGATCACATCATTAGGAGAATGATGTGATTGACTTGACCCATTCCGTTAGCTTAGCACTTGATCGTTTAGTATGTTGCTATTGCTTTCTTCATGACTTATACAAAGTTCCTACAACTATGAGATTGTGCAACTCCCGTTTACCGGAGGAACACTTTGTGTGCTACCAAATGTCACAACGTAACTGGGTGATTATAAAGGTGCTCTACAGGTGTCTCCAAAGGTACATGTTGAGTTGGCATAATTCGAGATTAGGTTTTGTCACTCCGATTGTCGGAGAGGTATCTCTGGGCCCTCTCGGTAATACTCATCACTTAAGCCTTGCAAGCATTATAACTAATGAGTTAGTTATGAGATGATGTATTACGGAATGAGTAAAGAGACTTGCCGGTAACGATATTGAACTAGGTATTGGATACCGACGATCGAATCTCGGGCAAGTAACACACCGATGACAAAGGGAAGAACGTATGTTGTTATGCGGTTTGACCGATAAAGATCTTCGTAGAATATGTAGGAACCAATATGAACATCCAGGTTCCACTATTGATTATTGACCGAGAATAGTTCTAGGTCATGTCGACATAGTTCTCGAACCCGTAGGGTCCGCACACTTAACGTTACGATGACAGTTTTATTATGAGTTTATAAGTTTTGATGTACCGAAGTTTGTTCGGAGTCCCGGATGTGATCACGGACATGACGAGGAGTCTCGAAATGGTTGAGACATAAAGATTGATATATTGGACGACTATATTCGGACACCGGAAGTGTTCCGGGTGATTTCGGAGAAAACCGGAGTGCCGGAGGGTTACCGGAACCCCCCGGGAGAGTAATGGGCCTTATGGGCCTTAGTGGAAAGGAGAGAGGGGCGGCCAGCATGGGCCACGCGCCCCCTCCCCCCTCTGGTCCGAATTGGACTAGGAGGGGGGGGGGGGGGCGCCCCCCCTTTCCTTCCCCCTCTCCCCCTTCCTTCCTCCTCCTAGTAGGAGTAGGAAAGGAGGAGTCCTACTCCTACTAGGAGGAGGATTCCTCCTCCTTGGCGCGCCCTCTAAGGGGCGGCCGGCCTCCCCCTTGCTCCTTTATATACGGGGGCAGGGGGGCACCCCATAGACACACAAGTCGATCTACGGATTGTTCCTTAGCCGTGTGCGGTGCCCCCCTCCACCATATTCCACCTCGGTCATATTGTCGCAGAGTTTAGGTGAAGGCCTGTGCCGGTAGAACATCATCATCGTCACCACGCCGTCGTGCTGACGGAACTCATCCCTGATGCTTTTCTGGATTGGAGCCCGGGGACGTTATCGAGCTGAACGTGTGCTGAACACGGAGGTGCCGTACGTTCGGTGCTTGGATCGGTCGGATCGTGAAGACGTACGACTACATCAACCGCGTTGTCATAACGCTTCCGCTTTCGGTCTACGAGGGTACGTGGACACACTCTTCCCTCTCTTTGCTATGCATCACCATGATCTTGCGTGTGCGTAGGAATTTTTTTGAAATTACTACATTCCCCAACAGTGGTATCAGAGCCAGGTTTTATGCGTTGATGTTATATGCACGAGTAGAACACAAGTGAGTTGTGGGCGATACAAGTCATACTTCTTACCAGCATGTCATACTTTGGTTCGGCGGTATTGTTGGATGAAGCGGCCCGGACCGACATTACGCGTACGCTTACGCGAGACTGGTTCTACTGACGTGCTTTGCACACAGGTGGCTGGCGGGTGTCAGTTTCTCCAACTTTAGTTGAACCGAGTGTGGCTACGCCCGGTCCTTGCGAAGGTTAAAACAACACTAACTTGACAAACTATCATTGTGGTTTTGATGCGTAGGTAAGAACGGTTCTTGCTAAGCCCGTAGCAGCCACGTAAAACTTGCAACAACAAAGTAGAGGACGTCTAACTTGTTTTTGCAGGGCATGTTGTGATGTGATATGGTCAAGACGTGATGCTATATTTTATTGTATGAGATGATCATGTTTTGTAACCGAAGTTATCGGCAACTGGCAGGAGCCTTATGGTTGTCGCTTTATTGTATGAAATGCAAATGCCCTGTAATTGCTTTACTTTATCACTAAGCGGTAGCGATAGTCGTAGAAGCAATAGATGGCGTAAACGACAACGATGCTACGATGGAGATCAAGGTGTCGCACCGGTGACGATGGTGATCACGAAGGTGCTTCGGAGATGGAGATCACAAACACAAGATGATGATGGCCATATCATATCACTTATATTGATTGCATGTGATGTTTATCTTTTATGCATCTTATTTTGCTTTGATTGATGGTAGCATTTTAAGATGATCTCTCACTAAAAATTATCAAGAAGTGTTCTCCCTGAGTATGCAATGTTGCCAAAGTTCGTCGTGCCCAGACACCACGTGATGATCGGGTGTGATAAGCTCTACGTCCATCTACAACGGGTGCAAGCCAGTTTTGCACACGCAGAATACTCAGGTTAAACTTGACGAGCCTAGCATATGCAGATATGGCCTCGGAACACGGAGGCTGAAAGGTCGAGCGTGAATCATATAGTAGATATGATCAACATAGAGATGTTCACCATTGAAAACTACTCCGTCTCACGTGATGATCGGTTATGGTTTAGTTGATTTCGATCACGTGATCACTTAGATGACTAGAGAGATGTCTGTCTAAGTGGGAGTTCTTAAGTAATATGATTAATTGAACTTAAATTTATCATGAACTTAGTACCTGATAGTATTTTGCTTGTCTATGTTTGTTGTAGATAGATGGCTCGTGCTGTTGTTCCATTGAATTTTAATGCGTTCCTTGAGAAAGCAAAGTTGAAAGATGATGGTAGCAATTACACGGACTGGGTCCGTAACTTGAGGATTATCCTCATTGCTGCACAGAAGAATTACGTCCTGGAAGCACCGCTAGGTGCCAGGCCTGCTGCAGGAGCAACGGCAGATGTTGTGAATGTCTGGCAGAGCAAAGCTAATGACTACTCTATAGTTCAGTGTGCCATGCTTTACGGCTTAGAACCGGGTCTTCAACGACGTTTTGAGCGTCATGGAGCATATGAGATGTTCCAGGAGTTGAAGTTAATATTTCAAGCAAATGCCCGGATTGAGAGATATGAAGTCTCTAATAAGTTCTACAGCTGCAAGATGGAGGAGAATAGTTCTGTCAGTGAGCATATACTCAAAATGTCTGGGTATAATAATCACTTGATCCAACTGGGAGTTAATCTTCCAGATGATAGCGTCATTGACAGAATTCTCCAATCACTGCCACCAAGCTACAAGAGCTTCGTGATGAACTATAATATGCAAGGGATGAACAAGACAATTCCCGAGCTCTTCGCAATGCTAAAGGCTGCGGAGGTAGAAATCAAGAAGGAGCATCAAGTGTTGATGGTCAACAAGACCACTAGTTTCAAGAAAAAGGGCAAAGAGAAGAAGAAGGGGAACTTGAAGAAGAACATCAAGCAAGTTGGTGCTCAAGAGAAGAAACCCAAGTCTGGACCTAAGCCTGAAACTGAGTGCTTCTACTGCAAGCAAACTGGTCACTGGAAGTGGAACTGCCCCAAGTATTTGGCAGATAAGAAGGATGGCAAAGTGAACAAAGGTATATGTGATATACATGTTATTGATGTGTACCTAACTAGAGCTCGTAGTAGCACTTGGGTATTTGATACTGGTTCTGTTGCTAATATCTGCAACTCGAAACAGGCACTACGGAATAAGCGAGCACTGGCCAAGGACGAGGTGACGATGCGCGTGGGAAACGGTTCCAAAGTCGATGTGATTGCGGTCGGCACGCTACCTCTACATCTACCTTCGGGATTAGTTTTAGACCTGAATAATTGTTATTTGGTGCCAGCGTTGAGCATGAACATTATATCTGGATCTTGTTTGATGCGAGACGGTTATTCATTTAAATCAGAGAATAATGGTTGTTCTATTTATATGAGTAATATCTTTTATGGTCATGCACCCTTGAAGAGTGGTCTATTTTTATTGAATCTCGATAGTAGTGATACACATATTCATAATGTTGAAGCCAAAAGATGCAGAGTTGATAATGATAGTGCAACTTATTTGTGGCACTACCGTTTAGGTCATATCGGTGTAAATCGCATGAAGAAACTCCATACTGATGGACTTTTGGAATCACTTGATTATGAATCACTTGGTACTTGCGAACCGTGCCTCATGGGCAAGATAACTAAAACACCGTTCTCCGATACTATGGAGAGAGCAACAGATTTGTTGGAAATCATACATACAGATGTATGTGGTCCGATGAATGTTGAAGCTCGTGGCGGATATCGTTATTTTCTCACCTTCACAGATGATTTGAGCAGACATGGGTATATCTACTTAATGAAACACAAGTCTGAAACATTTGAAAAGTTCAAAGAATTTCAGAGTGAAGTGGAAAATCATTGTAACAAGAAAATAAAGTTTCTACGATCTGATCATGGAGGAGAATATTTGAGTTACGAGTTTGGTTTACATTTGAAACAATGCGGAATAGTTTCGCAACTCACGCCACCTGGAACACCACAAAGAAATGGTGTGTCCGAACGTCGTAATCGTACTTTACTAGATATGGTACGATCTATAATGTCTCTTACTGATTTACCGCTATCGTTCTGGGGTTATGATTTAGAGACGGCCGCATTCACGTTAAATAGGGCACCATCAAAATCCGTTGAGACGACGCCTTATGAAATGTGGTTTGGCAAGAAACCAAAGTTGTCGTTTCTTAAAGTTTGGGGCTGCGATGCTTATGTGAAGAAACTTCAGCCAGATAAGCTCGAACCCAAATCGGAGAAATGTGTCTTCATAGCATACCCAAAAGAGACTGTTGGGTATACCTTCTATCACAGATCCGAAGGCAAAACATTCGTTGCTAAGAATGGATCCTTTCTAGAGAAGGAGTTTCTCTCGAAAGAAGTGAGTGGGAGGAAAGTAGAACTTGATGAGGTAACTGTACCTGCTCCCTTATTGGAAAGTAGTTCATCACAGAAATCAGTTCCTGTGACAAATACACCAATTAGTGAGGAAGCTAATGATATTGATCATGAAACTTCAAATCAAGTTTCTACTGAACCTCATAGGTCTACCAGAGTAAGATCCGCACGAGAGTGGTACGGTAATCCTATTCTGGAAGTCATGTTACTTGACCATGATGAACCTACGAACTATGAGGAAGCGATGATGAGCCCAGTTTCCGCAAAATGGCTAGAGGCCATGAAATCTGAGATGTGATCCATGTATGAGAACAAAGTGTGGACTTTGGTTGACTTGCCCGATGATCGGCAAGCCATTGAGAATAAATGGATTTTTAAGAAGAAGACTGACGCTGACGGTAATGTAACTGTCTATAAAGCTCGGCTTGTTGCGAAAGGTTTTTCGACAAGTTCAAGGGGTTGACTACGATGAGACTTTCTCACCCGTAGCCATACTTAAGTCTGTCTGAATCATGTTAGCGGTTGCCGCATTTTATGATTATGAAATTTGGCAGATGGATGTCAAAACTGCATTCCTGAATGGATTTTTGGAAGAAGAGTTGTATATGATGCAACCGGAGGGTTTTGTCGATCCTAAGGGAGCTAACAAAGTGTGCAAGCTCCAGCGATCAATCTATGGTCTGGTGCAAGCCTCTCGGAGTTGTAATAAACGCTTTGATAGTGTGATCAAAGCATATGGTTTTATACAGACTTTTGGAGAAGCCTGTATTTACAAGAAAGTGAGTGGGAGCTCTGTAGCATTTCTAATATTATATGTGGATGACATATTGTTGATTGGAAATGATATAGAATTTCTGAATAGCATAAAAGGATACTTGAATAAAAGTTTTTCAATGAAAGACCTCGGTGAAGCTGCTTACATATTGGGCATTAAGATCTATAGAGATAGATCAAGACGCTTGATTGGACTTTCACAAAGCACATACCTTGATAAAGTTGAAAAGGTTCAATATGGATTAGGCAAAGAAAGGGTTCTTGCCTGTATTACAAGGTATAAAGTTGAGTCAGACTCAATGCCCAACCACTGCAGAAGATAGAGAGAAAATGAAAGGAGTCCCCTATGCTTCAGCCATAGGCTCTATCATGTATGCAATGCTGTGTACCAGACCTGATGTGTGCCTTGCTATTAGTTTGGCAGGGAGGTACCAAAGTAATCCAGGAGTGGGTCACTGGATAGCAGTCAAGAACATCCTGAAATACCTGAAAAGGACTAAGGATATGTTTCTCGTATATGGAGGTGACAAAGAGCTAGTCGTAAATGGTTACGTCGATGCAAGCTTTGACACTGATCCAGACGATTCTAAATCGCAAACCGGATACGTATTTTTATTAAACGGTGGAGCTGTAAGTTGGTGCAGTTCTAAACAAAGCGTCGTGGCGGGATATACATGTGAAGCGGAGTACATAGCTGCTTCGGAAGCAGCAAATGAAGGAGTCTGGATGAAGGAGTTCATTTCCGATCTAGGTGTTATACCTAGTGCATCGGGACCAATGAAGATCTTCTGTGACAATATTGGTGAAATTGCCTTGGCAAAGGAATCCAGATTTCACAAGAGGACCAAGCACATCAAGAGACGCTTCAATTCCATTCGGGACCAAGTCCAAGTGGGAGACATAGAGATTTGCAAGATACATACGGATCTGAATGTTGCAGACCCGTTGACTAAGCCTCTCTCACGAGCAAAACATGATCATCACCAAGACTCCATGGGTGTTAGAATCATTACTATGTAATCTAGATTATTGACTCTAGTGCAAGTGGGAGACTGAAGGAAATATGCCCTAGAGGCAATAATAAAGTTATTATTTATTTCCTCATATCATGATAAATGTTTATTATTCATGCTAGAATTGTATTAACCAGAAACATGATACATGTGTGAATACATAGACAAACATAGTGTCACTAGTATGCCTCTACTTGACTAGTTCATTGATCAAAGATGGTTATGTTTCCTAACCATAGGCATGTGTTGTCATTTGATTAATGGGATCACATCATTAGGAGAATGATGTGATTGACTTGACCCATTCCGTTAGCTTAGCACTTGAACGTTTAGTATGTTGCTATTGCTTTCTTCATGACTTATACAAAGTTCCTACAACTATGAGATTGTGCAACTCCCGTTTACCGGAGGAACACTATGTGTGCTACCAAACGTCACAACGTAACTGGGTGATTATAAAGGTGCTCTACAGGTGTCTCCAAAGGTTCATGTTGAGTTGGCATAATTCGAGATTAGGTTTTGTCACTCCGATTGTCGGAGAGGTATCTCTGGGCCCTCTCGGTAATACTCATCACTTAAGCCTTGCAAGCATTATAACTAATGAGTTAGTTACGAGATGATGTATTACAGAACAAGTAATTAGACTTGCCGGTAACGAGATTGAACTAGGTATTGGATACCGACGATCGAATCTCGGGCAAGTAACACACCGATGACAAAGGGAACAACGTATGTTGTTATGCGGTTTGACCGATAAAGATCTTCGTAGAATATGTAGGAACCAATATGAACATCCATATTCCACTATTGGTTATTGACCGAGAATAGTTCTAGGTCATGTCTACATAGTTCTCGAACCCGTAGGGTCCGCACGCTTAACGTTACGATGATGGTTTTATTATGAGTTTATAAGTTTTGATGTACCGAAGTTTGTTCGGAGTCCCGGATGTGATCACGGACATGACGAGGAGTCTCGAAATGGTCGAGACATAAAGACTGATATATTGGACGACTATATTCGGACACCGGAAGTGTTCCGGGTGATTTTGGAGAAAACCGGAGTGCCGGAGGGTTACCGGACTCCCCCCGGGAGAGTAATGGGCCTTATGGGCCTTAGTGGAAAGGAGAGAGGGGCGGCCAGCATGGGCCGCGCGCCCCCTCCCCCCTCTGGTCCGAATTGGACTAGGAGGGGGGGGCGGCGCCCTCCCTTTCGTTCCCCCTCTCCCCCTTCCTTCCTCCTCCTAGTAGGAGTAGGAAAGGAGGAGTCCTACTCCTACTAGGAGGAGGATTCCTCCTCCTTGGCGCGCCCTCTAAGGGCCGGCCGGCCTCCCCCCTTGCTCCTTTATATACGGGGGCAGGGGGGCACCCCATAGACACACAAGTTGATCTACGGATCGTTCCTTAGCCGTGTGCGGTGCCCCCCTCCACCATATTCCACCTCGGTCATATCGTAGCGGAGTTTAGGCGAAGCCCTGCGCCGGTAGAACATCATCATCGTCACCACGCCGTCGTGCTGACGGAACTCATCCCCGACGCTTTGCTGGATTGGAGCCCGGGAACGTCATCGAGCTGAACGTGTGCTGAACACGGAGGTGCCGTACGTTCGGTGCTTGGATCGGTCGGATCGTGAAGACATACGACTACATCAACCGCGTTGTCATAACGCTTCCGCTTTCGGTCTACGAGGGTACGTGGACATACTCTCCCCTCTCGTTGCTATGCATCACCATGATCTTGCGTGTGCGTAGGAATTTTTTTGAAATTACTACGTTCCCCAACAGCTTTATCACAAAGTAATTTTCATTTGCTATTCTTAGTTATTTTCTATCTTTAGTTATGGGTAGGAAACGCAAAATACCAAAAAAAATTAGTTGTACCTACCACACCAATGGTTGAAGAACCACTCAAAATCTATCACACTCTTGAAGCTTTTTACTTGGATCATCTTCGATCCCATTGTGCTCGTGCTGAAACCCCCACTAGCTTAGTTGAGGGCAAATCTTTAGATGAGCATGCTTGTTATGTGCGACACCGTATATCTGAAAAAGGGAAACTTTTACTGGATCAAATTCATCGTTTGCCATGCTATGCTTAGAATTTATGTGAAATATATGATGTTACTTGTTGTTCTGAAAACCCTAAGAAACACCTTCCCTACCAATGTGAGTTTATTGATAATGGAATCGTATCTTCCTATGCTAAGGGTGTTTACAATTACTATGATGTTCAATGAATTAAAGAATTTGTTGCTTTTAAGGGTGCTTATGAAATTGCTTCTTTGATTGAAAAGTATGATACTACTCTCTACAAATCTGAAAATTTTGCCATACTTGAATATTGTTATTATAATTATGCTTCTAATGCCTATGTTAAACTATATATTGAGAAATTCTCCGCTTTCCAAGAAGAGACTAATATTTTGCAGGAAGCTATGGAAGAAGAAATTGATGAAACTGTGAGCTCATTGGATGAAAAAGATGATGAGGAGAGCGAAGAACAAAAGGAGGAAGAGCGGATTGATCACCCGTGCCCACCTTCTAATGAGAGTAAGTCTTCCACTCATACATCGTTTAATTCCCCTTCGTGCTGACCGAAGGATGATTGCTATGATGATTGTTATGATCCCATTAATTCTCTTGAAATATCCCTTTTTGATGATGTTTGCTATGCTTGTGGCCAAGATGCCAATATGAATTATGCTTATGGAGATGAACTTGCTATAGTTCCTTATGTTAAACATGAAATTGTTCTATTTCAGCCACGCATGATAGTCCTATTATCTTTTTGAATTCTCCAAACTACACTATATCGGAGAAGATTGTGCTTATTAAGGATTATATTGATGGGTTGCGTTTTACTACTACACATGATGATTGATAGATATAATATGCATGTGCTTGCTGCTCCTACTTGCAATTATTATGAGAGAGGAACTACATCTCCTCCTCTTTATGTTTCCAAGATGATAAAATTGCAAGAAACTGCTTATACTATGCATTGGCCTTTACTATGTGTGCATGAATTGTTCTTTTATGACACGACGATGCATAGGAAGAGAGTTAGACTTCGTTGTTGCATGATATATGTTACTCCCTCCGTCCCAAAATAAGTGTCTCAACTTTGTACTAGCTCTAGCACAAATATGTACTAAGCTCAACACACTTATTTTGGGACAGAGGGAGTACTTTGTGCTCACTACTAAATCACAAATCATTGTTAATTAAAATTGGCTTTGATATACCTTGGGATCCGGGTGGATTCATTACTTGAGCACTATATGCCTAGCTTAATGGCTTTAAAGAAAGCGTTGCCAGGGAGACAACCCGAAAGTTTTAGAGAGTCATTTATTTCTGTCGAGTGCTTTTATATAGTTTAAAAACAAAAAAATAAAGAGGGGAACCTAAAACTTTTCAAAAAGGAAAGTGAAAGTGAGAAAGACAAGCATTGTTGAAGTGGGAGCTAGCCTTGAACCTTGTTCATGCTCACGGAAACTTTGTGAATCTTAATTACAGAAACTTTTCATCAAAAATAATTATCCCCTTGTACAATTCCATTGTATTATAAAAATAATGTGCCAAGGTTTGCATTTAGGATGTTTACAATGCTTGTTGGTTTGTATGGTGCAGGACAGAAACTTTGGCCGTAGTGTGTGATTTTACATTTTTTACTGGAATGCCAAATGGTTCTGATTCTTTTTGCACTGTCTTTCTGTAGAACTTGTTTATTTTTCCTAATTTTGGTAGAATTTTTGGGGTACAAGAAGTATGGTGAATGTTCAGATTGCTACAGACTGTTCTGTTTTTGTCAGATTCTGTTTTTGATGCATAGTTTGCTTGTTTTGATGAATCTATCAATTTATATCAGTGGATTTAAGCCATGGAAAAGATATATTACAGTAGACACAATGCAAAAACAAAATATGAGTTGGTTTGCTACAGTACTTATAGTAGTGATTTGATTTATTATACTAACAGATCTTATCGAGTTTTCTGTTGAAGTTTTGTGTGGATGAAGTGTCTAATCGAGGATGTCTCGATATGAGGAAAAGGAATAGAGGCAAGATCTCAAGCTTGGGGATGCCCGAGGCACCCCAAGTAAATATTGAAGGAGACTCAAGCGTCTAAGCTTGGGGATGCCCCGGAAGGCATCCCCTCTTTCTTCAACAAGTATCGGTATGTTTTCGGATTCGTTTCGTTCATGCGATATGTGCAGTCTTGGAGCATCTTTTACATTTAGTCTTTACTTTTCGTTTTTGCACTATGCTGGTATGAGAAAGTCCTTGGTTGATTTATAGAATGCTTCATGTGCTTCACTTATATCATTTGAAGTTTGGATTGTCTGTTTCTCTTCACATAGAAAGCCGCCATTTGTAGAATGCTCTTTTGCTTCACTTATATTTGTTAGAGCATGGGCATATCTTTTATAGAAATAATTAAACTCTCTTGTTTCACTTACATCTATTTAGAGAGATGACATGAATTGGTCATTCACATGGTTAGTCATAAAATCCTACATAAAACTTGTAGATCACTGAATATGATACGTTTGATTCCTTGCAATAGTTTTGCGATATAAAGGTGGTGATATTAGAGTCATGCTAGTTGAGTAATTGTGAAAAAGTCCTGTAGCATGCACGTATGGTAACCGTTGTGTGACAAATTTAAAGAATGCGGCGTTTCTTTGATTGTCTTCCTTATGAGTGGCAACCGGGGACGAGCGATGGTCTTTTCCTACCAATCTATCCCTCTAGGGGCATGCGTAGTAGTACTTTGCTTCGAGGGAAAGTAGATTTTTGCAATAAGTATGTGAGTTCTTTATGGCTAATGTGAGTCCATGGATATACGCACACTCACCCTTCCACTTTGCTAGCCTTTATTATGCTGCGCAACCTTCGCCGGTATCATGCAACCATTATTTACCTTCCTCAAAACAACCATCATACATACCTATTATGGCATTTTCATAGCCATTCCTAGATATATTGCCATGCAACTTTCCACCGTTCCGTTTATTATGACATGCTCCATTATTGTCATATTGCTTTGCATGATCGTAAGATAGCTAGCATGATGTTTTCATGGCTTATCCATTTTTTGATGTCATTGCTACGCTAGATCATTGCACATCCCGGTACACCGCCGGAGGCATTCATATAGAGTCATATCTTTGAGTTGTAATATTGAGTTGTAAGTAAATAAAAGTGTGATGATCATCATTATTAGAGCATTGCCCCAGTGAGGAAAGGATGATGGAGACTATGATTCCCCCACAAGTCGTGATGAGACTCCGGACTTTATGAAAAATAAAAGAGGCCAAAGAAGCCCAAACAAATAAAAAAAGAGGCCAAAGAAGCCCACCAAAAAAATAAATAAAAAATAAAAAATAAAAAAATAAAAAAATGAGAGAAAAGAGAGAAGGGGCAATGTTACTATCCCTTTACCACACTTGTGCTTCAAAGTAGCACCATGTTCTTCATAGAGAGAGTCTCATATGCTTTCACTTTCATATACTTGTGGGAATTTTCATTATAGAACTTGCCTTGTATATTCCAATGATGGGCTTCCTCAAATGCCCGAGGTCTTCATGAGCAAGCAAGTTGGATGCACACCCACTTAGTTTCTTTTGTTGAGCTTTCATATATTTATAGCTCTAGTGCATCCGTTGCATGGCAATCCCTACTCACTCACATTGATATCTATTAATGGGCATCTCCATAGCCCGTTGATACACCTAGTTGATGCGAGACTATCTTCTCACTTTTTGTCTTCACAACCACCACCATACACCACATATAGTGCTATGTCCATGGCTTGCGCTCATGTATTGCGTAAGAGTTGAAAAAGCTGAAGCGCGTTAAAAAGTATGAACCAATTGCTCGGCTCGTCATCGGGGTTGTGCATGATGGGAGCATTTTGTGTGACAAAAATGAAGCATGGACAAACTATATGATTTTGTAGGGATAAGCTTTCTTTGGCTATGTTATTTGATAAGACATAATTGCTTGGTTGGTATGCTTGAAGTATTATTGTTTTTATGTCAAATGATAGACTATTGCTTTGAATCACTCGTGTCTTAATATTCATGCCATGATTAGATTACATGATCAAGATTATGCTAGGTAGCATTCCACAACAAAAATTATCCTTTTTATCATTTACCTATTCGAGGACGAGCAGGAATTAAGCTTGGGGATGCTGATACGTCTCAGTCGTATCTATATTTTTTGATTGTTCCATGCCAATATTATTCAACTTTCATATACTTTTGACAACTTTTTATACTATTTTTTGGGACTAACATATTGATCCAGTGCCCAGTGCCAGTTCATGTTTGTTGAATGTTTTATGTTTCGCAGAAACCCCATATCAAACGGAGTCCAAACGGGATAAAAACGGACGGAGAATTATTTTGGAATATTTGTGATTTTTGGGAAGTAAAATCAACGCGAAACGGTGCCCGAGGTGGCCACGAGATAGGGGCCCATGCCCACTCCAGGTGGGCGCGCCCCCACCCTCCTGGGCCCCTCGTAAGGTGGTTGATGCCCTTCTTTGGCCGCAAGAAAGCTAATTTTTAGAAAATTATCTGGGCGAAGGTTTCAGTCCAATCGGAGTTACGGATCTCCGGATATAAAAGAAACAGTGCCAGGGCAGAATTCCAGAACGCAGAAACAGAGAGAAACAGATAGATAGATCCAATCTCGGAGGGGCTCTCGCCCCTCCCACACCATGGGAGCCAAGGACCAGAGGGGAAACCCTTATCCCATCTAGGGAGGAGGTCAAGGAAGAAGAAGAAGAAGGGGCTCTCTCTCCCCCTTGCTTCCGGTGGCGCCGGAACGCCGCCGGGGGCCATCATCATCACCGCGATCTTCACCAACACCACCGCCATATTCACCAACATCTCCATCACCTTCCCCCTCTATCTATAGCGGTTCACTGTCCCGCAACCCGCTCTACCCTCTACTTGAACATGGTGCTTTATGCTTCATATTATTATCCAATGATGTGTTGCCATCCTATGATGTCTGAGTAGATTTTCATTGTCCTATTGGTGGTTGATGAGTTGCTATGATTGGTTTAATTTGCTTGTGGTTATGTTGCTGTTCTTTGGTGCCCATCATATGAGCGCGCGCGTGGATCACACCATAGGGTTAGTTGTATGTTGATAGGACTATGTATTAGAGGGTAAGAGTGACAGAAGCTTCAACCTAGCATAGAAATTGATGCATACGGGATTGAAGGGGGACCAATATATCGTAATGCTATGGTTGGGTTTTATCATAATGAACGTTAGTAGTTGCGGATGCTTGCTAATAGTTCCAATCATAAGTGCATAGAATTCCAAGTCAAGGATGACATGCTAGCAGTGGCCTCTCCCACATAAAACTTGCTATCGGTCTAGTAAAGTAGTCAATTGCTTAGGGACAATTCCATAACTCCTACCACCACTTTTCCACACTTGCTATATTTACTTTATTGTTTATTTATCTAAACAACCCCTACTTTTTATTTGCATGTTCATTATTATCTTGCAAACCTATCCTATCACACCTACAAAGTACCTCTGGTTTCATACTTGTTCTAGGTAAAGCGAACGTCAAGTGTGCGTAGAGTCGTATCAGTGGCCGATAGGACTTGAGAGAGTATTTGTTCTACATTTAGCTCATCGTTGGGTTCTACACTCTTACTTATCGAAAGAGGCTACAACTATCCCGTATACTTGCGGGTTATCAGGATCATATGGCTCGCTGTGCTCGCCATCAGGCTAAACCGTTTTATCGTTACTATACTTTTCCGTTGCCGTTAATGTTTACCGTTTGATATGTACTGCGGGTTTAATATCAGAAACATTGGGGGGTTTCTATAAAATAGCAAACCAAACTAAGAGTACCTATTTCTTTTATTAGTAGGTATAGATATCCAGGTTGGGTGTGTGCCGGGAATCCGGATTAATTCATGCATGATATTAGCGCACGTACAATGGTTGACAAAACAGTCTTATCTTAAATCTTGCATGTAATTTAGAGATGATAAAAAAATATGTCTATATTGGTTATATCTTTGCCTTATCTTCAATAATTTGTTATTCCTAAAAGCATGGTAAGACATATTGTGCTAAGAGATCATCTCTTACATAAGAGAAGACATGTCTTTTTTTTATGATTTCTCTCTCCTCCACCTCAGCATTTATCCTACGTGGCACTCCTAAGATAGTACCACAGTACATGCCCTTACATCCTCTCAAATTTCTCAAATAAATGTTTTTTTCATTGTAAAACGTGTCTCATTTATAATAAAATAACGATTCAGTTACAAATCACATAAATATTGACATTATAGGACTGAAAGGATAGAATAATCCTACGCGAAAACTAGCACATGTCCCTCTCCACCAAGGAAAAGGAGACAGATCACCTCTTCACCCGAGCTTGACGCGGCTCCATCCCTGATCTACAGCTTTAAGGAACTCCAAAGTAGTTTGCCTGAAACAAAACCACTGCTGTTAAAAGAATCGGACGGGGGCAACGTGCCCCCAGACACGCTATCAAACTTCATAACTGATACCCCACATGACTACGACGTCGGAGAAGGAAATCAGAATTGTCAGCCTCGAACCACCAACCCAACACAGGATGCACCTTCTTCTAGTTGTCACCTTCGTACAACCGTCTGCGCGTACTCCCGGACGACAAAACCTTCCTGCTCTACCGTGACATCGGACACAACGCCGCAACACCGGGAACCGATCAGAAGGATAGAAACACCTGAAGGAGTCGTCGCCGCCGCCTCACCGACACCATCCATGAACCCTCACTTCATCGATCTGAAAGATCGACAAACAGACGATGCCATCAACTCCAAGACGCCGCCACGAAGGACATTGCCGGTGTGGGAGTGAAGTTGAGGCAGATTTATTTGTCCGGGTGCCGCTCACACCATCCAAATGACGCACCACGACCTACAAAACCAAACCCTAGCTACAGAGCGGGGGAACGGGGTCCCCATCCCTCCTGTCGCCGGAGCAGTAGTCGGAGGGAGAGGGGACCAACCCTGGCCGGTGGAGATAGGAGGTAGAGGACCGCCTCCCTAGTTGCCTTCACGCGGCGGCGGCGGCTAGGTTAGGGAAAGTGCAGCCGGACCACTCAAAAAAATGTTCATGTAATTTGAAATAGACGAACAGTTTTATTGGGTATGTGTATAAAAATAGTATGACATATACTACACTTTTTTTCTTCTGTAGAAAAACCTCACATAGGTAGCGTGAACATTTTTTATTTATTCGCACGATAAATCTCGCAAATGCATGCTTAAAAGAGAAAATTCATTGTCATGAGTATTTTAATCCCCCCCCCCTCTTCGTGCTTCCTGGGATAGACCTCTTGAGCTGGTCTCCGTAGTCGCCTACCCAGCAATGGTCGTGCCAATGGTGGTGATGGTCGAGCTCCTGCTGCGAGTGCTCCTTGCATTTCTTGTCGTCATTGCCGACAAGGTTGTCCATGACAAAGCCGAAGAGAAGGGGATTGGGGTTCAAGAATGGACGATTGTGTCGAGAGGATGATGTTTGTGAACATAAATCCAGGCAAAATAAACTCTCATGCAATCCCAACCTCTCGTAGGGGAAACTGTCGAAGCGCAAAGAAGCACGGGGCAAAATGCTCCATTGCCATGTCGGGAATGGAAAATTATCAAAGTGCAAAGTAACTAAAGGTCAACGACCAAGTCCCTCGTACAGCTAGGGTTTAACCATTCACACACAACATGTCTTAGGGCATCTCCAATGGTTGTAAGATAGTTGTTGGTAGACTTTGCCACATAGGATTTTTGATGACGTGTCATACAATAAATAAGGAAAGAGCGGAAGGTTGTATGTACATGAACCAACACCCATTGCACAAGCTCCAATGTAGAATGAGAGAGCATCTTATTTATTATCTCACATCCTATTGAGCAAACTAGATACAACCTATTGTTGTTATCGTATGTTAAGGTATTGGTTGATGACATGGCATATTTTACCAACAAGCTAACATACAGTTAACATATGCCATGGTCTAAACCACTAACACCCGAACCTAAAGATCGGCCGAGGTATGTGAAGGCCAACAACCACCTCCGGCCACCACAAGGTAGTGCCAGCGACGTTCCTGGTCATCTACGCCCCTGCTGCCCATCATCACGCGTACGGCAATGGCGCTTATAATCAGAGATCCAAGTTCCTAGTTGTGTTAAATAAAAGCTAACGAATTTATCCTTAACGACGTCGCCGGAGTGGCGCGGGGGTTGGGTAGCGCAGGGCCTCTCCCGATCCAAACGGGATCGAGACGGGGGGAGGAGGGTCTGATTGCTTTTTTTTTTTTACAATTCAGGGATGTGTCTATCAAAACTTTGCCAAGTCAGCTTCTTACAATCTGGTCCCATTTGTCAGAAAGTGTTTAAATGAGTCAAATCATCTGATCAGTGCTATTTGCAAAATGTTTACCAAATCCGCGGTGATTTTTTTTAAAAAATAGTGATGGTGGTTTTTTGCAAACGATGCCGCAGATGTAGTGGTTTTTTACAATTCACTCTTTTTGCTTGGCTTCGGCAAAGATTCCCATAGCCACGCCAGTTCACACGCATACGCAGTGCAGCCTCATCAAAGCGCCCTAAGACGAAGGCGAGGACTGCTACACACACGATGGATTGTGGCCGATCTGTGGACGACAAGCTATAGCAGCCATCGATCAGTTGAGTTCACGTGGGCCGCAGCCATCGATCATCAGGTCGTCTGAGAATCGTCCAGCGCATTGTTGTCTGCATAGTGATTTCGGACGAAGGCCATCTGACATCTGTTCGCACAGCCGCGCCCGTTCACACACATGCACTGTAACCTCATGAAAGCGGCCTGACTTTCTTTCGAGCATGGCAGAACGAACGACGAAATCGACAAAACTGACCAAAGTTGAAAGTCCTGCACAAAATGAACCGTTTTTTTTTTTTTGAAATATGGATTAGGGTGCCATGGTCTGTATTATTCTGTAGCAGCTACGGCGCCATGCAACGTAAACATGGCGTGCTGTGGGTGGGCGCCATGAAAAGGATCTCTCAATTTTTTGTTTTGTCGATTTTCACCAGAAGAACTGCCAAAATTTCTTTACTGCTGTAGGTGAGTAAAGCTGTCCGACTAGGGCAGCAGCAGGCAGCAACAGACCACGTTCCTACATTAAAGCGGCCTGACCGGCAACTTGCTCATCGCCATTAATTCCTTCATTAAAGACCACCAACCACCACTGAGTACTACAGTGGCCTCATTTTTCCAACTGACTATAGGCAGCAGGAGCTCACAGTGTCGCAGCGCTCCTCCATTACTGCCATCTCGTTCTCTGCCTCAAGGCGCAGCACCATTCCTCCATCCAACACAACCAAAACCAACAATGGCGATTCTTTAGCGGCTTCTTCTCGACTCTCGGGATATGGCGGGGGTTGGCGCCGGGACGGGGGCGTTGAGCTCCCTCCTCGGCAAGCTCACCACATTACTCAGCGACGAGTACAAGCTGCTCAAGGGCGTACGCAAGGACATCGCGTTCCTCGAGCGTGAGCTCCGCCAGATGCAGATCTGGGTGAACATCCTGGCGGACATGGAGAAGCTCGACAAGCTGGCCAAGGACTGGAAGGGCACCATGCGCGACCTCAGCTACGACATGGAAGACTGTATCGACCGCTTCATGGTCCGTCTCGGCAAGGGAGACGCCAAGCGCGGGTTCATGAAGAGGACCGTGCGCCGGCTCAACACTATTTTTGCTCGCCATGGCATCGGGACCCAGATCAAGGAGCTCAAGGCCCGTGTTGTGGAGGAGAGCGAACGGCGGCAGAGGTTAAATCTCGACAACTTTGTTACAAGTACACCGAGGACCGTGGAGATAGATCCCCGGCTAGCCGCGTTCTATGAGGAGGCCAAGGGATTGGTGGCGATGGATGTCCCCGTGAAGAAGGTTATGGCCTCGTTGAGGGAGGATAGTGTGGAGCTGAAGGTGGTGGCTATTTATGGATGTGGGGGGTTGGGGAAGACGACCCTTGCCATGGAGCTAAATCGCAAGATTGAAGGCTACTTTGAGTGCCGAGCTTCTGTGTCGGTATCACGCACCCTTGATCTCGACAAGCTCTTGAAAGATATCCTATTTCAAATCGACCCAGACGTATTTACAAAATGCAAGAACGATGGTTGGGACAAAGAGCAACTTATCCCTGAAATTGCGCGGATATTGACAAGAAAGAGGTATGCATGGTTTTAGTTTCTTATACATACAAGTAATTGGCATCAATTTCTGTAACCAGTGAAATGCTGCAAACTTCTTAGATGGAACAAGTTCCTCACCTATAAACTCCTCGGATGGTGTAGACAAAGAGCCACGTATACACAAAAGAGTTCGCTAAAATTACAAGTTCAGAAACCAAAGACGAAGTTTTATATTAACAAGTAGAGTAAATGTCAAGAAATTACTATTCTTTTGCTAATGTTATCATAAAGCTACACTTTTGAAACTTCAAGCAAAAGTACAAATTTATCATCACAAAAAACTAGTAGGGCATGAGATACAAGAGTCAAACAAAAATTTAGTTACATCAAGGAAAATAAATAATATTTATGTCAGCGCATTTTTGTTATTCATGTTTGTATGGTTGTACACTAATTTTCACTTTACAGAGTTTATGATTTATTCGTTTATTTATCAATTCCAAGTAAACAACATTACATTATATTTCCATGGGTCAATTAGTAGTTCAGGCCAAATATATTCATGTTGAGTGACCCGAAGGATTTTTTTACTATTTTGGAGTTTACTATTTTTACCCCCCCCCCCCCCCCCCCCAAAAAAAAGGATTTTTACTACATCATAATGCCTAATTACATTGCACAACCGTATATTTTGTATTTCATAGTTGTTTATCAGATAATAGAGTTTCCTTTGAAAAGGTAGAAAACACGTAAACAATGTAAAATAAAATATACAAGAATGCAGAATTAGTGAGTCAATCATGTGTTAAGGTGTAGACATGCTGCCGAGTGAGTGTGCTATTTGTATGGCATATGCACACGTGATTGGTTTCTTTTATAAAGGGCACTTTATTAAACACATAAGTTAGCATCACACATTGATACAATTCATATAAGCTGGCCCCCCACGTTTGTATAACTAGGATGCACATAGTCACACAAACAAAAGTGAAACAAAATAAAAGGTGCAATACAAGTATGTGAGGAACTCATAGCAACTCCTAAGGCGATGCAGGGACTATCCGTAGACTACATTGCCATCCATATGGGGCAGCATACTCCAACCACCTACAGACCTCAGTAAACTTCCCACAAAAAAAAAATACAGACCTCAGTAAACATGAAGAAGAAATGGCCAAAAACTGCGCAAATGGGTACACCGGCAAATGCAATCTAAAAAAATATTATTTCTTACCACTACAGCCCAAATCATTTCTAGATAATGGCCAAAGTGATCAAATAGTCGCAAGCGCTCCCACCCTAACAAGAATTCTATAGTTATGACCTATTCAACGTAACCAGTTGTGAAATAGGTTTGCAACACTATGTGGCGGGTACATGTTAGAATCCACTTGGATGACCGATCATATAGAATGTGTGAACTTGCACCGGAAAACTAAGTGATTAATTTTCTCATCATGGTGAAAAAATGGGCACTGAATTTCTGTGCCAATTGCGCTTTGCCAGGTTACCAATTGCGCTTTGTCAGGTTATCCTTGGTAAGAGCAACTCTAGCAGACCCCGCATCCCGCGGGTCCGCAAAACGTGTTTGCAGTTCGTGGAAAACGGCCTTTGCAGGCCGGCGCGGACGGCCGCAGACCCCCCAAACGGACCCGTAAAAAGTATATTCGTGGAATATGCTTTATTACGGATCGGCTACGCGGGGTCTGCTCTTGCGCCGCTGCATCCTGCATCTCATCGGCCCGCAAATATCAAATCCAACATAATACAACAAACGGAAGCAAACTAAATAATTATTCAAATCCAACATAATACAACAATCATCAACATTACAAATAATTATTCAAATCACCGAAGCAAACTTAAATAATGCAATACAAAACTTATCATGAATACAAATACAAATGAATGCAAAAATGAGTCACTGTCCAGCCCTTTGCCAATGGTGATCAATGAGATCCTCCTGAAGTTGAAAGTGTGTGTTTGCATTTTCAATCTTCTTGTATGTCTGAAGAGAAACTCTAATGCAGTTAGGGTCTCTAGATGGTTTGACACGGCTAACCACATTGCTGTAGAAGAATTCCAACTTCATTCCTCTCTCATCTTCGAGAATCATATTGTGAAGGATAACACTGCATGTCATGATATTTTTTAAGGTCCGCTTGTCCCAAAAACGAGCAGGACCACAAATAATGGCAAAACTAGATTGCAAAACCCCAAATGCTCTTTCAATGTCTTTTCAGGCTGTCTCTTGCACCCTTGCGAATTCACATTGTTTTCTAGTTTTGGATTCTTTTATGCTCTTGAGTCTTGACAAATGTGCACGAAGGAGGATATATACCATTTGCAAGATAGTACCCTTTTGTGTATTCATGCTCATTGATAGTATAGTTGCAAGCAGGAGCATCACCACTAGCAAGCCTAGCAAACAAATGAGACCGTTGCAACACACTGATATCATTGAGAGTGCCCAGCATACCGAAAAAAGCAATGCCAAATCCATAAATCCTCAGATGCTACGGCCTCTAGCACAACTGTTGCATCATGAGTTAACCTATAAGCCTTTTTCCAATAGTGTCCTCTACATGCTTCCACTTTGCAATAGTGAGACGTTGATAATGAATTGGTGTTCCCAGATATTTAATCAGAAATTGATCATGTATGCAACCAAACAGGTCAGCATAATTGTCTGTCGCCTCAACAACTTCTCTAAAGCAGAAAATATCGCTTTCATGAAAGTTAATTTTGAGACCTGACATTTGCTTGAATGCCAAAAGCAAGAGTTTCAGGTTTCGAGTTTTGTCCGGGCCATGTTTCATAAAAAAAAATACGTCATCGACATATTGCAGAATAGAGAGGCCACCATCCACAAGGTGTGGCACCACTCCTGCAATCTGGCCATCCTTCTTGATGTAGCGCAATTAGAATAGCCAACATGTCAGCAACAATGTGACATAACATTGCAGACATGGGGTCACCCTGCCGTTGTCCTTTCTTTAACTGAAAGTAATGGCCTACATCATCATTGATTTTGATGGCCACACTATCTCAAGTTACCAAACTATGGATCCATTGGCACCATTTATTGAAGAAAACTTTCATCCTTATGGCCTATTGGAGAAAAGACCACTTGACCTTGGCATATGCTTTTTCAAAGTCAAATTTGAATGCTACTCCACTCATGTTTTCTGGTGCATTTCATGAACGGTCTCATGCAGGATTACAACATCATTGAGTATATTCCTTCCCTGCATGAACGTCGTTTGAGATGGTCGGACAACATGGTCAGCTACTGAATTTAACCTATTTGTAGAAGCTTTGGTGAAAATCTTGAAGCTGACATTAAGGAGGCATATGGGTCTGAATTACTGGACCCGTTTGGCCTCCTTAATCTTCGACAACAAGACAATCCAAAATTATGTCTGAATAGATCAAGTCGGTCGGCATGAAGACACTTGAACAATTCCAAAATGTCAGCTTGATGATATCAGAGAAATTCTGATTGCATTCTATGGGGAAACTATGAGGGCCTAGAGCTTTGTTGTGTTTCATTTGGAACACCGCCGCTCTCACCTCCTCTTATGAGAATGATACCGTGAGGATATCATTTTATTCTGCAATGACTTGTGGAATATCACCTGTTCGAGTCTCGTCAAGGGTGAAGTTCCCTTCAGCCGGCGCTCCCAATAGAAATCTATTTGGTTATATACTTTTGGAGCTCTTCCTGACTTACACTCTGCTCCTTGTCTTGTTGGAGACTATAAATACATTTCTTCCTATGCTGCCCATTGGCGAGGAAGTATCTTCTATTACTATCACCCATCAAACTGATAGTATTTGATCTCCTCTTCTCGCAAAGCCGGGCAATCTGCTCATTAGATTAATTTTTATAATCCAATCTCTCGTTGAGATCAGGTTCACTTCTCTGCAATCTTGTTGAGGTCGACAATAATGGTCGAGAGTCATTGTTTTTCTTTTCTATAAATTCCGTTGGTGTGCTTCGCGCCTATCTAGTGAAGTGTAGCATCATGGCTCTTATTTTAAAGTTTCATCTCTGAATAGGTGAACGACCAACAGCGGGCCGCTCCCAAACATTCTTGATCATGTCTACAAAAGCTCCCCGTTGCAGCCATCCCAATTCAAATTTGAAAGGGCGATGGGCCACTGGGTTCATAGAGTTAGAATCTAGAATGATGGGTGCATGATCTAATAACGCCTCGATACACTCTAGGGTTCGCATGGTTACAAAAGGAAATTTTAGTTCTCATTCGGTGTCCATGAGTAACCTATTGAGCTTCTCGTATGTCGGCACAGAACGGTTATTAGCCCAGGTGTACCTATACGCACACGAATAATTATCAAGTGAACCTGTAGCTACCATATGTTATTCCTTCTGTTTCGTGATAATTTACAAAACCTGAGGTGAGATATATCAGTACCACCGTGATTCAACACATGATCACTATGCCAGTTTTCTCGTTGCCGGTTTGTTCTCTTTTCCCATTACTGTAGCTCGCCATCCCCTGAATAACGTTGGAGTGTATATGTGCTAGTATCCAGATTCTATAAAGGTAAGGTCCAAGCAATGTGGCACAATCACGTCTATTTTCTAGCTCACGAGTAGAGTTAGTCATACGTTAGATTGGTTGCTTTGAGATCGCCTTTGTTATTTCTAGGAATTTATATCATAACATGTACATAAGATACTACAATACTCCCTCCATCCCAAAATAAGACGGAGGGAGTACTACACTGAAAGGAATTTTTAAATTAAGTAGAACCACTCTGAAAGAAAAGGCTCAAATAAGTAAATTTTGTATGACACGTGTCCTTTGGATCATCGAAATTGCAGTTTGTGGCAAAACTAAATTCACTCTCCATAACTTTTTCCAATAAAGGGTTCCCCCGCTTTATATTATAAAGCAAACATCTGATACATCCAGTTCGCTGGGGCCGCAGCAAAGATAAGCCCAAAAGAAAACACCGGAAAATAAAAGAGAAATAAATGCCGACACCGGCAGATCAACGAAGAAAGGAAGACCGGCAACCATTGCACCCTCCGACGAAGTACCACCAAGCTCCCAGCATCTCAAAGCGTCGTGCACCAAGCAACACCTTCAAGAAGGAATGCGAAGCCGCCGCCACTATTGCCCGAACAAGTTCTAGGGTTTCCCCCGGTACGCGAGGGATGATGGGGAAGGGATATACCCGACGCCCCTCGTGAAGGTCCGATGGCGCCTGCAAGCGTCACCACGTCGGTGCCGAACAAACCGACAAGGATTTCACCTGATCCACAACCACCACCACCACCACCCTAGGCACTTCGAGATGCACCGCCCCAGCAGCCGCCCACCAGCCTGTGCCACCACGGATATCGGACAACCCCTACCGCCTCACTGGAGCTGCCAACACGAGGCCTGGAGCGGGCAAGGAAACCCCGGCCACGGGAGCGAACACAACTTGACCAGGGGGAGGGGACAACCTCCACCGCCACAGCGGAGCCGACCGGACGCGGCGACGAGGACTTGCCGGGGCCCCATGGCCCCGTTGGGTCCACTTGGACCCGAACAATCCTGTTGCCGCGCTGCAACTCGCCGACCAACCAAGTCCTCACTGCCCGAGACCGCCGCCATCATGCCACCACCAGGGAACGCCGCCGCCAAACACCGAGCCACCGGCCCGCCCCAACCCAGATGGGGCCCGAATGGGCCCAAATCTGGGCTAGGTGGGCGCCGCCAGCCACCAGTGCCACCGCGCCGCCCCACGGCCAACGGCCTCACCACCACGTCAAGAGCCACCGTGGCACGCGGCATCACCGCCAACGGGCCACACCGATGCCGACCGAGGAGCACCGCCGCCAGCCACCACCATCCGAGCATGGGGGGCCGCGCGCGGGGAAGGGCAGGCCCGCTGCCACCAGCACCACGCGGCTGAGACCCGGCGGCACTCGCTGGCGGCAGTGGGTGGAGGGAGGAGCAAGGAGGGAGCCTGGAGGGGAGCGGCGGAGGGGGCCCCGGTCGCCTTGCCCAGGGAGGCGACACGGGGGATACGAGGAAGGGAGGAGGTGGGGGGAGGGGGAGGGGAGCAGGAGAGGCTAGCGGCGATGGCGGGCTACGGCCGTAGAGGCGGCTCCGCGCGGGGGAGCCGCCTGCGGCAGCGCGGGAACCCTAGGAGGGAGGGGAGGGAGGGGGAGATGCCAGGAGAAGAGCCGACCTCACTCTCCATAACTAGTCCAATAGTCGCAAGTAATGCATTTCAAGAAATTTTTTGTTTGTGTGAATGACACAAACATGAATGGATTGGTCTCCTGGCACTTAAGTCAGAGAATATTTTGCCATACTTGTCGAAATGGGTGATATTTTCCACTTGGGCGGTGCGGAGTGCTCGTCGTTACAATATTTAGTTATTTACTGGATGATGTCTTGATTTCAGAACAGACTTATGCATTATCACAATTAGATAATTACAAAGAGATATACAAATTGGTGGAAAACATTTATATTTGTATTTGAATGTGCTTTTCTGAATAATACATATTTGATGATATGTTATTTTCTCCAGACACATCGAGTTATCTGCTTGCAAAAGTAATGTATATTTAGTGCGGATCATCGTATTTGTACTTGAGCTTAATATTGAAACTGCAAACAGGTACTTCATTATTATTGATGATGTTTGGAAAGAAGAAGACTGGAAAATTATCAAAGCAGCTTTTCCTGACAATCGTAATGGTAGCAGAATAATTGTTACCACACGCATCACCAATGTAGCTAGGTCATGCTGTTCCAACTCTGGTGATCAGCTTTATCAAATGCCAGTTCTGAATGATTTTGACTCTCAAAGATTGTTCTTAAAGAGAATTTTCCACCACAGCAACCCCTGCCCTCCTCCGCTGAAAAGGGTTTCAGACAAGATTTTGAAAAAATGTGGTGGTCTGCCATTGGCTATAATCACAATTGCGAGTTTGCTAGCCAGTAAACCTCATAACACAGAGGAATGGGAGAGACTAGAAGATTCCATTGGTAATGGTCTTTCATATGAGAATGATGGTAGTGGAACAAGGATGAAAGATATATTGTTACTTAGTTATTGGGACCTTCCGCATCACCTGAAGACTTGTTTATTATACTTGTGCATATATCCAGAGGACCAACATATCAGTTGTGCAGATTTGAAATGGAAATGGATAGCGGAAGGATTCATTGCTGCACCATGGGGAAATCTGTGTCAAGAAGCAGAGAACTGTTTCAATGAACTTGTCAATAGAAATATGATCCAGCCCGTTGATGTTGACCGTGATGGCCTTGTACACTATTGCCAGGTTCATGATATGGTCCTTGACCTCATAATATCTCTGTCGGAAGAAGAAAACTTTGCCATTGTTTTAAACAGACGTGTCTGCAATTCTTTGCCAAGCAAGATTCGTCGGCTCTCCATGCAATCTACTGGGAAAGGAAACAAAGAGGCAATCCATGCAGTCACAACAAGCAAGTCGCATGTTCGCTCACTGAATGTGTTTGGAGAAACGGAGCAGGTACCCCCACTTGTGGACTTCCATTCCTTGAGAGTGTTGGATTTTGACAGCTGCAATTGGCTGAAAAAAGAGCATATAAAAAATATTGGAAGTTGTTCCCAGCTGAGGTATTTGCGAGTTAACGGTACACAAGTCACTGAGCTTCCTGAAGAAATTGGGAAGCTGCAGTTCTTAGAAACTCTGGATTTGTGGGGCTGTGGTGACCTTATAACACTGCCATCAACTATGGTTCATCTACAGAAACTGGCTCGTCTACTTATTCACCGCCACATTTGGCTGCCTGCAGGTGTGATTGGGAGCCTGCACGCCTTGGAGGAAATATCATACATCTCTCGAGTTGACAACCCAGTGAAATTTGCGGAGGAGCTCAGGCACCTAACAAAATTGAGAAAGCTCTCGGTGAATTGTTATCCAGATATTTGCAGTGATTGTCTAGAAAGATATTTGGAACTTTTGCGGTCATCTCTAAGTGAGTTGTGCAAATACAACCTTCGATATCTTCGAACTAGTGAGGATATAGGAGATTATCTGTTGGGGGATCCAAGTCGCACCTTTCCACACCTCCATCTTGTAAAATCGGGATCTAGACATAAGATTTGTTTTCAAAGGGTACCCATGGGAATGGCTTTCTTGAATGATCTCGTCCATTTGGACATAGAAGTTGAGTGGTTTAATGAGGAAGGTCTCCATCTTCTCATGGGCATGCCTTCTCTGACCTATCTCCAGCTAAGCGTGGTCACCAAGGGGTATGGGTCATTTGGATTCTACTATTTCCCGGGAAACAGGTTTGATCCAGTGACTGTGGGTAGTAATGGATTCAAGTTTCTAAAGGTGTTCTTCTTCACATTGAAAGAATACACAAGAATTGGAATAGCATTTGCACCAGGTGCTATGCCAGCACTCCAGAGGCTCCATCTTCGCTGGAAAGCACGGGATGTTATGTTAGGGTATTATGAGGACGGTCCTGGCGCTGACATGGGCATCAGGCATCTTTCAGGCCTCACGCACCTCCAGGTCGAAACTGATTGTTCGCATGCAACTGTCGCCGAGGTGGAGGCTTTGGAAGGAAAAGTGACCGGCTGGCATCCCAACCGCCACACTCTTCAAGTCCATCTTCGTAGAGAACACGAGAACACTATTATCAAGGATGAGGAGGAGAGGGACAAGCAGCGGGAGGAAGAAAGGCGCGGGCAGTATCTTAGCGCTTTTTAGTTAAGATGATATTTTCGGAAGTTGTAATAAGCTATTCCCTGGATCATGTTAGCGATTTTGTGGATCATTTCTTGTCCTGTAAAATATTCCTGGATCGTTTTAGCTATTTCCTGAACCCACAACTGGAATGCAGTTTTTCTCTAACCGCATCTGCTGCTAGTTTACCGTTCCTAACTTGGTCCGTGAGTTTGGCTAAACATTTGGTGAAACCTGGTGGGTGGCTAAACATTTGGTGAAACCTTCACGGCAAACTGCCATCTCTGCCGTCACTGCCTCATGGCAAAGAGGCACCGCACGGCAAACCCTGCAGACGCCGAGAGCCGCTTACGGCAAAGAGGAGCCACGTGGCATGCCCGTCCGCAACAGACGGCTCCGTCAGTTACTGCATACGTGGCATGGGGCAAAGAAGGCCCTCGGCCTGCTCCCTTGGTCCCACGTGTCAGGAACTGCTGTCACCGTCTGCTATCCATTAGCTACTTTATTTTACCGAGTGGTACTGTTTGGCTCTCGGCAAAGTCTTTGCCGAGTGCCCGTGTTCTGACTCTCAGCAAACTCCTGTTTGCCGAAGAGGTGTACGCCGGGTGGCTTTTGCCAAGGGTGACACTCGGCAAAGGCTTTGCCGGCGGTTTTCGGCCCTTTGCCGAGTGTCCGTGGCACTCGGCGTAGCCCAGAATTCCAGTAGTGAAGGAAGCCTCGTAATCAGACGATTTTGCAGCCTGAGCGATATGCTGTTTGGTTTACGCATGAGGAAAAGATGTAAGATCTGAAGCGTGTATTGGGGCAGTAAGCGGGAGAAGATAATGCACTCTATTAATTGGTGAAGAAAATCACGTTCGATGGCACCGACAACAAGATGGTAGGGGCGAACTGCGATGCCGCGAGCCAGATCCTGGAGTAAAGTGGAGTTGACTAACTGTACCTTGGAATTATGATGGAAGTGTTGAACACTTGTATATAGCTATAAAGTCATGCACATCGATCTCAGTCAGGTCTCGTGTAAAAGCATGGTTAGCCAGTGCGTCATTGTCACAACAACAACAACAAAACTGTAACGGCCTTTCATCATGAAAGTTACTCGATATGAAAGAACATATAAATAGACCATAGGCCTTCAAAAGGTACAAGTTGCGGCATGAGGCCAAGTTCAGGAGGAAATGGGCAAAATGGCAACATGACTTCATATGAATGGAACATGGACAGGCTGTTGGGATTGAACCCGTCTCGCGCCGGCTCGTTTATTTGCTGCTTTCTGTTTTTTCTTCAGTTAGCTGGTTAGTTAGGATTCAGTTTCCTCTTTCCCTAAAGATTAGGCCAGGGCCACCATATGTGCGCACCGTGGCGAGTAGCTAGGAGCAGCACGTCCGATTCTCATGCATCGTGGATGTGGGATGGCGCGTCTGGATCGATCGTGGGTTGATCGCGGGTATTGCGTTTGCTTTCGTTCTGAAATAAAAGGCAGGAGGCCAAGGAAGAAAAGCTGCAGACTTACGCAGCACAAACTCTCTCCCTCGCTCGTTTTGATCGCAACAAGTGGCATCAGAGCCGTTCTCCCGATCCTGCGACCATGTCCGCCGATGGGCGCGGCGGCGCTCGCTCGCCGGTCAGGTCCCTGACTCCTCCGTCGCAGCAACGGGGAAGGAGTAGGACCACGCGCAGCAGTCGCGCTGTGGTGGTTCAGGAGCGCGTCGTGCGGGAGCACGGCGGCGGCTCGTTCGTCTACCCCGAGCTCACCTCGACCAACTACATCGAGTGGGCACTCGTTATGAAGGTCAACTTGAAGGCCCAGGGCCTTTGGGACGCAATTGAGCTGGGGTGCGACATCGAGCGCGAGGACAGTGCGGCCATGGCGGCGATCTTGCGCGCCGTGCCCGCGGACATGCACGGCATCCTTGCCGTCAAGACGTCCGCAAAGGAGGCGTGGGAGGCGGTGAAGGTGCTGAGGATGGGCGTCGAGCGGGCGCGCCAGGCGACGGCGCAACGCCTCCGCGCTGAGTTCGAATCCATCTCCTTCAAGGACGGGGAGTCCGTCGATGTGTTCGGGATGAGGATCACGTCCCTCGTCAACAACATGCGCACCGTCGGAGACAACATTGAAGATGCAAAGGTAGTCACCAAGTTCCTTCGTGTTGTTCCACGGCGCTATTCGCAAGTGGCGATTGCCATCGAGACATTGCTCGATGTGAGCACCCTCACGATCGAGGAGTTGACGGGGCGGCTCCGCTCTGTGGAGGAGCACTACGGCCTCGACGACTCCGGCGGCTCAAGCTCCGGCACCCTCCTGATGACGGAGGCGGAGTGGGACACGCGCCGAAAGAACCGTGAGCGTGGCAACGGCAGTGGCGCCAGCAGCAACGACAACGGCGGCAGCCACGGCGCCCCTGGGTCCAACTCCAGGGGGCGCGGTGGGCGAGGACGCGGCCGCGGCGGCGGCCCGCGCAACGGCCCTCGCCCCACGGACCAATGCAGGTACTGCAAGAAGCTGGGTCATTGGGCCCGGGACTGCAACACCAGGAAGCGCGAACAGGCGCACCTCGTACAGGCAGCCGGCGACGACGACGCCGACCCCGCGCTCCTCCTGACATCAGTGTGTGCCCTGACAGAGGCCACCGAGCAGCCGGCGGCCCCTACTCCTCCTCCGGAGATCATCATGCTCAACGAAGAACGCGCCGGCGTACTGCCCGGGCGTGACGGCGAGCGTCACGGCTCGGCGTGGTTCCTCGACACCGGCGCAAGCAACCACATGACTGGGGATCGTTCACTCTTCGGCGAGCTGGACACCAGCGTCGGAGGGAGCGTGCGGTTCGGCGACGGGTCGGTGGTGGACATCTGTGGCCGTGGCACGGTGCTGTTCACGTGTCAAGATGGGCGCCAGCGCGCGCTCACCAGGGTGTATTTCATACCACGCCTACGCTCAAACATAGTGAGCCTCGGGCAGCTGGATGAGATCGGCTGCCGGGTCACCATTGAGCACGGGGAGCTGCGCGTGCTGGACACTCATCGCCAGCTCCTCGCCAAGGTCCAGCGCAACGGCAATCGCCTCTACGTGTTGCGCGTCAAGCCAGGGCAGCCACAGTGCATGGCTATACGCTACGACGACGTCTCCTGGCGCTGGCATGCGCGCATGGGACATCTGAACTTCCAGGCGCTGCAGAAGCTGGCGCGAGAGGAGATGGTGCGCGGGCTCCCCAAGATTGACCACGTCGACGAACTGTGCGATGCCTGCCTCGCCGGCAAGCAGCGGAGGGCACCCTTTCCCCAGCAAGCAAAGTGGCGCGCCGACAACCTGCTCGACCTCGTGCACGGTGACCTGTGCGGGGCGATCTCTCCACCCACGCCGGGGGGGAAGAGGTATTTCTTGCTCCTTGTAGATGATCGGAGCAGATACATGTGGCTAGTCCTGCTTGCCTCCAAGGATCAGGCCCAAGCGGCGATCAGGCGGTACAAGGCGGCAGTCGAAGTGGAGGCGGGGCGGCCCCTGCGTGCGCTCCGCACAGATCGTGGTGGCGAGTTCACATCAGCAGTGTTCATGGAATACTGCGCGGAAGAGGGTGTCAAGCGGCAGCTCACAACGCCTTACACACCCCAGCAGAACGGGGTGGTGGAGAGGCGGAACCAGACGGTGATCTCCATGGCACGGAGCATGCTCAAGGCGAAGGGCATGCCGGCTAAGTTCTGGGGGGAGGCGGTCACCACCGCTGTGTACCTCCAGAACCGATCTCCTACGCGCAGCGTCGAGGGACAAACTCGGTACGAGGTATGGCACGGCGAAAAGCCTAGCGTTCAGCATATTCGTGTGTTTGGATGTGTTGCACATGTCAAGAACGCCAGGCCCATGCTCAAGAAACTAGATGATCGGAGCACGCCCATGGTCTTCATTGGCTATGAGGAGGGGACAAAGGGCTACCGTGTCTTCAACCCTGGGATTGGGCGCGTTCACGTGTCCCGCGACGTGGTTTTCGACGAGGGCGCGTGCTGGAAGTGGGACGATGCCGCAGCTGCGCCAGGGCCGTTCACGGTGAGCTACACCGTCTCCGTCGCTCGGCCAGAGGGCCTGGAGGACGGGGGAGCAGGGGCATCTCCTGCGACTCACTCACCTGCGCGGGAGCCGGTCACGCCAGGCTCTGCGCGTGAGGACAGGAAGGAAGACGCGGTGCCGCAGAGCGAAGCACGCACCGACGCTGATGCAGAAGGAAGCGACCGGGGCGACGACCAGGGTGGGCACCCGATGCTCACCCGGGGCAAGGACGGCATCCATCAGCGCAACACCAAGTACGACGACGACTACGTGCACCTCGTCGACGTCATGGACGACGATGAGGCTGCAGACCCGGTCTACCTCGTCGCTGGAGAGGAACCATCGTCGTTCCCAGAAGCTGCGGCACAGCAGTGCTGGCTGCGTGCAATGCGGGAGGAGCTCGCCGCGATCGAAGCCAACGACACCTGGGCGCTCGTGGAGCCGCCGCCGGGGCAACGCCCGATTGGACTCAAATGGGTCTTCAAGCTGAAGAAGGACCCATCCGGCGCCATCGTCAAGCACAAAGCACGCCTTGTGGCCAAGGGCTACGTGCACCGCGCCGGCATCGACTTTGAGGAAGTTTTAGCGCTGGTGGCCCGTTTCGACTCCGTGCGGCTTCTGACCGTGCTCGCCGCTCACCATGGGTGGGAAGTCCATCATATGGACGTAAAATCGGCCTTCCTCAACGAGGATCTGGCAGAGGAGGTCTTCGTCGCGCAGCCACCGGGGTTCGAGCTCGCCGGACAGGAGCACAAGGTGTTCAAGCTCGCCAAGGCGTTGTACGGTCTACGCCAGGCGCCACGCGCCTGGAACGCGAAGCTGGACAGCAGCCTGCTGTCGCTCGGCTTCCAGCAGAGTGACTCTGAACACGGCGTCTACATGCGCGGCACCGGCGACACGCTCTTGGCAGTAGGCGTGTACGTTAATGATCTTATCATCGCCAGTGCACAACCACGGGAGCTGAGCAACTTCAAGGAAGAGATGAAGAAGCTTTTTCAGATGAGTGACCTCGGGCGGCTCACCTACTACCTTGGCATAGAGGTACGTCAGACTGGGCGCGGGATCACTCTTTGTCAGGCAGGCTATGCACAGAAGCTGCTCGAGAAGGCGTCCATGGCGGAGTGCAAGCCGAGTGCAGTTCCCATGCAAGCAAAGTTGAAGCTCAGCAAGGACAGCACGGCGCCGGCCACCGACGCCTCATACTACCGCAGCCTGATTGGCAGCCTGCGGTACCTGGTGCAGACCAGGACCGACATCGCGTACGCGGTCTCCTACCTCAGCCGTTTCATGGAGAAGCCCACCGTCGAGCATCTGACGGCGGCAAAGCACTTGCTGAGGTACATTGCAGGTACTTTAACCTTCGGGTGTGTGTACCTTAGGGGGAGCAGGGATCCCCTCCTCATCGGCTACAGCGACTCCGACCTTGGCGGCGACGTCGACGACCGCAAGAGCACCACTGGCTCGCTCTTCTTCCTCGACAAGAGCCCGATCAGCTGGCAGTCCACCAAGCAAAAGGTGGTCACGCTATCATCATGCGAGGCGGAGTACGTCGCGGGCGCATCTACCACTTGCCAGGGGCTGTGGCTCTCTCGGTTGCTGGCTGAAGCAACAGGCACCGAGACCAAGCCGCCTGCAATTCTCATCGACAACAAATCTGCAATCCAGCTCAGCAAGAATCCGGTGTTCCACGACAGAAGCAAACACATAGAGATCCGATATCACTTTCTCAGAGACAAGGTTGAAGCAGGGAAGGTGAAGGTCGACCATGTCAACTCCGGTGAGCAGCTGGCTGACATTCTTACAAAATCACTTGGGCGTGTGCGCTTCCAGGAGCTGCGTGCCAAGATCGGCATCCTCGACACCAAGGGCGCATGACAAGTTCAAGGGGGAGACTATTGGGGTTGAACCCGTCTCGCGCCGGCTCGTTTATTTGCTGCTTTCTGTTTTTTCTTCAGTTAGCTGGTTAGTTAGGATTCAGTTTCCTCTTTCCCTAAAGATTAGGCCAGGGCCACCATATGTGCGCACCGTGGCGAGTAGCTAGGAGCAGCACGTCCGATTCTCATGCATCGTGGACGTGGGATGGCGCGTCTGGATTGATCGTGGGTTGATCGCGTGTATTGCGTTTGCTTTCGTTCTGAAATAAAAGGCAGGAGGCCAAGGAAGAAAAGCTGCAGACTTACGCAGCACAAACTCTCTCCCTCGCTCGTTTTGATCGCAACACAGGCGCACTATCCAAACTGAAAAACGGAGCGACCTTATGCAACCAAGATTAAGTCAGAGAAATGGAAGTCTGACTAACCAGGAATAGCAAACCATCTGATTTACTCCATCAGCTCCCTCTGCTCTAAACTGAAGGCTGCACAAACAATAGAAGACACAATGAGCATGTGAAGTGCAGATATAGCCATGAGAAGGTATGATCAGATAGCAAGCGGCACTGAAGTGCAACAAATACCACAGAAAGAATTGTTTTGGAAGAATGCAATTAAACGATTCATTTAACCTCAAATTGTGTATGTGCATATTTTACTTTTTCCACTAGCTTTGGCCTAATCACATTTTCAGTAGAATATAACATTCTAATCGAGTTTTTCATTCCAAAATTTACAAACAGTTTAGAGCAGAGGGAGCTGATGGAGTAATCAATGCCTACTTTTCAAATTTTGAATATAGTTTAAGGTTTACTTTTGATTCCACTGACACATGCAGACTACATAAAAATTAGTGAATTGTAAAACAGTTACTTACAGGAGGGAAATCAAAAGGTTTGATGTCAATTTGCGCAGGAGTTACTCCATGAGTACCAAGGACTTTCGCAATTTGACAAATCAATTTATCTTCTTCCCGGCAACCATGGATTTCAACTACCTTGAGATGCTTCGACACCAAGAAACATTCCATTGGGTTGTATCTTTCACTTGATCCAAAGTCAAAATCCTGTCGCAAACATATGATTTTACTTAAATGAATCAAGTAAACGAGTTATCATCAGCAACAGAAGTTATCATATATGAAAAAACATATACCTGGTTATAGTGAAGTTCAAGGATAAGCTTTTCTGGAATTGGTGAGTGCCGAAGAAAGTAAAGTAGTCCAGTGAAATTCGCAGTCAGACACCAATTACTATGCAACACCATTTTTAGCTTGCTAAACATAGGGCGCCATTTGAACTCCTTTCTGAAAATCTTAATAATGTGCAGATAATTTGAAAATCAATTAAAGTTGTAACTTCAGAAGATTGTCAAAAACAATTAAAGTTGTAACTTCATAAAACAATTAAGCTTGCTAAACAATTAAAGTTGTAACTTCAGAATCTGAATAATGCACGGTGTTTTGGCTCCTAGGTGCATATGCACCCATTGTCGAAATACACATTTCGAAAAGTTGAAAAATTCGAAACAAAAATCCCACGTGTATATCCGGACATTTCATGTGCGTTCACAAGGTTTCGGTGAAAAACGACGTTTTTTTGTGGCTTGTGTAAAAAAGATAAAGAAATGCCTCGTGAATAGTTAGATGAAGCATCAGAAATTGTCTTTTCGAAATGTGTATTTCGACAATGGGTGCATATGCACCTAGGAGCCAAAGGCAATTACCGGATTTGAATAAGATATCTTGATTTTTTATTTCTCAAGTAATCAATGTGAGATTGTGAGCACACACACACACACACACACACACACACACACACACACACACACACACACACACGCACACGCACACACCAGATTTTACAGGTTTTTGGTTTACGCAAAAAAAAAACTAGTAGTAAATACTAAGCCATACTGTTTAAAGTGTTCAAAAAACTAAAATGGCTCGCAAAATTATTATAATTGTATGCTTTGAAACAGTATGATGTCAGAAGTATCAACTAGCAATATATGTATAATGTACTGTTATCTTCACAACTCAATTATAGGAGAAGTCTGCATAGAAACATGATGACTAAAATACAAATAAATTTGTGAAGAAGATGAAACCGGTCATTGGGAACAAATTTAACACGCATGCTTTGATTGATTGATATTTGATACAAGGATGCAATGTTAGATGACAATCAATAGAAGGAGTTGGCAAAAGAGTCCACTCAAAACAGTCATCTAGTGCAAAGGTAACCAGACCTGGAGCAGAAAGATAATTCCGTGGTGTATGCATTGGAAAAAGTGTTGAACGTAGGACTTTCAGATGTCGTAAAGATTTGGGTAAGATACACCCAAGGTTGATATAACAAGTATTGAACACTAAAAACTCTGGTGCCTGACAGCTCAAAAGATATAGAGGGTTGTCGCCAAACTCAACACCTTTAAGCATTCGGCCTGTCAAGTGCTTGGAGATGACATACACCCATGTCTGCAACTGTAATCATGAACACTTGGTACGAGACAGCATACAGGACCCACGATTCAACGTAACGGAATGCCTCCTCTTCTTCGACATCCGGATATGCACAGACATGGCATTCGTGAAGAGGCGAGGTTCGGTCACGGTGCTCAAGCAGCTTGTTAACGAAATTTCTTGCAGTCAGCCATTCCGTCGAACAGGTGGCTCGCGCTGCAGCTGCATCGGAGGCGATGGACAGGGAATGAATAAGATGGCGGAAGAGATGGACAAGAACCAAAGAACACACCGCGTACCTAGTCGGCTGTCGCCGCGCAGAAGGCCGTCAGTAAGTTCGCTGTGGAGTACTTGATCGATCACTTCTCCAGGTCCTCCGAGCACGAAGAGAAGGGAGCGCACTCTGTCCTCGGTTGGGGGGCGGAGAAAGGCAACGGAGAGGCAGTTTACTGCATCCTCCATTAATGCGTGGCCTCGAGCAACGGAGAGGCGGTGTATCGGAAGACGAGACGAGCAAAAGGGTTCGTAGAAGAAGAACGAACGAACGTCGTTTTTCTCTGCTCCAGTCTGCGGAAACACCGAGCTGCGTGAAAACCGCGGGCCGGCCGGGGGAGAGCACCGGGCCGCCGAGTGAATCTCCAGCTGAGGCCCACGGAAGTCTGGCCCGTCCGTCGGTGAGAACAGCGAGTGCATGCATGCGGGTTCGTGGATCAGGCTCGGACGAGTGTAGTAGGCCAGGCCGTGGAAATCTTCAGAAATGATGTGCGTATTCTACAAAACCAAAAACTTAGGAGTAGAAATGATGTTTTTTTTTTCGGGATAACATTGTTTTTGCGAATGAAGAGCTTTATTAATTATTTTCACAAAAAAAAGAGCTTTATTAATTAAGGATCGTCCTGACAATCACTTTGCCAATCTCATCAGGTCCATGTCTACAACCGATCTTCTTCTCCAAGAAAAAAATGTTTTGGCTTGGTGAGGAAACTGATGTGCACGGTCAGCTTCAGAGAGAGTCAGAGCGTGAGCAGAGACCGTCACATTGTTCGACTCAATACTCGCGAGTACGTTGGAATACGACCCGAGCAAAAGTACTTCCGACACATCGACGAGCAGAGATAGCAGGGGCCGTGAGCGGACCGTGACATCTTTGGTGCTCTTGCTCCCCCATTGGGTTTTCAATCCATTAAATCATGTCGGTCTCATGCCAGATCTCCTCTACCGCGAGCCTTTGTTGCATTAAAACTTACGCTTTGCATGATTTTTCTGGGACACAATTGCACGACCGGATGTTGCATTACATATATGGCGATGGTACACGACCGAGTGTGAAATCCCAGGACGGACGGGACGGCCTCATTTTCTTCTTCTTTTCTTTCTTTGACTGAGAGAGGTCGACATGCACATAAAGAATCACTGTTACCGTCGCGGAAACATCGCGTGTCAGTCAGAGGAGGTCCGCGTCAGGGCTGAGCTGAGGTGACGAGCTGTCGAGGCAGGGAGAGACACGGCCACTGTCAAGGGTTTGTAGCATTGTGGAAGGAACACGTCGGGTACTTGCAAATATCATGCACTGATGATTAACCAGGTAGATTTTTCATGGTGCACAATGCCTCGGCAACAACATGTTCTTTGAGCGCTATTCGTTTTCATGCCTAGTTGCCACAGAGCCTTTCGACGCTACTCACAACAAACTTGCTCCATGCCTCATGCCTATACCTAAAGAAAAAACTCAAAAACTTCACGGCTCTGGTGGGTCTCCGTCCATGGCAGTATCTTTTTACTTTTCATCTCCAACAACTGCCTAAAAATCAGCCGAATACGTAAAAACTTAATTTTGCTACAAAAACGTAAAAACTTAATACTTAAGTTTTTTATTTCTTTCAAAAACAGCCCCGGAAGCTAATCTAAAACAGCATGGATTGCTATTTCTTTAGCCTACTACATATATTTTGCTATCCAATTGCAAAATATAGGTCTCCATAAGCACAAAGCCGAAAACAAAAGTTGAAACTGTGAGGGCACCAACCGTTTAACCCGAATTTTCCCCATCGCCGCCTCACCCCACCTTACCTCTCGGCCGGCTAAGCCGGACTCCCACGGCGACCCTACCAATTCTCATTGCTCGGGACGTCTACCGCAACCGCCACCTGGATTCACCGATACTGGCTGTCTTCTCGACGCTTTTGCTGCATCCAACAACCATCTTGACCCCAGTGAGCTCTGCCGGTGAAAATCAAGCATGGTGGCCCGGCGATCGTTAGATCCACCTCCTGGCCTCCCACCGTCAGTCGTCATAGGTGTGGTACAAATAGAACCTAAAATTTCGGTTTCTAACTTTTAGGTTGTTGTAAAAGCAGACAATTCTGTTATTACCTAAAACCTTCTTTCCCCTCACCTAAAACTGGTTTTTGGTAGCCAAATTTTAGGCTAGCTATTGGAGATGCTCTTAGATGGGTTGCTTGACCCAATTGAATTGTCTACAATTTTGTTTCTCCTTTTGTTTTCCTTTTTCTTATGCCTCGCGCCGAGCGGAAGCATTTTGCTTTGATGCATAAATGGATCCCTGCTGAAAGGGTCTATAATTTATACTTTTACAAACACTCAAGAAAGGTTTGTGTTTGTCAGAAAAAATAACACATAATCATATGTAAGTCTCAATTTGTTAATGAAGAGAAGTAGGTCTTCAAAATAAAACTGCCAAACCACCATCAACATTTCACACCACTATGTCTACGTTATGTATCAATATAGCCGCTCGTGTGTTGGAGCTAGTGCTAAATTCTATTGCGTTGCTCATGCTGAGACAAGCAAAAGTTCGAAACCAGCGATACCTGCAAACACACAGAGACACACAGGAACCTTGTTTTACATGTACACAACTTGCGACCTTGGATTTGTCACTTCATGACTTTAGTTGGCACAAAGGGAAAGCAATATTGTTTTTCTCATTGTACTAGTCGAAGATGCTTGAGATGTTCGTCATGACATGTCAAGAGATCACTATGAGTCAGCTAATTTGCTGATTGATGCAAAGCTAGAAACATTGCATGTTTTTTAATGCTTGCTGATAGAGCAATTATTACCAGTTTATTTTCAAAATAAAACACAGACACGCATATATGTACCACCACACACTTATACATCGCCTGCCGATGAATGGATTCTTTGAGCAATTATCGCCAGCGATAGCATCACGGATCGCATATCCAATAATGTGACGTTTGCTAGTTGTCAACTTTGCGACGTCGTATTCATGCATGAAAGTGAAAGAAGAGTAAAATAGATAGACCACACAAATAATCCATTTACTATCGGAGAAAAACGAGACTTTGATATTTGACCATATTTATGGTAAGCTGATAACTGTCATGGGCCGAACAGGCTTTTTTCTTGTGAGATGGAACGGACTGACCAAGGTGCATGCTCGCTCTGGTAACATCATAGCAGCAAAAATCCAGTGTACTAAACTCATGAAAGAAAAATCAAATGTTACAAGTTTCTTTAAATCCTACACCCTCCATAGAGAAATACAAAAGCTTGTAAACTAGTACTCTCTCCGGCCCAAATTAATTGACAGCTTCTATATGATGTACTCCCTCCGTCCCAAAATTCTTGTCTTAAATTATTCTGAATATGGATGTATCAAGTTACGTTTTAGTATTAAATACATTCATATCTAGGAAAATCTAAGACAAGAATTTTGGGACGGAGGAAGCAGAAGTGGGAGGGAGTATGAAAGAGAGAGTAGTACAGTCGATGTGTGGTCAGTTGTACGTATCTACGTGGGACGGCAAAGAAGAGAAGTTGCCTCTCTAGACATGGTCTTCCACCCAGCGATCGACAGCACAACGCAACAGAACAAAACAAAACATAGAGGTCACTACTGAACGATCCATCAGGCTAACTATTGTGTTCACTGTTCAAGATGTCCTATGATTACTGTAGCCACAATGTTATACTTATATCAAATCGGTACATATATGCCGGATGCTGCAGAAAGAAAGATGCTGCCGGTACTAGTGATGCTCTGTACTATGAATAATGCTCCAAATTGATCGATTGCAAATGGCGTGTCGTTAGTTAGGCCACAGACCCACGGTTGTTAAAAGAGACCTTCTTGACCTGAGGCTAATGAGTCAAGGTCACATGTTCGTGATGCCAGCGATGACCTGGGGCACAAAGCGGGCTGACATCACCGCTGAAGGGAGCGCGTGATGTCACACATGGGCATGGCTACGTTGTTCTTGCAGATTTTTCAACATCTGACCGGTCCTCCTATTCGCCTGGTCTCAGCCTTCCACACGTCCGTCTTCCTGTCCCTCAAGGCGAGGATGCAAACTGAAACCTATTAGGTTTTTTGTTGTGGAACCAGCCTATTAGAAATTAAGTTTTAGATTTGATCTCATTCAAAAAAAATATTGCTCTAGTTTATAAGGGAAAACAAATAAAAACCTAAACAATTTGTCCCTGTTTGTGAGGGAAACCGAGGCGAAAACCATACAAGTGACAAGGATAAAAGAAGGCAGGAAAAAAAATTGGCGTCCAGGACAAAGCATTACCTAGCTAGCAAATAGACGGACCATCACCACATGAGAAACAAGGTGTAATGTCAAAAAACGTCCTACGTTATGGGACGAAGGGAGTAGATGTGGGGTGTCGTCGTGCAAAGGGCTGACAACACCGGTGTGCGTACCAAAACCCTGACGCAACACATGACCATCCACAATCAACGAGTGCCATAGCATGACCACATGCACTGCACACCTCATATCTTACGCTCTTTCCAGTTTCCACTCCATCCTTTCAAGCGAGCATAGAGAAAGAGATCGAGAAGGTGTGGGACCATAATCATCAATGTTATCTCAGAGTGAAAAAATGAAGCTAATTGTCTTGAAACTAGATATATGGAATATGCGCACAAGTTCAGAAAGGCATCGACATATTTGTACATGAAAGACACCATCTCAATCGACCTATCAAATTTGGTGAGGCTTCTTTGTCACCCCTATCACCCTTGGCTAGCGGCACATTGTGTCTCTCTTGTCAATCCTCTAACATTTGTTGGTGTAACATGGATCCAGCATCAACACTCGAAACCCTTTCCCACGCACCTCGGATCTTAGATTTCATGTCGTCTCATAAGGTCTTAAACGCCTCGCCTCCTGCAAGTTGCCAATCCCTCCCTCCAAGCTATCGCTAAGAGAACATGGCGGGGAGGGGGGGGGGGGGGGGAGGAGACACTCGAGGATGGGTGGGGTCATAATCCCTGTCAATGCAATCATGTGGTAGTTTTTATTTTATTTTCTTGACAAAAAACATATGGAATATACCCAAATAAAGTCAACGAAGCGTTGAGAAGATGCGTAGAAACACGATTTAACACGCATGTCCCATGAACAGGACATGTAATAGTCAAGTCATGTAAAAGGAGAGCATGATTTCGATACTTATCAAACTATGATTGTTCACTGAAAGAACTAACGACATTCACTTTAAGCAATCTAGTGTGTCTAAAACTTTTTTGGTTTATGCCTTTAATCAATCAAGTGTGTTAATATATTTGCATTTGATGCTTACACCAATATGTACAGGAAAGTTTTGTCAAAATATATTTGCATTATCACAAAACACAAAGATAATGTAACCATGTCTATCATCGTCAATGATAAAAACATTGGTATGAATCTGCATGTTATCTAACTTGCACTAAAATTAAGAGACGATTATGATATAACTTTTGGTTTCATCAAGAGGCTTTGATGCCGGTGTTTGTTTTGGTTTTCAGTTTTATGGTGTCATGACTTTATTTGATAAAGAAAGCAAATTAACGGGTAAAAAAAGAAATCACAGGAGGGGCATTTCATTTTCATAATTGCAATCTTGGTGGGAATCATTCGACATATTATTCTATTGTTTCCACGTCCTCAGGAAGGGTTGATTCCTTTAAGCAATCTTGTGTGTCTAAATATTTGCATGTCGATGCTCATGACACTATATACACTATACATAGAAGTTCATTAAAAAATATTTTTGCATCCAGAAAATAACAAAATAAAAAGATTTTTTAAAGCTGGTTCATCATTGCCAAAGATAAAAATCATGGGTATGAAGTGTGCAGTTTATTTAGCGCGTCGCAAACAGAAATTAAGAGACAATATTATACTCCCTCTGTCCCATAATGTAAGACGTTTCTACTCTAGTGTGGTGTCAAAAAACGTCTTACATTATGGAACGGAGGGAGTATAACTTTTGTTTTTTTATCATGAAGCTTTGTCGCCAGTGTTTGTTTCAGTTTATTCTCCTGTGTTGTCATGACCTTATTAGTCTAATAAACCCGTTAATGAGTAAAAAGAGAAATCACAGTGAGAACATTTCACTCTCACAAGCGCAGTCTTGCTAGGAATCATTCGATAGATTTTTCTTATCTTTCCATGCCACCCACGACGAGATATAGCCAGAAGGAAGATGGTGGGATTCCTGCGAACCAAATGCCCAACTTGAGAATCGTTTTTATTGTACCAAACGATCAACTTGTCCATTGATTAGTTTTTGTTTGAACACAACACAAACGTAGACTTTCAAACCATCACATGTTGATTATCATACCATCACAAGTGGTTCTATAAAAATTGGGTGATACGATACCCCACAAAAAAGTTGGGTGATGATCGAGAGATCGATATATGACCCACAAACTAAACTAAGACAACCGTCGCTAGATCTAGGTTTCTTAGTGGCCGGTAATGCAGAGAGTCTCCACCAGTAGTGTATTCGGTGCCATCAGACATCAGGTCCATGACGAGAATTCCTAATCAGGATAAAAAGTAAAATGAATATATAGTACAAGAAGGGACAGCCATGACGGTGATATTTTTTCTCTACCTTTCTGCGAGTGGATGGGTGTGTGTGCATTTTGCAATGCCTTTCTCTCCCTTTGTGCGACTGGATGGGTGCCAAAAATGCTACACCTACTAATGTTTTACGAAGCCTTACGTAAATCCTTTGATCGCTAATAAAACTGTCCCCCCCTCCCCCCCTGATTTTCAGGGTGGGCCTGCGCCCCAACTAAGGCCCAATATAAAACAGCCACCTCAGATCTTACGTAAGTTACGTAGAAGTCGTTACGTAGGTAGCTTTACTCGGATGGGTGCGCATGTGCATGTGCATTTTACAATGTCCTGAATAGTGCCGGTAGTAACTATACCCTACTTCTCCCGCAAAACAAAAGGTAAGGTAACTATACCGTACTAAATTATTGGTTTCGAAAGACTACTCGTGTAGTACTATGACAAGATGCAACACGTGAGGGCGAGCGTGGGTGGCATACTTCCTGTCGCGGAAAACTTGTAAATTGCAGATGACAGTGTGTTTGGATTTCGGACGTACGGGTACCAAAAGAGCATCTATAGCCGGATTTAACAAATCTGGTCCTTTAAATGCTCGTTGAGGTTAGTGACTAGGCATGTCTGTTTTGAGCTCCTATTGTCCGTCCATACAAGTACACTTCTCATTTTCTCCTTCTTACATCAGGTCACTTGCACGTAATTGATGAAGACGAAGAGAGAGAAAGAAAAAATAAAGAAAGAAAGAGAAAAAGTGCTTTTGGGTGGGCCACGTCCTATGCGGCAGACTGATCGGGCGCGTCGGCGAGCCCTCATATCTCCCTACATATGTTCATTACGAGGATTCGCGGACAGCCAGAACGTATAGGAATGATATAAGGGGTCCGGTTGAGTTACTTTTTTTCTTCTCTCTCGTGGGTATAGTGTATTCGGTGGCATCAGACGTCAGGTCCATTACGAGAATTCCTAATCAGGATAAAAGTAAAATGAATACTCCCTCCGTCTGTAAATACTTGTTAGAAAAATGGATAAAAATAGATGTATCCTTATCCATTTTGTTGACAAGTATTTTTGGACGGAGGGAGTATATAGTACAAGAAGGGACAACCATGAGGTGACACTTTTTATGTGCCTTCCTGCGGGTGGATGGGCGTATGTGCATTTTGCAATGCCTTTCTCTTCCTTTGTGCGAGTCGAGGGGTGCATGTGCATTTTATGATGTCCTGAATTGCGCCGGCAGTAACTACTGTACTAGAAAATTATTGCTTTCGAGAGACTGCTTGTTTGGCTACGACAAGATGCAACGCCCAGTTGGTGAGGTGTGAGCGATCGTGCGTGGCTTGCCTCCCATGACGTCTTGTCGTGGAAAATTCGCAAATTGCAGAAAAACGGGCGGAGCAAGCTGCGTGAAACTAGCAAGTAACTGTTGTACTCCCTCCGTTTTTATTTACTCTGCATATTAGGTTTGACTAAAGTCAAACTTCATAAACTTTGAGCAACCTTATAGAAAAAAGTACGAACATTTACAATAGCAAATCTATACGATGTGAAAGTGTATTCAACAATGAATCTAATGTGATTGATTTGTTATTGTACATGTTAATATTTTGTCCAAAAACTTTGTCAAAGTTTACAAAGTTTAACTTTGACCAAAGCTAATATGCGGAGTAAATAAAAACGGAGGGAGTACGTACCGAAACGAATATCGATCAGGTGGCGTTTCCCTGACGTTTGCTCGAGATTTTTCTCCTTGGGGTTTTGTTGAAGATTTTGGTAGAGAGTGAACACACATCGGTTGACAATCCGCGATGCACTCCAATCTATCGAATCAGACCTCAAAAAATCAAGCTAGCTTCAGACCCATCACCCATCGGATGGACGCATCTTGTTTTGCACTGTTGCGGCATCTTTGAACGTTCAACATCTAGCAGTGAGCAGTGAGCAGAGCCCCCCGACCCTTTTCTCGTTGGAGCCAGACCAATATCAGCCGATGATCGCCGGACATGGTACCCATGGCCACGCAATTTGTTGGGAAATTCATGGGGGCACGCAGATTTTTTCAACTGAAAATTACGATTTTTTTTCTCTACCAAGTTTTATAGATAAAATTTTAAGACTCAAAACTCATGATTTTACCGGTCGGTCGTACTAAGTTCAAGAGTTGAACCTTAACATTTATTTTCCAAATTTTTCAAACATATTCAAAATGAATCTTATTTGAAAGCACTCATCACGAGAAACACGAATACGAAAACAGAACTTAATTTGGTTTTTCCGTTCAAAAAAATGAAAATCGAAAGATAAAAATGAAAGCACGCGTGAGGGACTCGGTGCTCTGAGAGGCTGAGACATGGGTGCCACAAATCCTCATCAAATTTCCTCTCTCGTTTGACCAACAACGTCTTCTCGTCGGCAGTGTTCATTTGATAGTTTCACCGTCTCAGTCTCTTGTTGTTTTAGTGATAAAGCCGGTTTGCCACAAAAGAGCATGAGAAAAACGTGTAGACGCTTCTTGTAAATGAGAGAGGAAATCTCATTTTCGTAAGGGCAAGATAGATGGGATCATTCGCGGGATTTTCCTTATCTTTCCACGGCATCCATGACGATCAAGATTCACGTGGTCCGGACATGTTGTTGCACCTATAACACATGTCGCAAGATTTCAAGTGCATGTGTTGCTCGTGCCTCGTCTATAGGGTAAAGCATAAGCCTAGGTTCTGCCCATCCGATTTCATTTATCAGAAACCAACTTTTTTGTGGAACGGCTGCTCTTGTATGATACAGCACCTAGTTGGTGAGGTGAGCGCGTATTCCTTTTCTTCCCATGCTGTCTTGCCGGGCAAATTCCGCAAACTGCAGACGACCGCGCAGACGTAGGCACCATGACGAAATTCGAGAGTTTTATGGAATGAATCATTGGTGTGCACCGGCAACATGGCATCGGCCTGGGTGATGTTTTGCACTGCTGGGGCATCTTTGAAATTTCAACGTCTACTTCCAACAAACGAACAGCAGTGACAGTGAGCGTAGCCGTTTTTGGGTGTAGCTAGGCCGACCTTTTCCCGTTGCGACCAGACCAACACGAGCCGAGCCGATGATCGCACGCGAGCCCGGTTCTTTTAGGAGTACCTTGTACCCATCGCCGCGCAATTTTTCATTTGTTCGCGGTGCTTTACACCTGCACTAGCGACTTTAATGGGGCGATCCATTTCGTCCGTCCGCGTCTGTTTGGATCGGCGCGTACAAAAGTGACGGCCTAACGCGCCGACCCAAACGGACGCGCGTCTGTTTTTCATCCGCGGGCGATCCATTCCCGGCCCAATTTTAAGCCTGATTTGCGTCGGCGCGGACACGAGCTGGAGACGCGCGCGCCTACTCCTCTCCCTGGGCCCGCCGGTCGGTGACAGCCACCACCATTTTCCCCCCTTTTTCCAGAAACACTCCCGCCCGCGCGCGCTCGCTCCCGACCCAATCATGGACGACGCCATCGACCTCGACCTCGATGCCGCCGCCGGCCTCGCCTCCCTCGCCTCGTCGAGCACCGTCGCCCCCTCCGGGAAAGGCAAGCCTCGTGCCCCGCGCAAGACCGCCGCCGCGACCAAGCTGAAGAAGGCGCTGACGCCCGAACAGCGGGCAAGGGAGTCAGCCAAGAGGAAGGGCCGGAGGCACGCCGCGGACGCGAGGGATGAGGCCGCCGCCGTCACCGCCTCGCAGCAGGAGTACACCAATGCCCGCGTCGCGGCGGCAACGAGGGAGACTCTCTACATGCTAGGGGTAAACCCTAGCCAGCACAGCTTCGTCCAAGCCGTCGTCGCCGCGGCCAGCACCGGCTCGTCGGCGTTTCCTTGGATGGTGCTGCCCCAGTCACCCCGCGCGTCGGCTTGCAACCCGGTCCCCGGCTTCCACGTCGACCCGCAGGCCTCCCGCCTCTCCGGGGAGTGCTCACCCGACGTGAGCGTGGTCGCGCTTTCCACGCCTGCGCCAGCGCCCATCGACCTCAACGCTACCCCGGTGGTTGGTGGCTCGTCGTCCGGCGGCACGAGGAAACGCGCGCGGCAGACGCCGGCCGGCGGGCTCCCAGACGCCCGTAACCTGTTCGAGGGAATGCCGTCCGCCGTCGACGAGGACTTCATGCAAAACCTCATCTTCGAGGGCGGTGCGCCGGGCGCTGGCTACGATCCCGGGCGTGGTCGAACTCAAGTCACACCCTTTTTTGCGTGCTGGCATGTGTGCGGGCCGGCTGGCGAGTGCGCCAGCATGAACTGTGGTGATTTTTTCTGAAGCCGGCATTGTATGCTGGCGCTGGCTTGGTGCCGGCATGAGACATGGCCGCTGACATGATCGGCCGCGGGCCCTTTTTATTTAAAAGTTGAATGAGGGCATGAAATGGGTCGGCGCGTTGGGCACACTGCCGACCCAAATGCAAAACTGGGCGGACGCCGGACGGCCGGCTGACCCAAACAGACAAAAGGCGAACAAATGCGCCGTCTGTTTTGGTCGGGCCGTTGGAGTTGCTTTTACTTGTAGGTGGTGGAGTTAGTCGCCGTCCCGTCTTAAACAAAAGAAAAAGAACCTTTTTTCTATATCTCTTTGTTTTCCAACCGGCGGCCATTCTTTTTGGATCATATAATAAGCGTAGGCTTTCGTGGGTTCTTTTCCTCCGAGGCGGTCGCTCGTCCTGAGTCCAGACTCCAGACACAAACGCACCCATACATCACACACCAAGCAAGCTCGTCCAGGGTCCAGAGTCGCGCGCTGGTGACCATGGACGCGCCGAGCGGCAACGCCAAGCGCAAGCGCTCGTCCGCCGAAGCCCCGGCCCCCGTCGGCGTCGAAGACGTGTCCGACACCGAGGTCGAGGAGTTCTACGCCATACTCCGCCGCATGCGGGACGCTTCCCGCCGGCTCGTCTCGGGCGGGGTCGCCGCCGCCAGGGCCAGCGCCCCGGCTCCGGCCCCGCGCGCGCCGGCATGGTGCCCCAGCTTCTCCTGGGAGGACTTCGCGCCGCCCGCCCCACCACCGCCGCCTCCATCGCAGCAGCCCGCCGACGAGCGCGTCGCCGAGAACGCCACGCCGCCGCGGCGGCCCGTCCCCCGCGGCCTCGACCTCAACGCCGAGCCGGAGCCGGAGGTCACCCCCTCGTAGAGGCACGAGGACGACGACCCCTCGGACGGACGGACGGACGGACGGACGGACGGACATGGGGGAGCTGGCCGGCGACGATACTCTCCTCTCCCCTGTACCACCCACCGCCCGGCCGGTGCTTTTTTAGCAAACTGATCATCTTCATCTGTTAATTTACCTTACCACTTACCAGTGGTAATTCGGTATGTTTAAACGATCATTACTATACTACGGAGTACGTAGTACTGTAGTTGTACGAGTACTTACTTTCTGAGCGCGTACGTTTGTACGTGATGCCTCCCGCTGTCATGCTTGTGTGAACAAGGAAGACCTGTCACAAGAGTCCACTGAGACTACTGTACTCTACCAACATTGCTTCATTATTAGTGCCTGCTTAACTTCCAAGGTTTCCTAACCTACAACTTTGACCACAGCTCTGCTACTGCCAAGGCCCCGTTCGGAACAAAGTAAGGACACAGGAATTTTGGAGGATAGGATTCATGTAGAGGATTTTCGTCAAAAGAAAAATGTAGAGAATTGAATTTTCCTTACATGAATGGAATAGAGACACGGCAAAACGCAACAACGCTATGCTGCAAAGATTATTTCGGGAATGGAAGCTTGAATAACCAGGAAGGGTAGACCATATGATCAGGTGCTGGAAACTGAACCCTGCGTAAATCATAGAAGACACAATGAGCACATACAAGTACAAATTAAAAGTTGAAAACATGAGAAGGTACGATTGAATAGCGGGCGCAACTAAAGTGTGGCAAATGTTGCATAAGAAATTGTTTTGGAAGATTAGACAAACATACAACTTGATATTGCTAGGCTCGTACTTGAAGGATGAGGTATTGAATGAAGAGAAACCATTCCCCCAACCCCTCAAAAGGAACTAAATTGTGAAAAAAATACCTCCCCTTGTTTATTTGCCCAATTTACATTTTTCACTTCATTTGGCCTAATCACATTTTCAACGAAAAAACGTAAGCCGAATATGATGTAACATCCTAATAGACTTTTTTCATTTTCTAAAAATACCAAATTGTTCAATGCCTAATTTTGAAATTTAAATATATTTTAAGGTTTATTTGTCGAGAATAATTTCATTCTTGTACTAAGAATTTACATGCAGACCACATAAACATTGGCGAATTGCAGTAATATTTACTTACAGGCAGAAGGCCTAAAATCATGTTTGATGTTAATTTGCGCAGGAGTTACTCCATGAGTACAAAGGATCTTCAAAACATGACAATCCGTTCCTCTTCCTTGTGACAATGGATTTGAACTATCTTGAGATGCTTTGAGACCAAGAAATATTCCGTTGGGTTGTAGCTTTCACATGAGTCAATGTCAAAATGCTATCATATATAAAAAAACATATACCTTGTGATATGGAAGTTGAAGGGTGAGCTTTTCTAGATTTGGTGAGTGCTGAAGAAAGTGAAGTGGTCCAGTGAAGTTTGCAGTCAGACACCATTCATTGAGTAACACCGTTTTTAGCTTGTTGAACCTAGGGCACCATTTCAAGTCCTTCCTGAAAATCTTAACAAAATGTTGAGAACCAAAAAATAATTAAAGTTATAACTCCAGAGACATGAGTCAATAATGTTGAGTCGAATAAGATTTCTTGAGCTTTTATTTCAAGTAATCAATTATGAGCATATAGAGAGATACATAAACCAGATTTTACAAGTCTTTGGTTTACTCAAACAAGGAATACATATATTAAGCCATATACCGTCTAATGTGTTGCATAAACTTAAATGGCTTGCAAAATTAAATTAATCAGATGCTTCTGTATAGTATGAGGTCAGAAATATCTATCAATAAATTATAATGAGTTTTCATCTTCTTAAACCTGATTGTAGGAGATGTCTGCATAGAAAAATGATGACAAGAAAGAGTGGATTCATTAAAAACATTTAATTGGACATTAGGAACAAGTTTGTCATGCATAATTTGATACAAGGATGATGTTGGATGGCAATCAATATAAGGAGTAGCAAAAGAGCAAACATACCAAGACATATGACTTATCAGTTCTAAATTCGTCGCGCACGACAAATCTTCAAGAAGCACACAACGATCATCTTCACCATATCATCCTTCACATGACTCATCACCCTTGTTCCCAAGGTACTTATTATTGTAACTATCTTTGCATTTAGAGCCAATACTAATAAATGATATAACCAATGGAAAGCAAAAGGTTGCCTCTCGCGGAAGGGAAAAAACATGTTTTTTCACACAATTTTTTTTTTAAAAAATTTGGATGCAAAATCTAAAGAAGACCGGTCAAAACCAAAAAGTCAAAAAAACAAAGAAAAAAAACACCGTTTGAAAAGCCAAAAACGCGTGCGGCAAAATATAAAAAATTTCGGAGGGAGAACCCAGCATGCAGCACATGGCGGTGGCTACGCCACTTGGCGCGCTCTCAGCCCACCCCAAGTGATCGTTGGGAGGCTCCTGAAGGAGCGCTCGCCAACTAGTTGCTCTTGAACCCTCGTCTCCAGGGTGATCACCGGCGCGACTAACCACTCCGCCTGCATGGTGTTACTGGTTAGTAGTGCGACCTACTAGAGGCAAGAGCCGGTCTTCTCCGGTTTTTCTTTGTTTCCTCATCTTATTTCTCTGATTTTTTCATTCTTTTCTTTTTCTTCTCTAATTTTTTATTTTCTTTGTTTCTTTTTGTTTTTCATTCTACATTTTTAGATACATTTTCAACATTTCTTCAAATACTTGGTTAACATTTTTAAAATACTTGATCAACATTTTTTGAAGTACTTGTTCAACATTTTTTTTCATTCTACATTTGATATACATGATCAACATTTTTTCAAATAGTTGCTCAACATTTTTTTCAAATATTTGTTCAACACTTTTATATACATGATCAACATTTCTTCAAATACTCGTTCAACATTTTTGAAATATTTGTTCAAGATTTTTTCCAAATACTTGTTGAACATTTTTCAAATAGTTCTTCAAATACTCATTCAACATTTTTGAATACTCATTCAACATTTTTCAAATACCTATTCAACATTGTTAATACTTATTGAAATTTTTCAAAAACTTGTTTGATATTTTTCAGATACCCGTTCCACATTTTAATCTTATTCAACATTTTTAAATACTTGTTCAACATTTTCAAAATGTGGTTTTCATTCTACATTTTATATACATGATCAACATTTTTTCAAATAGTTGCTCAACATTTTTTTCAAATACTTGTTCAACGTTTTTTTTTTGCGAAAATGTTCAACGTTTTTATATACATGATCATGTGTGTACGTGTGTGTGTGTGTGCGCGCGCGCGCGTGTGCATGCGTGTGTGTGTGTGTGCGCGCGCGCGCGCGCGCATGCGTGTGTGTGTTTGTAGAATAATTTAAATTATAAAGAAAAGTACAAAAATAAAGCAAAAAAATAAGAACAGAAAACAGAAAAAGAAAGAAAGGAGGAGAAGGAAGCGTGCGCCAGAATTTTTGAATTCCTTCACTGGCGCGCGTGACGCCAAGTGGACCGGCCCAATCGGGCTTTCCCTTCAGCGAGATCATATTTGACGCTCGTGAGCGTCAAAAGGGAAAACCTATTCGCCCCTCTCTGCGGCGAACTGTCGAGGATCGCACAGAGAGCGCCCGCGAGCGACCGACATGGGCCGGCCCACTAACAAAAAGTGCGTGTAACCGGTTTTGGGAACCTTCTAGAAGGTTCCCTGAATCCGGTATTTTTCTGGTTCTTTTCGGATTTCTTTTATTTTCTTTTTTTCTTTTCTTTTTTTAGTTTCTGTTTCTTCTCTTCATGTTTTTTTTCAAAATTTCACAACTTTGCAAAATTTGTTTGCAAATTTAAGAAAAATGTTTGTTTTCTTTTTGTTCATTAGTTTCAATAAATGCTCCTATTTTAAAAAAAAAATGCATTCGCAAAATGTTTTGGAATTTCAAAAAGTGTTCCAGCTTTTCAAATTTGTTCACAAATTTATAAAATGTTCATGTTTCCGAATTTTTGTTCACAAATTGAAAAATGTTCGTAACTCCCATAAATTTGTTTGGAAGCTTGGAAAAGTGTTCCTGTTCCAAAATTTGTTCGAAAATTTCAAAAAAAAAATCATATTTACAAGTTTTGTTCAGAGTTTCGAAAAATGTTCCGTTTCCGAAATTGTTTGCAAATTTTAAAAAATGTTCATTTTTTCAAATTTTGTTCTGGAGTTCCAGAAAATATTAGCGTGAAAAAGTTGTTCCTGTTCAATTTTTTGGGTAGTTTAAAAAATGTTTTCCGTTCTAAAAAATATGTTCCCATCTCCAAAATTCATTTGTCTGTTGAAAAATGTTTGAATTTTCTCAGAATTTGTGAAAAAAAATAATATTCACGTTTGATAAAACATTCACGTTTTGTTTTTGAAAAAAATGTTTTGTGTTCAATTTTTTTAAAGATGTTAGGATCGGTGTTTGAGTTTTCTTAAGATTTTGCAATGTTGTGTGAACAACAAAGCTAGCTAGCTCAACTGGTTCGAGGCATATGCTCGTAAGCAGCAGGTCTAGTGTTCTATTCCGGGCAACTTATCTTTTTTTATTCACAGCATGAGCTACTGTTCACGAGAGAGATGGGCCAGCCCAGTCTGTCGATCCCCTATGCGATAGAGAGCGTCACATAGGAGCTCTCCGTCAAAAGGACGTGGGTTCGCTGAATCTCGGCTCCCGACGCCCCAGTTTGGGCCGGTCCACGGTAGCTCTGTTTTTTCTTTTCTTTTCTGTTCTTTTTCTATTTCTTTTCTTTTTCGTTTTCCTTTTTTATTTTTATATATTTTTCGCGTATTATACAAAGTTTATTGTATGTTGAGAAAAAAATGTTCCCTATATAATAATAAAAAGTGCAACGTATTTAAAAAATGTTCAAAAGTATATCAGAAAAATATTCGATGTGTATTTAGAAATTGTTCAACACATGTCACAAAAATGTTCCCCGTAGAATAAGAAATGTTCAACTTATTTTAATAAATGTTTAGAGTGTATCACAAAAATGTTCATTGTGTATTTAAATATTTTTCAATGTATATTACAAAAAAAGTTCAATGAGTATTTTAAAAAAAATTCACTGTATATTACAAAAATGTTCCATCTGTATTAAAAATTTGATCATCGTATTTCTACTCCTAAACGGGGAGTGCGGCGTGCCGAGGCCATCGACGCATCATGGGCATCATCAAACGCAAGCATGGCGCGGTGTACCCGCCATGCGAGGCAGTGCACGTGGAAGGCGACGGCAGCCCTTGCGGCGGTGGACGTTGGCGAGGCGGAGTTGCATCCTCCGGCGCCCCGTATGGTGCACCACTCCGAGTGTCGGAACCATGTCGTGGTGGATCTGGCCGGCTCGTCCCAGTACGGATCCATCATCGATCTGACGTCCACCGACACCGTCCAGGTTCCGGGCTCCGACGTGGAAGAGTACGGCATGGGAGACGGCGACGCCTCGAGTCCCGTGAGCCGGCTCGTGTCCCATGCCCTACTCTGCCTTGCCGGTGATCGGTCCAACATTCTGGGGAGCGCAGCCGGTCGTTGGACATGGGCATGGAGGAACCGGACGAGCTCCGCTTAAAGATCTTTTCTGTTGCATGTAATAATACAGATTTGAAGTTTGTAATTTGAAGTATCCAGTTGTAGAATGAAATATTTATGGCGTGCCCGGTCACTGTCCGTGGAGGCGCCCGACACATCTGCGGACCGTTGAGGGGTCGGATTTGCCAAGTCCATGTTTCGCGAAAGAGAAACGTGCCACGGGCAGGGGTATTTCCTAATGCGTAACGAGAATAAGAATGCGGGCGTGCCAGTATACATTTATATACAAATAAATAAAGAAACAATCACACATAGGGAAACATTTCTTTATTAATTCTCATGCGAATTACAAAGTGTTGTTTCCCACATGATTACATATATTGCGCCATGCACAAGTACATTTGACTAATATCTAGAGATTGTGAGGGTTCTGGTTCCCGGAGCCTTGTGAGACCACCCGATTAATTACATATGTCGGTAAACCCCGCAGAACACCTTTGATTAAGCTGTGCTGATGGTCGTCGTCTTGAACCTCAAATATTCTCATGATATGTTGAGAAGTAATAGTGGCATATATGAATCTTCCAAGGCCTCGTCCGCACTTGTTATGAAACATCCGGCCTTATCGGCACCAGGTTTATAATGGAGTGTCAAAAATGTGTTCGACCTCGTCGGTCACGAATAAAGTGAGTCTGGGCTCGTCGGCCAGGGCAAAAGGGTTCCGGCCTCGTCGGTCATGGAAATGAGTAATGTCTCCAAGCCTTGTCGGTCAAGGAGATAGTGCGTCCAGCCTCATCGGTCAGGACAAATGATTTCCGGCCTCGTCGGTCGCGGAGAAAAAGGAAATGATTTCTTGGCCTCATCGGCCAAGGAGAAGGTGCGCCCAGGCTCGTTGGTCAGGACAAATGATTTTCGGCCTCGTCGGTAGCGGGAAAGAGAAATTATCTCTTGGCCTCATTGGCCAAGGAGAAATATGTCCAGCCTCGTTAGCGAGGACTTATGAATATTTCCGGCCTTGTCGGTCGCGGAAAAAGATTGTGCTGCAAAAGACTTGCTATGAAATATCCAGCTTCGTCGGTACCGAATGATCAAATAAGGTGCGTTGGTACTGTTAATTATTTGCAAATGGTGTGAACCAATTTATCTTAAATCGTCATGGAGCCATGGTCCTCAATTGCATCACTCGATCGCCGCATGATCTTGAGTGTTCTATCAAAATATGGGACTTTACCGCAGCTCAACTCGCTCACAAACATAACATGGAGCTAATGGAACTGCTTGTCGCACCACTCGACCACCGCGGGATCTGATTGTGTTGGGGGCCGTATAGAGTGCTTCTCCATAGGAAAATACGCACGACCATTCATGTTTTTTTTTTTGCATGGCACGACCATTCATGTTGGGCAGCCACAAGAGTACATGGCCACACGTATTTAAGGTACGGGGTACGGCCATGCATAACATGTTTTGTTTCATCATCTTCACATAGTTTGAATAATCTGAAATAAACTTCATGTCTATGGATGCATGCGCAGAGCATAAAAACGGGAGATTTAATATCCTCGTGGATAACTCCATCGGGCCATCACAAACTGCATGGCCGCCTTGACTGGTGACTGTCACTTAGAGGTACCTGTGAATTTTTGGGGATTTCTCCCTTGGGCCAAATGGCCTAAAAAAATACGAGCATGGCGCTGCGTGGGTTGTTTGCCTCTTTGAATACTTTCAGATTTATTTGACATTGCCTGATGGACGTGGTGTCCGTTTTATCATAGCATAACCTGTATAGATCGGGTTGCGAGATGGCATATTTCTCGCCTCAACGGACATGGGCATATAAGGCCGCATGCCGTGTTTGATCTCGTCGGCCTTTCCCTCAGCGGTGTCGCCGCGCGTGAGACTTGTTCATCTCTCATTATAAGGGTAACCTGTAAAATGGAGCGAGAGATGGAACATGCCGTGCTTGATCTTCCACGGCGATACCGCGCGTGGAACAAAAGTTCTTCTTTGCATGAGACATGTTCATCTTCTTTTCAATGAAACATGTTCGCCGTTGTACCTGTTTCTGGGACTACCGGATTAGGCAAAGCAATCTATGTGCAGCCGGCTCCGTTGAGGCAGCCTGGCATATGTATATGTTTTGGGTCTGTCTAGGACACATCTAGATGTAATATAGTTATGTCATATCTAAACTGATGTCCATTCTGTTTGTGGTCTATTTTTTTAGTTTGTCTAATTCACATCTAGATGTTTTTTAAGGATGTCACATCTAAGTGTTGGGTAACGTAGCAGAAATTCAAAATTTTCCTACGTGTCACCAAGATCTATCTATGGAGAAACCAGCAACGAGGGGAAGGAGAGTGCATCTACATACCCTTGTAGATCGCTAAGCGGAAGCATTCAAGAGAACGGGGTTGAAGGAGTCGTACTCGTCGTGATCCAAATCACCGGAGATCCTAGTGCCGAACGGACGGCACCTCCGCGTTCAACACACGTACAACCCGGGGACGTCTCCCACGCCTTGATCCAGCAAGGAGAGAGGGAGAGGTTGAGGAAGACTCCATCCAGCAGCAGCACAACGGCGTGGTGGTGATGGAGGATCGTGGTAGTCCAGCAGGGCTTCGCCAAGCACCGCGAGATATGAGGAGAAAGAGAGGTAGGGCTGCGCCAACGGGAGAAGAAACTCATGTGTTGGGCTGCTCCAATGCCTCCACTATATATAGGGGGAGAGGGGGCTGCGCCCCCACCTAGGTTTCCACCCCTAGGGGGCGGCGGCCAGCCCTAGATGGGACTTGGAGGGGGCGGCCAAGAGGGGGAGAGAGGGGGCGCGCCCTAGGGTGGGCCTATAGGCCCATCTGCGCCTAGGGTTTCCCCTCTCCCCTCCTAGCTGCGCCTTGGGCAAGGGTGGGAGGTGCACCAGCCCACTCTGGGGCTGGTCCCTTTGCACTCTAGGCCCATCCAAGCCTCCGGGGCCGGTGGCCCCACTTGGTGGACCCCCGGGACCCTCCCGGTAGTCCCGGTACGTTACCGACAAAACCCGAAACTTTTCCGGTGACCAAAACAGGACTTCCCATATATAAATCTTTACCTCCGGACCATTCCGGAACTCCTCGTGACATCCGGGATCTCATCCGGGACTCCGAAAATCATTCGGTAACCACATACAAACTTCCTTTATAACCCTAGCATCATCGAACCTTAAGTGTGTAGACCCTACGGGTTCGGGAATCATGCAGACATGACCGAGACGTTCTCCGGTCAATAACCAACATCGGGATCTGGATACCCATGTTGGCTCCCACATGTTCCACGATGATCTCATCGGATGAACCACAATGTCAAGGACTCAATCAATCCCGTATACAATTCCCTTTGTTTAGCGGTATTATACTTGCCCGAGATTCGATCGTCGGTATACCGATACCTTGTTCAATCTCGTTACCGGCAAGTCTCTTTACTCGTTCCATAACACATCATCCCATGATCAACCCCTTGATCACATTGTGCACATTATGATGATGTCCTACCGAGTGGGCCCAAAGGTACCTCTCCGTTTACACGGAGTGACAAATCCCAGTCTCGATTCGTGCCAACCCAACAGACACTTTCGGAGATACCTGTAGTGCACCTTTATAGCCACCCAGTTACGTTGTGACGTTTGGTACACCCAAAGCATTCCTACGGTATCCGGGAGTTGCACAATCTCATGGTCTAAGAAAAAGATACTTGACATTAGAAAAGCTTCAGCATACGAACTACACGATCTCTATGCTAGGCTTAGGATTGGGTCTTGTCCATCACATCATTCTCCTAATGATGTGATCCCATTATCAATGACATCCAATGTCCATGGTCAGGAAACTGTAACCATCTATTGATCAACGAGCTAGTCAACTAGAGGCTTACTAGGGACATAGTGTTGTCTATGTATCCACACATGTATCTGAGTTTCCTATCAATACAATTATAGCATGGATAATAAACGATTATCATGAACGAGGAATTATAATAATAACTTATTTATTATTGCCTCTAGGGCATATTTCCAACAGTCTCCTACTTGCACTGGAGTCAATAATCTAGTTCACATCGCCATGTGATTAACACTCACAGGTCACATCGCCATGTGACCAACATCCAAAGAGTTTACTAGTTTCATTAAACTAGTTCACATCATCATATGATTAAGACTCAATGAGTTCTGGGGTTTGATCGTGTTTTGCTTGTAAGAGAGGTTTTAGTCAACGGGTCTGCAACATTCAGATCCATATGTACTTCGCAATTCTCTATGTCATATTGTAAATGCTGCTTCCACGCTCCACTTGGAGCTATTCCAAATGGTTGTTCCACTATACATATCCGGTTTGCTACTCAGAGTCATTCGGATAGGTGTTAAAGCTTGCATCGACGTAACCCTTTATGCCGAACTCTTTATCACCTCCATAATCGAGAAACATGTCCTTATTACTCCAAGGACAATTTTGACCGCTATCTGGTGATCTACTCCTTGATCACCTTTGTACTCTCTTGCCAGATATGTAGCAAGGCACACAACCAGTGCGGTACTTAGTATAGCATACTGTAGAGCCTACGTCTAAAGCATAGGGGACGACCTTCGTCCTTTCTCTCTTTTCTGCCGTGGTCGAGTTTTAAGTCTTAACTTCATACCTTACATCTCAGGGAAGAACTCCTTCTTTGACTGATCCATCTTGAACACCTTCAAGATTATGTCAAGGTATGTGCTCATTTGAAAGTACCATTAAGCGTTTTTGATCTAACCTCATAGATCTTGATGCTCAATGTTCAAGTAGCTTAATCCAGGTTTTCTATTGAAAAACACTTTTCAAATAACCCTATATGCTTTACAGAAAATTCTACATCATTTCTGATCATCAACATGTCAACAACATATACTCATCAGAAATTCTATAGTGCTCCCACTCACTTCTTTGGAAATACAAGTTTCTCACAAACTTTTTATAAGCCCAAAATCTTTGATCATCTCATCAAAGCGTACATTCCAACTCCGAGATGGTTACTCCAGTCCTTAGAAGGATCGCTGGAGCTAGCATACCTTTTAGCATCTTTAGGATCGACAAAACCTTTCTGATTGTATCACATACAACCTTTCCTTACGAAAACTGGTAAGGAAACTCATTTTGACATCCATCTGCCAGATTTCATAAATGCATCTTGTGCTAACATGATTCCAACGGACTTTAAGCATCGCTACGGATGAGAAAATCTCATCGTAGTCAACTCCTTGAACTTGTGAAAAACTCTTCGCCACAAGTCGAGCTTCATAGACGGTGACATTACCGTCCATGTCCGTCTTCTTCTTAAAGATCCATTTATTTCAATGGCTTGCCGATCATCGGGCAAGTCCACCAAAGTCCATGCTTTGTTATGATACATGGATCCTATCTCGGATTTCATGGCTTCTAACCATTTGTCGGAATTTGGGCCCACCATCGCTTCTCCATAGCTCGTAGGTTCATTATTGTCTAGCAACATGACCTTCAAGACAGGATTACTGTACCACTCTGAAGCAGTACACATCCTTGTCACCCTACGAGGTACGGTGGTGACTTGATCCGAAGTTTCATGATCACTATCATAAGCTTCCACTTCAATTGGTGTAGGTGCCACGGGAACAACTTCCTGTGCCCTGCTACACACTGGTTGAAGTGATGGTTCAATAACCTCATCAAGTCTCCACTATCCTCCCACTCAATTCTCGAGACAAACCTTTCCTCGAGAAAGGACCCGATTCAAGAAACAATCCCTATTGCTTTCGGATCTGAATTAGGAGGTATACCCAACTGTTTTGGGTGTCCTATGAAGATGCATTTTATCCGCTTTGGGTTCGAGCTTATCAACCTGAAACTTTTTCACATAAGCGTTGCAGCCCCAAACTTTTAAGGAACGACAACTTAGGTTTCTCCAAACGGTGTCATCTCAACGGAATTACGTGGTACCCTATTAAAGTGAGTGCGGTTGTCTCTAATGCCTAACCCATGAACGATAGTGGTAATTCGATAAGAGACATCAAGGTACGCACCATATCCAATAGGGTGCTACTATGATGTTCGGACACACCATCACACTATGGTGTTCCAGGCGGTATTAATTGTGAAACAATTTCCACAATGTCTTAATTGTGTGCCAAAACTCGTAACTCAGATATTCATCTCTATGATCATATCATAGACATTATATCCTCTTGTCACGAAGATCTTAAACTTCACTCTGAAATTACTTGAACCATTCAATAATTCAGACTTGTGTTTCATCAAGTAAATATACTCAACATCTACTCGAATCATCTGTGAAGTAAGAACATAACGATATTCACTGCATGCCTCAGCACTCATTGGAATGCACACATCAAAATGTGTTACTTCCAACAAGTTGCTATCTTGTTCCATCTTACTGAAAACGAGGCTTTTCAGTCATCTTGCCCATGTGGTATGATTTGCATATCTCAAGTGATTCAAAATCAAGTGAGTCCAAACAATCCATCTGCATGGAGTTTCTTCATGCGTATACACCAACAGACATGGTTCGCATGTCTCAAACTTTTTAAAAACGAGTGAGTCCAAAGATCCATCAACATGGAGCTTCTTCATGCGTTTTATATGACTTACATGGCAGTGCCACAAGTAAGTGGTACTATCATTACTATCTTATATCTTTTGGCATGAAAATGTGTATCACTACGATCGAGATTCAATATACCATTCCTTTAGGTGCAAGACCATTGAAGGTATTATTCAAATAAATAGAGTAACCATTATTCTCCTTAAATGAATAACCGTATTGCGATAGACATAATCCAATCATGTCTATGCTCAGCGCAAACACCAAATGACAATCATTCAGGTTTAATACTAATCTTGATGGTAGAGGGAGCATGCGATGTTTGATCACATCAAACTTGGAAACACTTCCAACACATATCGTCAGCTCACCTTTAGCTAGTCTCCGTTTATTCTGTAGCTCTTTTATTTCGAGTTACTAACACTTAGCAACCGAACCGGTATCTCAATACCCTGGTGCTACTAGGAGTACTAGTAAAGTACACATTAACATAATGTATATCCAATATACTTCTATCGACCTTGCCAGCCTTCTCATCTACCAAGTATCTAGGGTAATTCTGCTCCAGTGGTTATTCCCCTTATTATAGAAGCACTTAGTCTCGGGTTTGGGTTCAACCTTGGGTTTCTTCATTAGAGCAGCAGCTGATTTGCCGTTTCATGAAGCACCCCTTCTTGCCCTTGCCCTTCTTGAAACTAGTGGTTTCACCAACCATCAACAATTGATGCTCCTTTTTGATTTCTACTTTCGCGATGTCAAACAACGCGAATACCTCAAGGATCATCATATCTATCCCTGATATGTTATAGTTCATCACGAAGCTCTAGCAGCTTGGTGGCAATGACTTTGGAGAAACATCACTATCTCATCTGGAAGATCAACTCCCACTCGATTCAAGTGATTGTTGCACTCAGACAATCTGAGCACAAGCTCAACGATTGAGCTTTTCTCCCTTAGTTTGCAGGCTAAGAAAATCGTCGGAGGTCTCATACCTCTTGACATGGGCACGAGCCTGAAATCCCAATTTTTGCCCTCAAAACATCTCATATGTTCCGCGACGTTTCGAAAACGTCTTTGGTGCCTCTACTCTAAACCATTTAACTGAACTATCACGTAGTTATCAAAACGTGTATGTCCGATGTTCGCAACATCCACAGACGACGTTTGAGGTTCAGCACACTGAGCGGTGCATTAAGGACATAAGCTTTCTATTGTCCGCATAATCGCTCTTGTCAACTTTCAACTATATTTTCTCTAGGAACATATCTAAATAGTGGAACTCAAGCGCGAGCTTACGACATAATTTGCAAAGATCTTTTGACTATGTTCAGGATAATTAAGTTCATCTTATGAACTCCCACTCAGATAGACATCCCTCTAGTCATCTAAGTGATTACATGATCCGAGTCAACTAGGCCGTGTCCGATCATCACGTGAGACGGACTAGTCATCATCGGTGAACATCTTCATGTTGATCGTATCTACTATACGACTCATGCTCGACCTTTCGGTCTCTGTGTTCCGAGGCCATGTCTGTACATGCTAGGCTCGTCAAGTTAACCCTAAGTGTTTCGCGTGTGTAAATCTGTCTTACACCCGTTGTATGTGAACGTAAGAATCCATCACGCCCGATCATCACGTGGTGCTTAGAAACGACGAACTTTCACAACGGTGCACAGTTAGGGGGAACACTTTCTTGAAATTTTAATGAGGGATCATCTTATTTACTACCGTCGTTCTAAGCAAATAAGATGTATAAACATGATAAACATCACATGCAATCAATTAGTGACATGATATGGCCAATATCATTTTGCTCCTTTTGATCTCCATCTTCGGGGCTCCTTGATCATCATCGTCACCGGCATGACACCATGATCTCCATCATCATGATCTCCATCATCGTGTCTCCATGAAGTTGTCTCGCCAACTTATTACTTCTACTACTATGGCTACCGGTTAGCAATAAAGTAAAGTAATTACATGGCGTTGTTCAATGACACGCAGGTCATACAATAAATAAAGACAACTCCTATGGCTCCTACCGGTTGTCATACTCATCGACATGCAAGTCGTGATTCCTATTACAAGAACATGATCAATCTCATACATCACATATCATTCATCACATTCTTCTTGGCCATATCACATCACATAGCATACCCTGCAAAAACAAGTTAGACGTCCTCTAATTGTTGTTTGCATGTTTTACGTGGCTGCTATGGGTTTCTAGCAAGAACGTTTCTTACCTACGCAAAAACCACAACGTGATATGTCAACTGCTATTTACCCTTCATAAGGACCCTTTTCATCGAATCCGATCCGACTAAAGTGGGAGAGACTGGCACCCGCTAGCCACCTTATGCACCAAGTGCATGTCAGTCGGTGGAACCTGTCTCACGTAAGAGTACGTGTAAGGTCGGTCCGGGCCGCTTCATCCCACAATACCGTCGAAACAAGATTGGACTAGTAACGGTAAGCATATTGAACAAAATCAACGCCCACAACTACTTTGTGTTCTACTCGTGCAAAGAATCATCGCAATAGACCTAGCTCATGATGCCACTGTTGGGTAACGTAGCAGAAATTCAAAATTTTCCTACGTGTCACCAAGATCTATCTATGGAGAAACCAGCAACGAGGGGAAGGAGAGTGCATCTACATACCCTTGTAGATCGCTAAGCGGAAGCATTCAAGAGAACGGGGTTGAAGGAGTCGTACTCGTCGTGATCCAAATCACCGGAGATCCTAGTGCCGAACGGACGGCACCTCCGCGTTCAACACACGTACAGCCCGGTGACGTCTCCCACGCCTTGATCCAGCAAGGAGAGACGGAGAGGTTGAGGAAGACTCCATCCAGCAGCAGCACAACGGCGTGGTGGTGATGGAGGAGCGTGGTAGTCCAGCAGGGCTTCGCCAAGCACCGCGAGATATGATGAGAAAGAGAGGTAGGGCTGCGCCAACGGGAGAAGAAACTCATGTGTTGGGCTGCTCCAATGCCTCCACTATATATAGGGGGAGAGGGGGCTACGCCCCACCTAGGTTTCCACCCCTAGGGGGCGGCGGCCAGCCCTAGATGGGACTTGGAGGGGGCGGCCAAGAGGGGGAGAGAGGGGGCGCGCCCTAGGGTGGGCCTATAGGCCCATCTGCGCCTAGGGTTTCCCCTCTCCCCTCCTAGCTGCGCCTTGGGCAAGGGTGGGAGGTGCACCAGCCCACTCTGGGGCTGGTCCCTTTCCACTCTAGGACCATGCAAGCCTCTGGGGCCGGTGGCCCCACTTGGTGGACCCCCGGGACCCTCCCGGTGGTCCCGGTACGTTACCGACAAAACCCGAAACTTTTCCAGTGACCAAAACAGGACTTCCCATATATAAATCTTTACCTCCGGACCATTCCGGAACTCCTCGTGACGTCCGGGATCTCATCCGGGACTCCGAAAATCATTCGGTAACCACATACAAACTTCCTTTATAACCCTAGCGTCATCGAACCTTAAGTGTGTAGACCCTACGGGTTCGGGAATCATGCAGACACGACCGAGACATTCTCCGGTCAATAACCAAAATAGGGAGAGCTTTAGGCATGTTTGGTTGCAGTTTGCAACAGTAGTTGCATTGCATGCCATCTCCAACCAGCCTGCTTGCTAAAATACAACCTCATATGTAGCAGATGCAACCTGTTTGGTTGCCTGCATCGCATCGAGAGGCACTTACCCCCTGCTGTTTGGTTGCCCGCATTTGTGCTTACGGTGTGAGCAGATGCAAACTTCAGTTGTTTGGTTGCAAACAGCGTTTATGTTCTACTCACCCCATTCAAAGGTGGTGACCTTACCACCACACATGATCAGCACAACAGCAACATCACAACAGCAAGATCAAAGAAAGCAAGCAATGTAATGACAACAAACTTAACACAGTAAGCAAGCAAATGACAGCAAACTACTTAACTAGATAGCATAAGTCTAGATTAAGAGCAGGGGCATCCTCCTTCCCTGCTCCGTGCCAGGGTACTGCTCCTGGCCAAAATATGACAAGTTCCCAGCACAAGTCTCGCCACACACCATAAAAGTTTTCCACTAACATACTTAACTTAACTACATAGCCTGCTCGATGCCACCATGGCAGTTGTGCCTGCTGCAATGATACCTGCACATCACCTACAAGTCGTGGTTGTAGATCTGAACCTTCAGTCCGAGTCCTGAGACGCGCACAACGATAAGGTCACCGGGGACGATGTGGCGGCGGCGGCAGAAGTAGTTCCACCCCCGGCCAAGCACCATGTGGCCCTCGAAGTTCTGGACCTGCACCCATAATACACACCGCTTGTTCGCCGAGAGCCTGACCACGTGCGGGAGTCGCTTGATGACCAGCCAGGTGTTCATCACCTCCACGAATTTGGGAGGGATGACGAGCATGGCGAGGTCCTCGTTGTCCTTGATCTGCTGGTAGAATCGCATCGGCTCCCTGGCTCCCTCCTCGTGCCCCTGCCTCGAAGATCGTCCCCTTGAACGAGTCACACTCATGAAGGCGATCCTGCCAGGCAGGTCCACCGTCCCGAGCCACCTGTTCGTGGGGATGAAATCCTCGGCGCGCTCATCTCTGGCCACCACCTGAGCTCCTCCACGCGCCACATCCCAGTCGGTCTTCAGTATCTTGTCAGGTAACATGACAAGTATTAGTATCAAACAAAGCAAGCAAGCAAGCAAATGCCACTGATCAGTGGCACTGGTCAATGGACTTGCCCAACAGCAAGTGCCACTAATCAGTGCCACTGATCAGTGGCATTTGCCCAATAGCAAGTGGCACTGATCAGTGGCATTTGCCCAACAGCAAGTGCCACTGATCAGTGGCATGTGCTCATGGCCAAATGGCAATGATCAGTGGCACTTGCTGTTGGGCAAGATCACTAATGTACTTGCTGTAGTGCAAATGGCACTGATCAATGACACTGATCAGTGACTTGCCCAATAGCAAGTGCCATTGATAAGTGGCATTTTTCCCAACAGCAATTGGGCAAATGCCACTTATCAATGACACTTGATGTTGGGCAAGTCACTGATCAGTGGCAGCTTCTTTGCTGCAACTGGCACTGATCACTTCACTATCCTAAACAAGGAAACATCTAAAAATAGCAACAGTAAGTGCCAATAGCACCCATGTGCAGCCATGCAGATTTGGGACCATCCTAAAATGGTCCTACTACATGCACGTATAACATCCACTGATGGCACAAACCCTAGCTTCAACATGCAACATGAAACAAGGACATGATCCTAACATGAACATGCCATTAGTCAACATGATTCTAGCATTCATCAGTCAACATGAACATGCCATCAGTATAACATTCATCAGTCAACATGAACATGATTCTAGCATGAACACAGGTACTAGCATGTAGCACAAATCTTAGGACACACAAGCAGTAGCACAAGAAAATTATCCTAGCACACACACTAACAAAACAAGAACAGATCAGTCCGATTGGATTCGATTGGGATCACATCCAATCGGATCTGCTAGAACCCTATCAACCCTAGCACATGCCTAAGAAATTAACCGCTAATCTACATCTAGGAGCAAGCTTTGAGGGGGTTTGACTCACTGGAGCACGCGTAGCCGCGGCGAACCGAGGCCGGGGTGAAAACACCGGCGGGAAGGATAGAGGTGGCGGAGCAGAGGACGAGCCGGCCCCGGCAACGGCCTGAGGCATCGGCCCTGTGCTGAACGCCATGCCGGAGGTCGAGAAGGATGGCCCGCCGACCGGAGAAAACCCTTGGACGGGGGTCAAGAAAACCCCCAAGCCCAATGGGATCCCAAGAAGGGGCGGCTCCGTCAACGGCGCTGGCGCCGAGCCCAGGACCACGAGGTCCGGAATCGGCGCGGAGCAGGAGCGGCCGACACCGCATTGGTCGGCGCTCGTGGAGGCCGGCAGCAGATGGGGGACGGCGCTCGCTGCGCCGATGCCAGGTCGCGGCCCAAGTTCTGGAGCCCGGCCAGCCAGCACCTGGATGCTGGTGATGCACTGGTCGACCGGGGTCAGAGGACGGTGCGGCGGTGGGCGTGGCGGAGCCATCGGAAAAGAGGAGAGGAGAGGGAGGAGCGGTGAGGGAGAGAGAGGGAGCAGTGGGAACAGTGCACCTGGACCGTGACAGGAGAGTGGGGGCGAATAATGAGACGTCGCCTCCATCTCCCACGCTGCCCGAGGCGTGCAACTGCCCCGTAGGCACGGCCGCACCCGGCCAGGCTCGCTAGAAACTGCCGATTCGGCAGTTTCCGCCGGGCTAGGCTGCGGGCTGCTTTGAGGTCCGTGCGGGCCTCAAACCGCATGTAGCCCAGCCAACCAAACAGGTCGCGCCCATCCCGCGCGGGCCTGGTTGGGCTGCATGCGGCAACCAAACACGCCCTTTATGTATATTGAACTGATTGTGTGTGTGTGTGTGTGTGTGTGTGTGTGTGTGTGTTGATGAACAGAGCGGCCTTGCGGCCAACCTATATGTGTGCGCGCCTGACGGGTGTGTGCGCCCTTGTGCGTGCAGGCAGGCTCGTTCTTCACGTGAACCCATCTTATCCCCTCCACCAGCCAGCCTTTTGGCTGCAGTGTGATGCGCGTCGTGCTACGTCGTGAGCTTGCGTTGGTTTTCCTCGAAGAGGAGAGGGTGATGCGGCAATACTAGCATAAGTATTTCCCTCAGTTTTTGAGAACCAAGGTATCAATCTAGTAGGAGGCTCCTCAAAAGTCCCACGCACCTACACAAACAAACAAAGAACTCGCAACCAACGCAATAAAGGGTTGTCAATCCCTTCACGACCACTTGCGAAAGTGAGATCTGATAGAGATAATATGATAAGATAAATATATTTTTGATATTTTATAATATAAATGCAAAAAGTAAAGATGCAAATAAAAGTAGATTGGAAGCAAATATGATAAGAGATAGACCCGGGGGCCATAGGTTTCACTAGTGGCTTCTCTCAAGATAGCATAAGTATTACGGTGGATGAACAAATTACTGTCGAGCAATTGATAGAAAAGTGAATAATTATGAGATTATCTAGGCATGATCATGTATATAGGCATCACGTCCGCAACAAGTAGACCGACTCCTGCCTGCATCTACTACTATTACTCCACACATCGACCGACTCATGCCTGCATCTAGAGTATTAAGTTCATAAGAACAGAGTAACGCATTAAGCAAGATGACATGATGTAGAGGGATAAACTCAAGCAATATGATATAAACCCCATCTTGTTATCCTTGATGGCAACAATACAATACATGCCTTGCAACCCTTTCTGTCACTGGGTAAGGACACCACAAGATTGAACCCAAAGCTAAGCACTTCTCCCATGGCAAGAAAGATCAATCTAGTAGGCCAAACCAAACTGATAATTCGAAGAGACTTGCAAAGATAACTCAATCATACATAAAAGAATTCAGAGAAGATTCAAATATTATTCATAGATAAACTTGATCATAAACCCACAATTCATCGGATGTCGACAAACACACCGCAAAAAGAGTTTACATCGAAAAGATCTCCACAAGGGAGGGGGAGAACATTTTATTGAGATCCAAAAAGAGAGAAGAAGCCATCTAGCTAATAACTATGGACCCGTAGGTCTGTGGTAAACTACTCACAACCTCCGGAGGGGCTATGGTGTTGATGTAGAAGCCCTCCGTGGTTGATTCCCCCTCCGGCAGAGTGCCAGCAAAGGCTCCAAGATGAGATCTCGCGGATACAGAAGGTTACGGTGGTGGAAATTGTGTTTCGTCTACTCTCTGGATGTTTTCGGGGTACGTAGGCTTATATAGGAGGAAGAAGTACGTCGGTGCACGCCCGAGGGGCCCACGAGACAGGGGGGCGCGCCCTATAGGGGGGGCGCCCTCCTATCTCGTGGTGGCCTCGGCTGCTTCTTGACTTGCACTCCAACTCCTCTGGATCACGTTCGTTCCAAAAATCACGCTCCCGAAGGTTTCATTCCGTTTGGACTCCGTTTGATATTCCTTTTCTTCGAAATACTGAAATAGGCAAAAAAAACAGCAATATGGGCTGGGACTCCGGTTAGTAGGTTAGTCCCAAAAATGATATAAATGTGTAAAATAAAGCCCATAAACATCCAAAAGGGGTAATATAATATTATGGAACAATCAAAAATTATAGATACGTTGGAGACGTATCAAGCATCCCAAGCTTAATTCCTGCTCGTGCTCGAGTAGGTAAATGGTAAAAAAGAGAATTTTTGATGTGGAATGCTACCTAGCATAATTCTCAATGTAATTTTCTTTATTGTTGCATGAATGTTCAGATCCAAATGATTCAAAATAAAAGTTCATATTGATAAAAGAAATAGTAACACTTCAAGCATACTAATCAAAGTAATCATGTCTTCTCAAAATAACATGGCAAAAGAAAGTTCATCCCTACAAAATCATATAGTTAGGCTATGCTTCATTTTCGTCACACAAAGATGTTCCCAACTTCTATACCCCCGATTACAAGCCAAGCAATTGTTTCATACTTAAATAATCTTAAACTTTTCAACCTTCACGCAATACATGAGCGTGAGCCATGGATATAGCACTATGGGTTGAATAGAATATGATGATGGGGATTGTGTGGAGAAGACAAAAAAGGAGAAAGTCTCACATTGACGAGGATAATCAACGGGCTATGAAGATGCCCATCAATTGATGTCTACATGAGGAGTAGGGATTGCCATGCAACGGATGCACTAGAGCTATAAATGAATGCTCAACAAAAGAAAACTAGTGGGTGTGCATCCAACTTGCTTGCTCACGAAGACCTAGGGCATTTGAGGAAGCCCATCGCAGGAATATACAAGCCAAGTTATATAATGAAAAAATCCCACTAGTATGAAAAAGACAACTTATGAGACTCACTATATGAAAAACAAGGTGCTATTCTGAAGCACAAAAATATGAGACTCACTACATGAAGAACAAGGTGCTACTTTGAAGCACAAGTGTGGAAAAAGAGATAGTAACATTGCCCTTTTTTGGGCCTTTCTTTTTTTTCTTTTGGCCTTTCTTTTTTTTCTCCCTTTTTTTGGGCAATGCTCTAATAATGATGATCATCACACTTCTATTGATTACAACATATGAATTACAACTTGAAACTAGAACAAGATATGACTCTATATGAATGCCTCCGGCGGTGTACCGGGATGGTGCAATGAATCAAGAGTGACATGTATGAAAAATAATGCAGGGTGACTTTGCCACAAATACGATATCAACTACATGATCATGCAATGGCAATATGACAAAAGTAAAGTATGTCATGATGATGATGAACGGAACGGTGGAAAGTTGCATGGCAATATATCTCGGAATGGCTATGGAAATGCCATAATAGGTAGGTATGGTGGCTGTTTTGAGGAAGATATAAGGAGGTTTATGTGTGATAGAGCGTATCGTATCACGGGGTTTGGATGCACCGGCGAAGTTTGCACCACCTCTCAAGGTGAGAAAGGGCAATGCACGGTACCGAAGAGGCTAGCAATGGCGGAAAGGTAAAAGTGCATATAATCCATGGACTCAACATTAGTCAAAAGAACTCATATACTTATTGCAAAAATTTAGAAGTCATCAAAAATCAAGTACTACGCGCATGCTCCTAGGGGGATAGATTGGTAGGAAAAGACCATTGCTCGTCCCCGACCGCCACTCATAAGGATGCACAAGCTAGGTACACTTTATGTTTCAAATTTGTTACACAACTTTAACCATACGTGCATGCTACGGGACTTGCTAACTTCAACACAAGCATTCTTTAAATTCATAATCACCCAACTAGCATGACTTTAATATCACTACCTCCATATCTCAAAACAATTATCAAGTACCAAATTGATCATAGCATCCAATTCACTTCCTATGATAGTTTATATTATACCCAACTTGGATGCCTACCATTCTAGGACCAATTTGTTGGGGAACGTTGCATAAAATAAAAAAATTTCTACATTCACCAAGATCAATCTATGAGTTCAGCAACGAGAGAGAGGATTGCATCTACATACCCTTGTAGATCGCGAGCGGAAGCGTTCAAGAGAACGGGGATGATGGAGTCGTACTCGCCGTGATCCAAATCACCGATGACCAAGTGCCGAACGGACAACACCTCCGCATTCAACACACGTACGGAGCGGATGACATCTCCTTCTTCTTGATCCAGCAAGAGGGAAGGAGAGGTTGAGGAAGAAGGCTCCAGCAGCAGCACGACGGCGTGGTGGTGGTGGAGAGGCAGTACTCCGGCAGGGCTTCGCCAAGCTCTTAACGGAGGAGGAGAGGTGTTGGGGAGGGGAGGGGCTGCGCCTTGGATCTTGTGTGCAGCCCTCCCCTCGCCCCTCTATTTATAGGGGAAGGGGGAAGGGGGCCGGCCCCCTCTAGATGAGATCTAGAGGGGGGGCGGCGGCCAAGGGAGGGGGCTTGCCCCCCAAGCAAGGGGGGCGCCCCCACTAGGGTTTCCCCCCCAACCCTAGGCGCATGCGCCCAAGGGGGTGGCGCGCCCAGCCCTCCAGGGGCTGGTTCCCTGCCCACTACGGCCCATGAGGCCCTCCGAGAGAGGTGGCTCCTCCCGGTGGACCCCCGGAACCCCTCCGGTGGCCCCGGTACAATACCGATATGCCCCCGAAACTTTCCGGTGACCGTATGACAACTTCCCATACATAAATCTTCACCTCTACACCATTCCGGAACTCCTCGTGATGTCCGGGATCTCATCTGGGACTCCGAACAACATTCGGTAATCACATACAAGTCTTCCTAATAACCCTAGCGTCACCGAACCTTAAGTGTGTAGACCCTACGGGTTCGGGAATCATGCAGACATGACCGAGACAGCTCTCCGGCCAATAACCAACAGCGGGATCTGGATACCCATGTTGGCTCCCACATGTTCCACGATGATCTCATCGGATGAACCACGATGTCAAGGATTCAATTAACCCCGTATTCAATTCCCTTTATCAATCGGTAGGTTACTTGCCCGAGACTCGATCGTCGGTATCCCAATACCTCGTTCAGTCTCGTTACCGGCAAGTCACTTTACTCGTACCGTAATGCATGATCCCGTGACCAGACACTTGGTCATATTGAGCTCATTATGATGATGCATTACCGAGTGGGCCCAGAGATACCTCTCCGTCATACGGAGTGACAAATCCCATCGATTCGTGCCAACCCAACAGACACTTTCGGAGATACCCGTAGTGCACCTTTATAGTCACCCAGTTACGTTGTGACGTTTGGTACACCCAAAGCACTCCTACGGTATCCGGGAGTTACACAATCTCATCGTCTAAGGAATGATACTTGACACTTGGAAAAGCTCTAGCTAAACGAACTACACGATCTTTGAGCTATGCTTAGAATTGGGTCTTGTCCATCACATCATTCTCCTAATGATGTGATCCCGTCATCAGTGACATCCAATGCCCATAGTCAGGAAACCATGACTATATTTTGATCAACGAGCTAGTCAACTAGAGGATTAGTAGGGACATGTTGTGGTCTATGTATTCACACGTGTATTACGATTTCCGGATAACACAGTTATAGCATGAATAATAGACAATTATCATGAACAAAGAAATATAATAATAACCATTTATTATTGCCTCTAGGGCACATTTCCAACAGTCTCCCACTTGCACTAGAGTCAATAATCTAGTTACATCGTGATGTATCGAACACCCATTGCATCCTGGTGTTGATCATGTTTTGCTCTAGGGAGAGGTTTAGTCAACGGATCTGCTACATTCAGGTCCGTATGTACTTTACAAATATCTATGTCTCCATCTTGAACATTTTCACGGATGGAGTTGAAGCGACGCTTGATGTGCCTGGTCTTCTTGTGAAACCTGGGCTCCTTGGCAAGTGCAATAGCTCCAGTGTTGTCACAAAAGAGTGTAATCGGCCCCGACGCATTGGGTATGACTCCTAGCTCGGTGATGAACTCCTTCAGCCAGATTGCTTCATGCGCTGCCTCCGAGGCTGCCATGTACTCCGCTTCACATGTAGATCCCGCCACGATGCTCTGCTTGCAACTGCACCAGCTTACTGCCCCACCATTCAAAATATACACGTATCCGGTTTGTGACTTAGAGTCATCCAGATCTGTGTCGAAGCTAGAGTCGACGTAACCCTTTACGAGGAGCTCTTCGTCACCTCCATATACGAGAAACATGTCCTTAGTCCTTTTCAGGTACTTAAGGATATTCTTGACCGCTGTCCAGTGTTCCTTGCCGGGATTACTTTGGTACCTTCCTACCAAACTTACGGCAAGGTTTATATCAGGTCTGGTACAGGTCATGGCATACATGATAGATCCTATGGCTGAGGCATAGGGGATGACACCCATCTCTTCTTTATCTTATGCCGTGGTCGGGCATTGAGCCGAGCTCAATTTCACACCTTGCAACACAGGCAAGAACCCCTTCTTGGACTGATCCATATTGAACTTCTTCAATATCTTATCAAGGTATGTGCTTTGTGAAAGACCTATGAGGCGTCTTGATCTATCTCTATAGATTTTGATGCCTAATATGTAAGCAGCTTCTCCAAGGTCCTTCATTGAAAAACACTTATTCAAGTAGGCCTTTATGTTGTCCAAAAGTTCTATATCATTTCCCATCAAAAGTATGTCATCCACATATAACATGAGAAATGCTACAGAGCTCCCACTCACTTTCTTGTAAACGCAGGCTTCTCCATAAGTCTGCATAAACCCAAATGCTTTAATCATCTCATTAAAGCGAATGTTCCAACTCCGAGATGCTTGCACCAGCCCATAGATTGAGGGCTGGAGCTTGCATACCTTGTTAGCATTCTTAGGGTCGACAAAACCATCCGGCTGCATCATATACAGTTCTTCCTTAAGGTGACCGTAAAGGAATGCCGTTTTGACGTCCATTTGCCATATCTCATAATCATAGTATGCGGCAATTCCTAACATGATTCGGACGGACTTCAGCTTCGCTACGGGAGAGAATGTCTCATCGTAGTCAATCCCTTGAACTTGTCGATAACCCTTAGCGACAAGTCGAGCTTTATATATGGTAACATTACCATCCGCGTCCGTCTTCTTCTTAAAGATCCATTTGTTTTCTATTGCCCGACGATCATCGGGCAAGTCTGTCAAAGTCCACACTTTGTTTTCATACATGGATCCTATCTCGGATTGCATGGATTCAAGCCATTTGTTGGAATCTGGGCCCGCCATTGCTTCTTCATAGTTCGAAGGTTCACCGTTGTCTAACAACATGATTTCTAAGACAGGGTTGCCGTACCACTCTGGTGTGGAACGTGTCCTTGTGTACCTTCGAAGTTCAGCAAGATCTTGAATCGAAGTATCTTGATCATCATCATTAACCTCCTCTCTTGTCGGAGCAGGCACCACAGGAACATCTTCCTGACCTGCGCTACTCATCGGTTCAAGAGGCAGTACTTCATCAAGTTCCACTTTCCTCCCACTTAATTCTTTCGAGAGAAACTCTTTCTCCAGAAAGGACCCGTTCTTGGCAACAAAGATCTTGCCCTCGGATCTTAAGTAGAAAGTATACCCAATGGTTTCCTTAGGGTATCCTATGAAGACGCATTTTTCCGACTTGGGTTCGAGCTTCTCAGGTTGAAGTTTCTTGACATAAGCATCGCATCCCCAAACTTTAAGAAACGACAGCTTAAGTTTCTTCCCAAACCATAATTCATACGGTGTCGTCTCAACGGATTTAGACGGTGCCCTATTTAAAGTGAATGTAGCTGTTTCTAGAGCGTATCCCCAAAATGATAGCGGTAAATCGGTAAGTGATATCATAGATCGCACCATATCCAATAGAGTGCGATTACGATGTTCAGACACACCATTTTGCTGAGGTGTTCCAGGCGGCGTGAGTTGTGAAACGATTCCACATTTTCTTAAGTGTGTACCAAATTCGTGACTTAAATATTCACCCCCACGATCTGATCATAAGAACTTTATCTTTCGGTCACGTTGATTCTCTACCTCATTCTGAAATTCCTTGAACTTTTCAAAGGTCTCAGACTTGTGTTTCATCAAGTAGACATACCCATATCTACTCAAGTCATCAGTGAGAGTGATAACATAACGATATCCTCCGCGAGCTTCAATGCTCATTGGACCGCACACATCAGTATGTATGATTTCCAATAAGTTGGTTGCTCGCTCCATTGTTCCGGAGAACGGAGTCTTGGTCATCTTGCCCATGAGGCATGGCTCGCATGTGTCAAACGATTCATAATCTAGAGACTCCAAAAGTCCATCAGCATGGAGCTTCTTCATGCGCTTGACACCAATGTGACCAAGGCGGCAGTGCCACAAGTATGTGGGACTATCGTTATCAACTTTACATCTTTTGGTATTCACACTATGAATATGTGTAACATTACGCTCGAGATTCATTAAGAATAAACCATTCACCAGCGGGGCATGACCATAAAACATATCACTCATATAAATAGAACAACCATTATTCTCGGAATTAAATGAGTAGCCATCTCGAATTAAATGAGATCCTGATACAATGTTCATGCTCAAAGCTGGTACTAAATAACAATTATTGAGGTTCAAAACTAATCCCGTAGGTAAATGTAGAGGTAGCGTACCGACCGTGATCACATCGACCTTGGAACCATTCCCGACGCGCATCGTCACCTCGTCCTTCGCCAGTCTCCGCTTATTCCGCAGCTCCTGCTTTGAGTTACAAATGTGAGCAACCGCACCGGTATCAAATACCCAGGAGCTACTACGAGCACTGGTAAGGTACACATCAGTTACATGTATATCACATATACCTTTGGTTTTGCCGGTCTTCTTGTCCGCTAAGTACTTGGGGCGGTTCCGCTTCCAGTGTCCGCTTCCCTTGCAATAAAAACACTCAGTTTCAGGCTTGGGTCCATTACTTGACTTCTTCCCGGCAACTGGTTTACCGGGCGCGACAACTCCCTTGCCGTCTTTCTTGAAGTTCTTCTTGCCCTTGTCTTTCTTGAACTTAGTGGTTTTATTCACCATCAACACTTGATGTTCCTTTTTGATCTCCACCTCCGCTGATTTCAGCATTGAATATACCTCAGGAATGGTCTTTTCCATCCCCTGCATATTGAAGTTCATCACAAAGCTCTTGTAGCTTGGTGGGAGCGACTGGAGGATTCTGTCGACCACCGCGTCATCCGGGAGATTTACTCCCAGTTGAGATAAGCGGCTGTGCAACCCAGACATTTTGAGTATGTGCTCGCTGACAGAACCATTCTCCTCCATCTTACAACTATAGAACTTGTCGGAGACTTCATATCTCTCGACCCAGGCATGAGCCTGGAAAACCATTCTCAGCTCTTGGAACATCTCATATGCTCCGTGCTGCTCAAAACGCTTTTGGAGCCCCGGTTCTAAGCTGTAAAGCATGCCGCACTGAACCAGGGAGTAATCATCACTACACGACTGTCAGGCGTTCATAACGTCTTGAGTTGCTGGGAAAATGGGTGCTTCACCTAGCGGTGCATCTAGGACATATGCTTTCTTGGCAGCTATGAGGATGATCCTCAAGTTCCGGACCCAGTCCATATAGTTGCTGCCATCGTCTTTCAGCTTGGTTTTCTCTAGGAACGCGTTGAAGTTGAGGGCAACATTAGCGTGGGCCATTTGATCTACAAGACATATTGCAAAGATTTTAGACTAAGTTCATGATAATTAAGTTCATCTAATCAAATAATGAACTCCCACTCAGATTGACATTCCTCTAGTCATCTAAGTGATCCATGATCCGAGTCAACTAGCCCGTGTCCGATCATCACGTGAGACGGACTAGTCATCATCGGTGAACATCTTCATGTTGATCGTACCTTCTATACGACTCATGTTCGACCTTTCGGTCTTCCGTGTTCCGAGGCCATGTCTGTACATGCTAGGCTCGTCAAGTTAACCTAAGTGTATTGCGTGTGTAAATCTGGCTTACACCCGTTGTATTCGAACGTTAGGATCTATCACACCCGATCATCACGTGGTGCTTCAAAACAACGAACCTTCGCAACGGTGCACAGTTAGGGGGAACACTTTCCTTGAAATTATTATGAGGGATCATCTTATTTACTACCGTCGTTCTAAGTAAACAAGATGAAAAACATGATAAACATCACATGCAATCAAATAGTGACATGATATGGCCAATATCATATTGCTCCTTTGATCTCCATCTTCGGGGCGCCATGATCATCTTCGTCACCGGCATGACACCATGATCTCCATCATCATGATCTCCATCATCGTGTCTTCATGACGTTGTCACGCCAACGACTACTTCTACTTCTATGGCTAACGCGTTTAGCAATAAAGTAAAGTAGTTTACATGGCGTTCTTCAATGACACGCAGGTCATACAAAAAATAAAGAAAACTCCTATGGCTCCTGCCGGTTGTCATACTCATCGACATGCAAGTCGTGATTCCTATTACAAGAACATGATCATCTCATACATCACATATATCATTCATCACATCCTTTGGCCATATCACATCACAAAAACACTTGCTGCAAAAACAAGTTAGACGTCCTCTAATTGTTGTTGCAAGTTTTACGTGGCTTCTATAGGTGATCTAGCAAGAACGTTTTCTTACCTACGTTAAAGCCACAACGTGATTTGCCAACTTCTATTTACCCTTCATAAGGACCATTTTCATCGAATCCGCTCCAACTAAAGTGGGAGAGACAGACACCCACTAGCCACCTTATGCAACTAGTGCATGTCAGTCGGTGGAACCTGTCTCACGTAAGCATACGTGTAAGGTCGGTCCGGGCCGCTTCATCCCACAATACCGCTGAAGCAAAATAAGACTAGTAGTGGCAAGAAAGTTTTCAACATCTACGCCCACAACAAATTGTGTTCTACTCGTGCAAAGAGAACTACGCATAGACCTAGCTCATGATGCCACTGTTGGGGAACGTTGCATAAAATAAAAAAAATTCTACGTTCACCAAGATCAATCTATGAGTTCTTCCAGCAACGAGAGAGAGGATTGCATCTACATACCCTTGTAGATCGCGAGCGGAAGCGTTCAAGAGAACGGGGATGATGGAGTCGTACTCGCCATGATCCAAATCACCGACGACCAAGTGCCCAAAGGACAACACCTCCGCGTTCAACACACGTACGGAGCGGATGACGTCTCCTCCTTCTTGATCCAGCAAGGGGGAAGGAGAGGTTGAGGAAGAAGGCTCCAGCAGCAGCACGACGGCGTGGTGGTGGTGTAGAGGCAGTACTCCGGCAGGGCTTCGCCAAGCTCTTAACGGAGGAGGAGAGGTGTTGGGGAGGGGAGGGGCTGCGCCTTGGATCTTGTGTGCAGCCCTCCCCTCGCCCCTCTATTTATAGGGGAAGGGGGAAGGGGGCCGCCCCCCTCTAGATGAGATCTAGAGGGGGGGCGGCGGCCAAGGGAGGGGGCTTGCCCCCCAAGCAAGGGGGGCGCCCCCACTAGGGTTTCCCCCCCAACCCTAGGCGCATGGGCCCAAGGGGGGGGGGCAGCCCTCCAGGGGCTGGTTCCCTGCCCACTACGGCCCATGAGGCCCTCCAAGAGAGGTGGCCCCTCCCGGTGGACCCCCAGAACCCCTCCAGTGGCCCCGGTACATTACCGATATGCCCCCGAAACTTTCCGCTGACCGTATGACAACTTCCCATACATAAATCTTCACCTCTACACCATTCCGGAACTCCTTGTGATGTCCGGGATCTCATCCGGGACTCCGAACAACATTCGGTAATCACATACAAGTCTTCCTAATAACCCTAGCGTCACCGAACCTTAAGTGTGTAGACCCTACGGGTTCGGGAATCATGCAGACATGACCGAGACAGCTCTCCGGCCAATAACCAACAGCGGGATCTGGATACCCATGTTGGCTCCCACATGTTCCACGATGATCTCATCGGATGAATCACGATGTCAAGGATTCAATTAACCCCGTATTCAATTCCCTTTGTCAATCGGTACGTTACTTGCCCGAGACTCGATCGTCGGTATCCCAATACCTCGTTCAGTCTCGTTACCGGCAAGTCACTTTACTCGTACCGTAATGCATGATCCCGTGACCAGACACTTGGTCACATTGAGCTCATTATGATGATGCATTACCGAGTGGGCCCAGAGATACCTCTCCGTCATACGGAGTGACAAATCCCAGTCTCGATTCGTGCCAACCCAACAGACACTTTTGGAGATACCCGTAGTGCACCTTTATAGTCACCCAGTTACGTTGTGACGTTTGGTACACCCAAAGCACTCCTACGGTATCCGGGAGTTACACAATCTCATGGTCTAAGGAATGATACTTGACACTTGGAAAAGCTCTAGCTAAATGAACTACATGATCTTTGAGCTATGATTAGAATTGGGTCTTGTCCATCACATCATTCTCCTAATGATGTGATCCCGTCATCAGTGACATCCAATGCCCATAGTCAGGAAACCATGACTATCTGTTGATCAACGAGCTAGTCAACTAGAGGCTTACTAGGGACATGTTGTGGTCTATATATTCACACGTGTATTACGATTTCTGGATAACACAGTTATAGCATGAATAATAGACAATTATCATGAACAAAGAAATATAATAATAACCATTTATTATTGCCTCTAGGGCATATTTCCAACACAATTTTATAACCATAGCAAATACCATGCTGTTCTAAAAGACTCTCAAAATAATATAAGTGAAGAATGAGAGACTAGCAATTTCTACAAAAATAAGTCGCCACCGTGCTCTAAAAGATATAAATGAAGCACTAGAGCAAAAACTATCAAGCTCAAAAGATAAAAGTGAAGCACATAGAGTATTCTAGCAAATTCTAATCAAGTAGGCTTCTCCCAAAGTGTGTGTATAGCAAGGATGCCTGTGGTAAACTAAGAATCAAATACTAATATAATACACGACGCTCCAAGCAAAACACATATCACGTGGCGAATAAAAATATAGCTCCAAGTAAAGTTACCAATGAACGAAGACGAAAGAGGGGATGCCTTCCCTTGGCATCCCCAAGCTTAGGCTTTTGGCTATACTTGAATATATTGGGGTGCCTTGGGCATCCCCAAGATTAGGCTCTTTCCACTCCTTATTCCATAGTCCATAAAAGCTCTACCCAAAACTTGAAAACTTCACAACACAAAACTCAACAGGAAATCTTATAAGCTCCGCTAGCGAAAGAAAACAAAACCACCACATAGGGTACTGTAATGAACTCATTGTTTATTTATTTTGGTGTTAAACCTACTGTAATCCAACTTATCTATGGTTTATAAACTAATTTACTAGCCATAGATGCATAGAAATAAGCAAACAACACACGAAAAACAGAATCTGTCAAAAACAGAATAGTCTGTAGCAATCTGTAACTAACGCAAACTTATATAACTCTGAAAATCCTACCAAAATAGGAAGTCCTGGAAAATTTGTTTATTGATCAGCAGAAGAAAGAATCAACGCAAAATCACGTTTCTGTGATTTAACAAAACTAAATTCGTGCGCGCAAAGTTTCTGTTTTTTCAGCAGAATCAAATCAACTTTCATCATAGGTTATCCTATAGGTTCTACTTCGCACAATCACTAATTAAAAGATAAAAACACATCTAAACAGAAGGTAGATGCAAGATTTATTACTAAACAGAAGCAAAAACAAAAAACACAAAGAAAATCGGGTTGCCTCCCAACTAGTGCTATCGTTTAACGCCCCTAGCTAGGCATAAAAGCGAAGATAAATCTAACGAGTGCCATCTTTGGCACTAAATTCATAAGTAGACCGCATGATAGATTCATAAGGTAATTTGACTTTCTTTCTTGGAAAGTGCTTCATGCCTTTCTTTAATGGAAATTGGAATCTAATATTCCCTTCCTTCATATCAATGATCGCACCAATCGTTCTAACGAAAGGTCTGCCAAGAATAATAGGGCAAGAAATATTGCAATCTATATCAAGAACCATAAAATCCACGGGCACCAAATTTCTATTTGCAAAAATGAGAACATCATTGATCCTTCTCATAGGCTTTTTAATGGTGGAATCCGCAAGGTGCAAATTTAAAGAGCAATCATCAAGATCATGGAAACCTAGAATATCACATAAAGTTTTCGGAATCATGGAAACACTAGCACCTAAATCACATAAAGAAAAACACTCATGATCTTTAATTCTAATCTTTATAGTAGGTTCCCACTCATCATTAAGTTTTCTAGGTATAGAAACTTCCAAATTAAGTATTTCATCATAAGATTGCATCAAGGCATCAACAATATGTTTGGTAAAAGCTTTATTTTGACTATAAGCGTGAGGAGAATTAACAACGGATTGCAACAAGGAAATACAACCTTCTAAAGAACAATTATCATAATCAAAATCCTTGAAATCCGAGATAGTGGGTTCAATGCTATTTAAAGTTGTGACCTCTTCAATCCCACTTTTACCAATTTTAGCATCAAGATCTAAAAACTCCGAATTCTTGGGATGCCTTCTAGGCAAAGTTGACTCATCATCAGTCCCATAATTATCAAAATTCATATTGCAAAACATAGATCTAATAGGAGACGCATCAATAACTTTAAGATCCTCATCATTATTTTCATCTAACTTTTCTGGTTTAGCGGCCATCTTATTGACTAAGGTGGCTTGCTTATCAGAAATTTTGCTATAGCATTTTCAAGCCGGGTAATTTGAGCATTAACACCATAAAATTCTTTATTCATATCATCAAGCTCTTTGTTCATAAACCCCAAAAAACCTTTTTGTTCCTTCAGCTCTTTTCTAAAGAAATTATCATGCTCAAATTGCAAATTCATAAAGTTTCTAATATTTGGTTCTATCTCTTCCATCCTTCTGAGAAGGTGGTCAGAACCCTTAGGCAAAGCCATAAGGTCAAACAAGCACACAAGCAAACATAAAAAGGCAAGCGAAAAGAGAGGAGGAGATTGGGAAAGAGAGGGCGAATAAAACGACAAGGGTGAAGTGGGAGAGAGGAAAACGAGAGGCAAATGGCAAATAATGTAAATGCGAGGGAAATGAGTTTGTGATGGGTACTTGGTATGTCTTGACTTAAGCAAAGACCTCCCCGGCAACGGTGCCAGAAATCCTTCTTGCTACGTCTTGATCTTGCGTTGGTTTTCCTCGAAGAGGAGAGGGTGATGCAGCAATAGTAGCGTAAGTATTTCCCTCAGTTTTTGAGAACCAAGGTATGAATCCAGTAGGAGGCTCCTCAAAAGTCCCACGCACCTACACAAACAAACAAAGAACTCGCAACCAACGCAATAAACGGGTTGTCAATCCCTTCACGGCCACTTGCGAAAGTGAGATCTGATAGAGATAATATGATAAGATAAATATATTTTTGGTATTTTATAATATAGATGCAAAAAGTAAAGATGCAAATAAAAGTAGATTGGAAGCAAATATGATAAGAGATAGACCCGGGGGCCATAGGTTTCACTAGTGGCTTCTCTCAAGATAGAATAAGTATTACGGTGGATGAACAAATTACTGTCGAGCAATTGATAGAAAAGCGAATAATTATGAGATTATCTAGGCATGATCATGTATATAGGCATCACGTCCGCAACAAGTAGACCGACTCCTGCCTGCATCTACTACTATTACTCCACACATCGACCGACTCCTGCCTGCATCTAGAGTATTAAGTTCATAAGAACAAAGTAACGCATTAAGCAAGATGACATGATGTAGAGGGATAAACTCAAGCAATATGATATAAACCCCATCTTGTTATCTTCGATGGCAACAATACAATACATGCCTTGCAACCCTTTCTGTCACTGGGTAAGGACACCGCAAGATTGAACCCAAAGCTAAGCACTTCTCCCATGGCAAGAAAGATCAATCTAGTAGGCCGAACCAAACTGATAATTCAAAGAGACTTGCAAAGGTAACTCAATCATACATAAAAGAATTCAGAGAAGATTCAAATATTATTCATAGATAAACTTGATCAAAAACCCACAATTCATCGGATCTCGACAAACACACCGCAAAAAGAGTTTACATCGAATAGATCTCCACAAGAGAGGGGGAGAACATCGTATTGAGATCCTAAAAGAGAGAAGAAGCCATCTAGCTAATAACTATGGACCCGTAGGTCTGTGGTAAACTACTCACAACTCATCGGAGGGGCTATGGTGTTGATGTAGAAGCCCTCCGTGGTCGATTCCCCCTCCGGCAGAGCGCCGGCGAAGGCTCCAAGATGAGATCTCGCGGATAAAGAAGGTTACGGTGGTGGAAATTGTGTTTCGTCTACTCTCTGGATGTTTTTGGGGTACGTAGGCTTATATAGGAGGAAGAAGTACGTCGGTGGACGCCCGAGGGGCCCACGAGATAGGGGGCACGCCCTATAGGGGGGAGGCGCCCTCCTATCTCGTGGAGGCCTCGGCTGCTTCTTGACTTGCACTCCAAATCCTCTGGATCACGTTCGTTCCAAAAATCATGCTCCCGAAGGTTTCATTCCGTTTGGACTCCGTTTGATATTCTTTTTCTTCGAAATATTGAAATAGGCAAAAAAAACAGCAATATGGGATGGGCCTCCGGTTAGTAGGTTAGTCCCAAAAATGATATAAATGTGTAAAATAAAGCCCATAAACATCCAAAAGGGGTAATATAATAGCATGGAACAATCAAAAATTATAGATACATTGGAGACGTATCACGCCAACGTCACCATCTCGTCAATGGAGTGCTACCGCAGGAGTTTGCTCTACAGGCCTTGCCCGATGTTGCTCGGAGCGGCTATACCCGACCACACTTCGAGGGGAAACTTCGTCGGTGCTGCGCGGTGGCGGCCATGTTTAACGGCCGCACAACTCGTCGTTGTTTGTCTTTGACAAGCAATCTTGTATGCACTCTCTACCTCTCCGTACAGGGCTCGGCGAGTGCCAGAGCTGCAACCGGCGGCGCGTTTTTACTACTAACCCTAGTCGCCGGTGCTGGAAAAGAAGACCACACCGACACTTTTTTCCTAAAGCCCCATAGAGCAAAGTCGCAACCTCTGTCGTGTTTTGCTACAACCAGCAAATCCATAGCTGGAACAGATAATTGGTTTTGCTGCATCGTTTGGTTTTTTTTCTGCGACGGCGACGACAACCGTCCTCATTTGTTGCAACGGACTAGGAATAAGCTTTTTTGCTACCACGACGACTGGCAAAAGCAGTGACCACGAGGTGGTTTTCAAACAAGCAAGTTGTTCCAGTAAGAAGCTCTGAGCTGGAACCAGCTTCTGGTTTTGCTACAACCGGCAAAATCCAGAGCTGGAACCGGCATGTGATTTTGCTGCATCCATCATGGCGGAGCTGCGACCGGTGACAGCGGCAAGATTATATTGCTACAACTGTCTTTTGATTTTTGCTACTATCGGTGAGGGATTTTGCTACATCATCATGGCGGAGTCACGACCCGCAACGACGGTGACGGTGAATTTGCTGCAACTTTCGTTCTTTTTTGCTATGACCGGCATTTTTTCCTGCTACATCCATGAACGACATTGAATCGTGGACGTTGCTGACACAACCCCGGGCAGTGAGCTTCAATGGCGAGGGGGCGGGGACGGTGCATCAGGGTGCTGCAACCATGGAGCTCGTCGGCGAGCTGCTGCCGTCACCACCGAATATTAGCTTACTTAGGTAAAAAAAGGCATAATAACCATGGTTTAGCTTCAAACTATCATATAATTAGTTTATTTTCCTTCAAAATGACAAAATAACCTTATCTAGCTCCAAAATGACCGATTTTAACTAGGATAGCTCTAAAATGACCTACACTTACCATTTTGTCCTCCAAAATGAATAAATATGCATAGTTAGCTCAAAAATGGCATAACTACCTAGGTTAGCTCCAAAATGACCTATTTACCTAGCTTAGCTCTAAAATGACGTAAACACTTAGCATTTTTACCTACCTTAGCTAAAAATGTAATTTTTACCTACCTTAGTTAGAAGAAGAAGACTTCTTCTTCTTTTTCTTCTTCTTCTTCTTCTTCTTCTTCTTCTTCTTCTTCCTTTTCTTCTAGCTAGTCTTCTTCTTCTTTTAAATTTTATCTTTCCTAATTTGCAGATTTGCTAGAGATGAGGAATCTTGCATTGATAGAGCATACTCTTCTATCTGTGCTTCATTTTGGTTTATGGAAACTTGTTGGATATGTATGTATGGAAATGTTGTTGGAAACTTATTGTTGGCATGCTTATATATACAGACGGTCTATTCTGTTAATATTAGCAGAATAACTATTCTGCACACCACTTCCGCACTGCACGCTGAACGCAAGTGCACGTCATTCTTTGAACCAAGTGTGCTGCAGTACTCACACGAGTGAACTTCTCGTTGAAAAAAACTGCACGCGTTATTTTTTCGGTACTGTTTTCTCTCTAATTTTTTAACCGTTTATCGGAATGAGGCGTGTAATATACCGTTAAAAAGCTATGGATTAGGCGCAACTTCGACATGTTGAACACTTTTTGAGATTCCACACGGTTTAAGAGCAGTTTTGAAAATGGTGCGGCCCACGACGAGTGGCAGCGAGCGTTTTTTCGTGATTTCTTCTAAACCACTCGTCGGAATGAAGAAAACGATACGCCGTTGGATAGATATCATCGAGGCACATCTTTTTCATATATAAATTGTTCTTTAATTCCTTACGGTTTAAGAGCAGTTTCAAATTTACTAAATCGTGGAATTCTATTTTTCAAATTTTCGGTACAGTTTTTGCTCCAGTTTTTGAACCGTTTATCGAAACGAGGCGTATGATACGCCGTTGGAAACCTACGAACGAGGCACAACTTTCATATGTTGAAATAATTTTGAGATTCCTTATGGTTTTAAGTTAATTTTAAAAATCATGCGGCGGATGATGAGTGGCAGCGGCCGTTTTTGGCAAAAAATTTGCAAACCGCTGGTCGGAATGATTCAAACGATACGCCGTTGGAAAGATATCAACGAGACGCAACTCTTTCATGTAGAACACTATCTCTAATTCTTTACAGTTTAAGAGGAATTTCGAATTTACCGAAATGCAGACACTGTTTTTCGCGATATCCAAATCGACGTGGGTACTTCATCCGACTGAAAACCGCACTGCAACAGACGAAAACCGCACTGCAACACACGGTAAGAGAACTGCATGGTTTCTTTTATTCAAACGTAATTTTTTCAAGAACGAGAAAGTAGAGTGCACTTCACATCGGGTGTAAATGAACCACAACACTACCGAAAAGTGAACCGCATTACTTTCTTTTGCTTTCATAAAAAAAAATTTGCACTTACGGGATGAACAACATCATACGGCCGACCGCACTGCTTCTGAATGAAAACCGCACTGCATCGGATGGGCAAGCGAGCTGCATAATTTGTTTTGTCGGACGTAAGAAAGTGGACCGCACTTCACGTCGGGCGTAGGTGAACCGCAACACCATCGAGAAGTGAGCCGCATTAGTTTTTTTTGTCGTTTCCATAACATTTTTCTGCACTTACGAGATGAACACCATCAGATGGCCGACAACACTGTTTCAGATGAAAAACCGCACTGCATCAGACAGGTAAACAAACGACATGTTTCTTTTGTTTTTTATCCTAAAAAATTTATGAACAACAAACTACATGTTCCTTTTGTTTTTTATTATAAAAATTTTATGAGCGAGAATGGACCACAGAGATAAGGGCAAGTGAACCATTACACGAATTGAAGGGAGCTGCAAAACTCCAATGCTCCTTTTTTTAATCCACAATACAAACACATAAAAATTACAATGACGGGTCTTAAAACATAAATCCACAATTTTTCCACGAAAACGCAAGCCGGTCGCCGGCGCACTGCAAGTCCAACCCTCACATCACTGCCCTCAAAAAGAAGATACAGCAAAAGAGAGATGATGAACTACAAAACAAAGATACAGTGAACCGCTAGCATTTTTTATACTTCCACCAAACCGCAAATTGGCACTGGTTATAGTGCATGCCAGCTAGCATCTAGCATTCCCGTGAAAACAATTCTAGTGAGAAGAAAAAAATCTGTGTACGCCAAGCGATGTCATTTCACAGGCGGATGCCAAGTACAACACGTCCTCCTTCACCTGGGAGCTCAGGGCAACGGGCTGGGAAAGGCCGGAGTCACGGGCTGACGCTGCCTTTGGCCACCAAGAAGCAAACCACGATTCTGAACCCCATTGCTGCGGATGCCGTACTGCACGCCCGCGAGCAAGCACTGGATGTGCTTTTCCACTGAAGTTGATGAGCAAAGGCGGGTGCGTCCGTTCCCATCTCCGCGTCAGTTGTTGAACACCTCGGTGCTGAAGTCCAGGATCCCCCCGGCATGAGTGCTGGGCCGTGATGGAGCTGGTCGTCGGCAGAACCACACACCCGCGAGCTTGAAAACTGCACACACGCGCCGTGCGAGCTGCATGCATCGATTCGTCAGATTGCAATGGACCACGGGGGCGTGCTCGTCAGAGAGTAGGTAGATGATCCCTCTCACGCTCTTTCCCCGATTCCCAGAGTCGCATCCCGCGCGGCAAGACAAGAAGTGGCCCATCCTCACTAGATCAGGCAGAGCATGCACCGCTCATGAGATGCGCGCGGCCGCCACACATTGCGCTCGCGCATGTCAACTGGCGATCCCGAACTACACTGCACGCGAAGCAGAGCTGCACAATACGTGAAGCCGCACTGCACGAACAGATGTGATGCTCGCCGTCATGGTGCTCATCGAGGAGGGGAGGGAGCAGATCGGTGGCTGCAGCAATGCACTGCCGTGGGGTAGCCTGCCCCCGTTGCGCCCCATCTGATCTCCCTCCACCGGATCTGGTAGGGGGTGGTGTGGATCCTTGGTCAGGCGGCGCTGCTATCCGGGGTGGGGGACGAGGGAACAGCGGAGAAACTTGGGAAGGAGGGCGGCGCCACATCAAGGGCAGAGCAACACCACATACCACCGGAGGTTAGCACTGTGGCCAGGATCCGTGGTCTTGCGCGGCGTTGCGGGCCGCAGGCGACCCAATCTGGTGCGGGGGAGGTCCGGTGGCGGTCGGAGATGGCCACTGTTGCACCGGGAAGCGCGGGGCGGAGCACCCACGATGGCTTGGATCTGGGGGCGGCGTGGTGGCGCGCCGGTCCGGCGGCAGCGAGGAAGGTGGTTCGAGAGGGTGGGCGGCGAGGGGTTGGTGGAGGCGCAGGCTCCATAGCAGCGCCAGTGGAGGTTGGTGGTGGCGGAGGAGGAAGAAGGTGGGAGGGAGGGGTCGGGGTCGAAGATAACGTGGGCTCGGTGGGGAGAGGAGGTGTTAGCAGAATAAGGGTTTGGTGTGCAGAATAAGACTCTAGAGGGTGTTATCATAATAGACCCATCCTATATATATATGGAAAATCCATCCTACCACCCGGTGGTAGTTACCTCATATGTCTCATATACTACCATGTGGTACTATATATACTATTCTGTTATTTTAAATATGTATATGAGACATATAGGAGTATATGAGACATATAGGGTAACTACCATCGGGTGGTAGGATGGATTTTCCCTATATGTGTGTGTGTGTGTGTTTGTTAAATTATGTCAAATTGAATGAATTTAGGAAAAAACAGGAAAAATAGGGGCTATATAGCCACTTTGCCGTCTACTGGAAGACACCAAAGGTCTTTGCCGTCAGCTAGCAGACGGCAAAGCTGCCATGTGAACGCTACCTGTACAACCTGGGGTGTACTGGGCTGGCCTATTTGGCAGATTTGCCGTCAGCCGTCAGCCAACAGATGGCAAAGGCCTTTGCATCTTTGTCATCTGCCAGCTGACGGCAAAGCACGCCATTAACCACTTAACGAACCTGAACTGCCATGTGTGCCATCCAGGCTCTTTGCCGTCTGCCGCCGTTCACGAGCAGACGACAAAGAGGCCTTTGCCGTAGCCTATTCAGCCGGACATGTTGCCGTCTGCTGGCTGACGACAAAGTGCCTGATTCCTATAGTGGCACCCGTGTATATGGTTAGCCATGGAAAGTGAAAGTAATGATGGAAAAAAAATAAACTTTATTTTCTATTTGAGAACCGCCTATGATGTATCTAGCATGGAAAGTGTTGGGAGCTCTAAGTCGTTTTCGTTGGTGGGAAAAGTATGCCTCTCAAAAACGTTTTTATCTCGCAATTTAAGCTTTGAGCTCTGGCACCTCTACAAATCCCTACTCTCCTCTGCGAAGGACCTTTCTTTTACTTATGCAATTTTTATTTTGAATTTGAGTCTCCACCTTCTCTTATAAAGCACCAACTAAGGGGCACTATGATCGTATTTGAGCATTAGGTGTAGCTAATATTCGAGTGTGTTTTATGAATGGATCAATGGTTGAACATAATGGGCTAGGGATAACTTACTTTAGTGTTGATATTTCGAAAGACATGGTTGCTTGTTGGTATGCTTGAGTATTAAAGTCTTCATGTCAAAACTAGACTTGCTTTGAATCATATAAAAGTCCAAATGTCCATGCTATAAAGAAAAGAAATGTGATGAACATGTCAAGCAGCATTCCACATTAAAATTCTGTTTTTATCGTTTACCTACTCGAGGACGAGCAGGAATTAAGCTTGGGGATGCTGATATGTCTCCAATGTATCTATAATTTTTTATTATTCCATGCTATTATATTATCATTTTTGGATGTTTACAATCATTTTATAGTCATTTTATATCATTTTTTGGTACTAACCTATTGACATAGTGCCCAGTGCCAGTTACTGTTTTCTGCATATTTTTTACATGGCAGGAAATCAATACCAAACGGAGTCCAAACGCAGCGTAACTTTTTGAGAATTTTTTTAGGCTAGAAGACATCCAGTGGGCCAGGAAAGCACCTTGGGGTGCTCCGAGGAGAGCACAACCCACCAGGGCGCGCTTGGGGGCCCAGGCGTGTCCTGGTGGGTTGTGCCCACCTCGGGTGCCCCTGACCCGCCTCTTTGCTCTATAAATACCCTAATATTTCAGAAGTCCTAGGGGAGTCAACAAAAATTAATACCAGCCGCCGCAGAGTCCAGAAACACCAGATCCAATCTAGACACCATCTCGAAGGGGTGCATCATGTCCATTGGTGCCCCTCTGATGATGCGTGAGTAGTTCTTGTAGACTTACGGGTCCGTAGTTAGTAGCTAGACGGCTTCCTATCTCTCTCTAGATCATCAATACAATGGTCCCTTGGAGATCCATATGATGTAAGTCTTTTTGCGGTGTGTTTGTTGGGATCCGATGAACTTTGAGTTTATGATGAGATCTATGTTTTTATCCATGAAAGTTATTTGAGTCTTTTTTGATCTCTTATATGCATGATTGATTATAGCCTCACATTTCTTCTCCGGTATTTGGGTTTTGTTTGGCCAACTTGATCTATTTATCTTGCAATGGGAAGATGTGCTTTGTGATGGATTCGATCTTATGGTGCTTGATCTCAGTGACAGAAAGGGAAACGACACGTATGTATAGTTGCTATTAAGGATAACAAGATGGAGTCTATTTCTACATAAATAGATCTTGTCTACATCATGTCATCGTTCTTATTGCATTACTCCATTTTTCCATAAACTTAATACACTAGATGCATGCTGATAGCGGTCGATGTGTGGAGTAATAGTAGTAGATGCAGGCAAGAGTCGGTCTACTAATCTTGGACGTGATACCTATGTAATGATCATTGCCTGGATATCGTCACGAGTATTTGAAGTTCCATCAATTGCCCAACAGTAATTGTTTTCCCATCGTTTGCTATTTTTTTCTCGAGAGAAGCCACTAGTGAAACCTATGGCCGTCGGGTCTCTTTTCATCATATTTGCATTTGCGGACTATTTTCCTTTGCATTTATTTTCAGATCTATTAAACAAAAAAATACAAAAATACCTTGCTGCAATTTATTTGTTCCGCGATCTATTTATCATATCTACCACTTTTACCTCATGTTATTTGCCTATCTTGAGGCGCCGTACCTGAAAGAGATTGACAACGCCTTTAACACGTCGGGTTGCGGGTATTTATTATTTGTATGCAGGTGTTGTTTACGTGGTGTGAGGAGGTTCTCCTATTGGTTCGATAACCTTGGTCTCATCACTGAGGGAAATACCTACCGTCGTTATACTGCATCATCCCTTCCTCTTTGGGAGATACCGACGCAGTTCTAGCAGACATCAACGCATAAGCTCCACCCACGGGGAAGACCCACGGTAGCCAAGTATCGGTCAAGGCTTTGTGTGAAGCTAGATTCGCAGAAAATTTGCAGTTCAAGGCCTAGTCTACTGTTCAAGTTGTTTACTAGTGTAGCATAGAGTTCTAGGTGGAAGTTCAACTTAACAGTCTCCACTGCAGTACCGGTATATAAAACAGTGTTTTGGAACTAAAGGCAAATTCTATGTGCCTCTAGGATTTGGTGGGGGATTGCTGGAATTTATTCTATTTCCGGGCTAGCCCAATAGCAATTTCGGAAATTCCTAATAAATTCTAGAGGCCCACTCAGCCCATTTATGCACGGCAAGAGGTGGAACCAAAGTTTAGTCCCATATTGCTAGTTTGGAGGGAGTTGGACCTCCTTATAAGGAAGGGTGTTTCCCCACATGTATGAGCATGAGAAGAAGAGGGACATTCACGCGCGCTCCTCCTCCGCCGCCCGCCACGGCACGGCACGGCACGGCACGGCACGGCACAACGCGGGTTGCGGGAATGAGCCGATGTCTAAGTTTTTGCCACGCACGATGGGTATACGAATGGTCACACGGGAGCTGAAACGTTTTTCCTGTAGTGGAGATTGAATCCGAACGGCGCACCTCTTCGCCCGCTGCCTGTTCGCATCGTCTCCCTCTGTTGATTCATCTTCCGTCGCAGTCTGTTCGCCTCTTTCTCCTGTGCCTATATAAGAGAGGTCACTCCTCTCCAGAGAGACACATCAGAAAGACCATTCCCTTTTCGCCACCAAGTTCCTGAGCACGACGCCGCTGCTACGTTCTTCCCCATCCCGGCTTGCGGCGTGCACTGCAGGTCGGGACAGTAGGCCTCCGAAACCGCACATCTTTGAGTCCTGTCGGGAGAAGGGTGATAAGGTTTTTGGGAAGCGCTCTGCGCGACTACTGACCGGTTCATCACGGACACCGAAGACCACTTCCCCAACGACGACTTCTTCTCCGACGTCGACAACCTCTTCGACGACATGGTTGGCGAGGATGTCGACCCCAAGTCCAGTGCTCCTGTTGCAGCTGCTGTCCCGTATGTGTTCTTTCTTTTTCTATTAGCGGTCCTGCCACAGTTCCTTGTTCTAGTGTTTGCCCTAGATATGTTTGGCTACAATTCATATATGCAGATGCTATTTATCTTTTCTCCGTCAGATCGCATAATTTGTTTTATTTCTGCTATATTAGTCATGCTTTATCTAGTATTTCTATTAATAAAATCGTTTGGTAAATTAGTCATATTTCCAACATTGCTCAACATGAACGCGCCGAGTCCTTTATATTGATAAATCTCAAACAAGCACTATTGATCAATCCCACACGCACGCTCGTGCTGGTCTCCTCTAATGGCAGCTTGTATTGGAAGCGACAGCGACCGTCGTCTGCCTCGGCAAGGACTACCATCCGACCCGCGTCTTCCCTGAGATGTCATCTAAGCTGCATCAATTCTTCTCATCTAAGGATGGTCAGCATGAAGATCAGTTTACAAGCTATAAATTGTTGTAGTTAATCTCATGTGCATTGTATTGTAGTTAAAATATATGTTGGCCCCTCTGGATGTTGGTTGATTAAAAATTAGTGAATGATACTTTATAGCTTGTAATTTACCAAAGTATTACCCTACATTTTTTTTACCAAAGTATTTATTTGAAATAGGGTGCCTAGGTGCCCTTGTTCACCATTTTTCGTAATAGGTTTGTTGTGCCGGCATCTAGAGGTAGCATTACTCAAGTCTAAACTGCCATTAATTTCTGGAGTACTGCTACTGTAGATTCCCCCCCTCGTAGTACGACTACGTACTTCATTTTCCACCCAAAGAAAAGGATAAATACTGTTACTACTTCATTAGGCCGGCATCTGTTCCACGTGTCAAGAATGAAAAGCCACTCAGCGTGCACGCGCGTACACTATATAGACGGGCACCATGATGAGATCAAACAACACAAAATATTCTCTCGTTCACCATGCAACAACCTGGTAGTAATATCGCTCCCAACGCCCACCACTAACCACCTTCCTTGGCTCGTGCTGGGGCTAGAGCTAACTGGTCCCGCTCCGGCCACCACCTCGCCATGCTCTCTGGCCAATCACGTCGACCCCGCCGCGTGAAGGCCCTCGCCATCCCTGCACCTGGCTCCCAGGGCATCTTCAGCGACAACACCAGCCACGAAACAAAACTAAGGTTCTTCCGAATTGAACTAGTTTTTATTGACTCAAATGTCGCATTAAGGCGATACAAGCAAAAAAGACTTCACACCCGTCCTCTGCGTAGTCCAATAGCTTCATCTATTTGTGTTTTTGTTATGCAGTTCAATTAGGGTGGACAAGTTCTTCGAAGTGGAGATGACCTTCCGTGACAGTGATCTTGACCAGTATGGAGTCGTTAACAACACCATTTATGTTGCTTACATCCACAATGGTTGGCATCCAAGTGATATTTAAGCATAGTAGAGCTTGGGTTTTACTCTTGTACACAGTGTTGATTCTTGCTTAAAATTGCCTGCAGCTCGAGAGAAGCTGGCTGCGAGCATTGGCTTCAGCATGGCCTCCATAGCACACACAGGCAACGCGATGGCACTCTTGGAACTGAACCTCAAGTACTTCAAGCCTCTACTGGTATGTGCATGGGACATCCGAAATCTCTTCTTTCCGCGAGGGTCACATCCAAAACCTCTAAGGCTCTGCTCGCAATGGTTTTAAAATTAGTATGGGCACTGGTATCTAGCTCAGTTGTGAACAAAATACCGGCATGCTAATTTTACAGTCATTCCAAGCAGCCCCTAAGATTGGAAATCTCGAGGTTCTTATTTCCAAACCCCCAAATCTCAAGTTTTAATAACCACCCACGTGCATTGATTAATATCCAGCTCGGTGCCAAATTTGTCGTCAAGGTGAGGGTTGTCCAGATAAAGGGTGTGAGGATACTTGTTGAACACTTCATCGAGACACTGCCGGACCGTGAGGTATGTGCAGAAACGATGGATGTTGAACGCGCCGTTTCCCTTATAGTGATCAGTCCCTTATACTGATCAATCCCACCCATGTGCGTGTTGATCTCCTCTAGTGGCAGCTTGTTTTGGAAGCGATAGCGACCGTCGTCTGCCTCAACAAGGACTACCGTACGACCCGCGTCTTCCCGGAGATGTCATCCAAGCTGCAGCAATTCTTCTCAACCTAGGACGGCTCGTGTGAAGATCAGCTTACAAGATATCTTATGCATGCTTATATGGCTCTCAAATGAATAAAAGTGCATTTACATTACGTGGCGTACTGGCGTGTGGGAGGCTCTCCAAAAGAAAAATTATTGTTGGTTCTAGGCCAAAGTTTCATTAGTCCCGTGCTCATGCATGGAGCTACGTAGAAGCTGAAGATAACTGAAACGGCTATATGAGTCCCACGGGCTTAGATTGGCTGACGTAACGTCAGATGACTTAGGGTCAATGACATGTGAAGTCACAAACCTGATGGTCAACATGTCAATGACCCTATGTCACACGAGATACAACCCTAAGTCAGTTAATCCTAATTAACCAGCGTTGCACATAAGAACCGAGCTTGAAAAAACATGTGACGGACGAAAGAAAACAAACGCAACTAATGACTCACAAACTAATATCTTGATTGTAATTAGCAACCTGAACTAAAAAAGTTGAATCTAAGTTTTTTTTGGAAAGACTTTTGATCTATTCATCAACTGTCATGGAAGTACAACAAACACCAGAAGTAAAAAAAATTCCAAGTTGATAGACTACCTAGTGACGACTACAAGCACCGGAGTGAGCCGAAGGCGCACTGCCCTCATTGCCTCTCCAAGCCACCATGGGTGGACGCGGCTACATGCGTGGAGCCGGCGAGAAGTGTAGGCGGCGACCGGCAATGAGGGAAGACGAGGAGGCAAGGCGGTCTACGTGTGCGGGGGCGGCGCTCCTTTTCCTCTTGTTTTCCCATGCAGAGGTTAAGGATGAAGAGGACAGAAACGGATCTAACTTTTTTTTGACTATGGGGACAAATCTTACTGCTGTAGTACAGATCAAACGGCTGCGGGCAGACCGGCAATGCACAAAATAAGATACACATGTGGTCTACAACCATCTTCCAACGTCAAGGATCTACGCAACAAAATTACTCCTATAAGAGCATTTTCAACAGTGGCTGCAAAAAACGTGCGCGCGAGGTAAAACGCGATTTTACCGCGCACGGGACGGTTTCGCGCGCTCCAACAGAGGCGGGAAACTCAGGCGCGCGGGAAACGATTGCACGCGCAGGGGAGAAAGCGGCCGGCCGCGTGCTAGATTTGGCGCGCCGCTTTCGGCGTGCCTGTAAAATGCAGTGCCCGCCACGTGCCCTACCATCGTTCTCCACCTCGACACGCGCCCTCTGCCGCTCTCTCATCGCTCCCTCTGCCGCTTTCTCGCCTCGCCGCCAACGCGCCACCACCGCGCCACCATGCCGCCGTGCCGCCGGGAGCTTCGGGCTACCACGGCGTACACGCGTGCCCGTCCGGCGCCTTCTCCATCGAGATTCGGTCCGGCGACGTGCGCCTCGGCTTCGGCACCTTCGAGACCGCCGACGAGCGTGGCGCCTCCGGTGGCCCTGCCGGGACATGAACTTCCCGGAGGTACCGACGCAGGAGATGGCGCAGGAGCTGGCGCCTCCCCTGCGGTTTCTCACCGACGAGGATCGTCGCGAGAACCGGAGGCGGGAGTGCCGTCCCAGCCTCGTCGAGATGGAAGTGGCGCCAACGCTTCCCGCAGGACGTCATCAACGAGCAGCAGTTCTTCGCGGAAAGGAGGGCGGAGAGGGAGGAGAGGAGGGCGGAGCGAGCCGCCTATCGCGAGGACCGGCATATGCAGGAGGCGGACGCTCGGTTCAACATCGAGCTAGGAGCAGCGTCATCCGGGGACTCCAAAGACGATCGATACCTTGACGTCTCCATTGTGACGTCGGAGGAGGACATCCCCGAGGTAGAGTCGGAGGAGGACGGCAAGTAGTTTTTTTATCTACCGTTTTATCTATCGTACGAGGAGGCTATGAACTATCTACGCACTATCTATGTATCATTTTTTATCTATCGTGTAATCTATCTTTGTACTATTTATCGTTTAATCTATCTATCTATTTGTTTTAATCTATCTATGCCTATATGTGTATCGAGTCGTAGTACATCGTCTGTTGGAGCGGCTCGTGCGCGCTCTATTTTGCAGCGGCCGCTGGAGCCAACGCTTCACGGCGCCCAAAAACTCCCGTAAGCGGCGCTGTAAATGCTTTTTTTGCGCGCCGCGTATTGCGCGCCTATTGGAGATGCTCTAATAAATAACAAATACATGAATCTGCCCGCGTGTTGCAGCGTTGAAACTTAAACATCTGCCGTTGGCAAGATCTGATGAATCACAAAAACGATCAAACTTGAAACAACGAATAGAGGAGAATGAATGGCAGGGCACTCGAACAGGTTGCTTGGTTGGTTCAGTGGAGCGTCGCCAGCTCGGCATGGAATCTGTCGACGTGCTCCTCCCTGACGCAGAACGCCAGCACATTCACGCCGTCGCCGTCCTTCCTCGAACACGGTAGGCACGGGATGCAGCATGGTACCCAGGTCACCTCCATGTCAGCCATCACCCTCGCCGGCCTCCCGCCGCCGAAGTCAACCCCGTCCAGCCCGATGCCGCCCCAGCTCGACATGAAGAGCGGCGCGTACCCGCGGAGCGCGCCAACGACCTCCTCGCCGAACAGCACTGGCTCGTAATCTCCAAGGATGTACGGTATCCGCTCCTTGCCGTGCTTGATCAGCCTCGCCGTCTCAGCGGTGCCGCCGTTCGCCACCGCGCCACACGTCGACACGGCCATCTGCAGCGCGATGCAGTTGCCGTAGTAGCCGTCCTTGGCGCCAATGTGCTTCCGCACGTTGGCCGTGAAGACCAGCAGCGCGGGGGAGGCCGGGTCGGCGTTCATCGCGCGGGTCCGGCACCGCCATATCGCCGCGGCCACGACATCGAACGTCGAGCACGGCTGGTCCACGCCGGCATACTCTGCCTTGACGCGGTTGATGAAGCTCCAAGGGATGGTCACGTCCGTGTAGGCGTACTCCGCGTGCTTGAAGTCCAGGTACGGCCCGACGGCACCCAACAGGTGCGGGATCTCCGGGAGCGCCGCGTCGTGCCTGACCGGAACGACGGACGGCATGGACAGCCCGCGCGCAAGCTCGCCGACGGCTCCTAGGAACTGGGCCATCCCGAAGGCGTCGGCGACGGCATGGTTCCACGTCACCCCGACGACGTATCCGCCGCAGGCGAACTCGGTGACCTGCATCATCACCAGCGGGCAGTCCGACATGCGGACGCGGTCGCCGGACCGGACGGCAAGGGCATCCAGAGGGGTCACCAGCGGCGAGTCCAGGAACCTGACATCCTCAAGAGTGCAGCTCGCCGTCGCGGCGACGTACTCAACGCCATCACCGGTGCATGCGAGCTCGACATCCGGGCCGCTGACGTCGAGGCGACCGGCGAGGGGGTAGTAGTGAACCAGTGCATGGGACAACGCACGTTGTATGGTCTCAGCCGGCTCGTGGATCGGGTGGTCGAAGACGTGGAGCGACGTGATTGGCAGGTAGAGGCAGCCCTTGTCAGTGGAGGTGAGAGGCAGATGGCCGGCCGGCGTGGGCTCCGACGGGCCGACGAGCACCGGCAGCGAGCACTGGGTCACAGGGAAGTTCATCATCCTGCTCTTTCGTGGACTAGGTTTCCTTGTCTCTTCGCTCTCTCGATGCAGATTAGAGGCCGATCGACACGTACTTAACTATGGCTTCGGATTATTGGTCAAGGTATTTTCGATGTATACTACTGAGTAATAAGGGCACCGACACCAATCCAAGTGGTGGAATTAGTTAACTGATGAGAAGGATGTTGAGAATGCAAGTGGCTTAGCCGCCATTTTTCCTATACAAAATTCGCCATAAGTCTTCGAAAAACTAGCGTGAACATGGTTATTCCGTTGACAACGCACAAATACCGGACGTCAATAGGTGTCAGAAGGCCTATCTAGTCTAGGGAAAAGCTTTCCCTCGACCCGCTCATCACGCGACGCATTGACCTCCATCTCTCTCTCATCCGTCTCCTCTGAACAGTCCATTCTCCTCGCGACACATATGGCGAGGCCTACGGCCACAGAGCTTTGCTGCTGCAACGCCGGGCCACGCGTGCTGCAAACGCTTCACAATGCCGTTTGTGTTGCGAAGGCATCACAATGTCGTCCGTGTTGAAAAGGACCTTCATAACGACGTCTGTGTCACCATGGTGGCAACCTAATCCGAGCAACGGTCATCATTGTTGCTCCGTGCTTCTGCAATTTCATTCATGTTGCAAAGGCTTCAAAATGCTGTCCGTGTTGCAAAGGGCCTTTACAACGCCATCTGTGTTACCATGGTGGTGGCCTGATCCAAGTAACAGTCATCATCGCTACTTTCCGCTTCTGCAATGTCGTCTGTGTTGCAAAGGGCCTTCACAATGCCGTTAGTGTTGCAAAGGCCTTTGCAATGTTGTTGGTCTTGCAAGGGCCTCACGACGTGACGCTGGCAGCTCGATCGCACCGATTCGAATGGCTCATGACCCGACCGGTCTTTTACAAAGATCAACTGGCCCACGCATAGCACACGCCCTATATAATTTGTCTGAAGTCAAACAATGCGTAGTTTGGCGAAAATGGTTGGTTCAAGGAGAGATGCCCCCCTTTGGCGGAAATGTTCAAATCACAATGAAGCTATAACTAAAAGTAGCACTTTCTAGACAATAATACAGGAGATCATAAAATATTCATCGGCTCTTAATTTTCGACTCTAAAATTGTTCATGAGTTTAGGAGGTCAAATTTTGAAGTTCACAATTTAGCGAAGCATGCATTCTCTCTCAGCGGTGGCCGACATGTTTAGTTAGGTCATCCCGAAGATCTTCCTTTTGTCTCTGTGAACATTGTGATGACTTAATAAAGGCTTCATGAGACAAGGTATTTGACCTTGGTACGATCGCGTGTACGAGCACGCGTAGTGCAAGGAGAGATGACCCCTTTTGGCGGAAATGTTCAAAACCCCAATGAAGCGGGTAGTAGCTCTTTCTAGACAATAAATACTACCTACACTGGGTTGTGGAGTGATAAATAGAGAAAGCCACACGACCTTTCTTACAGGTCGCAATTGTTGTTCTACCAGCTAGTACGATACTTGGAAGCAATAGACAGAGACAGAGGTACAAGGCATGGCAAAAAAAAAAAACAGGGGGCATGCGCGTACACAGTACAGACAACATTTCTCCTTCGTCTACAGGCAGGGAGAGGAGGTGAGATCAGACGTCGGCCTTGTGCTCCGGGCGGTGCGTGAACTCGAAGTCGACGTGCACGAAGGCGCGCTCCACCTCCGGTAGCTGCTCCAGCTTCTCCTGCAGCGCCTCCCCGATGTCGTGCGCCTGGCTGAGCGGCATGTCGCCGGGGAGCACCACGTCCACCTCCACGAAGTAGTGCGTCCCGAAGGTGTATGCCCTCACCGTGTCGATGTGCCGGATCTCCTCGTGGTGGTTCCATATCAGGTAGGTGAGCTTGGTCAGGTACTCCGCCGGCGCCGACCTCCCGATCAGCGTCCCCACGTTCTCCAGCACCGTCCGCGCCCACGTCGTGATCGTGTACAGCGCGATCTGCATGCATGCAACCACAGTTCATTCAAATTAACATCTCTGGCTACTCTAATTTGGTTTCCATTGTAGAAGTAGATCATAAGTATTTACCAGTATGGCTCCGACGGGGTCCATCCACCACTTGAACTTGACGGCGAGGAGGGCGCTGACGAGGCCGACGGAGTTGGTGATGACGTCGAAGAAGTGGTCCTGCGCGTAGGCCCGGACGATCTCGTTCTTGAAGGTGCGGCAGTAGAGCATGAGGAAGAACTTGACGACGGCCACCGACGACATGCTGCCCACCATCCACATCTCCTTCCATGTGTCGAACGTCGTGTGCTCCTGCGTCACTAGCTCCCGCCCCGACTCGATCAGCACCTGGAACCCCAGGCACCCCATCACCGACGCAAAAACCACGATGCCCTGCCACAATGTCAGCAACCCTAACCGTCAGTCATCAAGATTCACAAATGCAAAACCTGGTCGGAGTGCATGAAGAACATCATATGTATATACCACTGGTTGCATGCGCCTCTTGCCGATCGGGTAGCTGTACTTGTTGGGCTTCTTCATGGCGTGCGCCGTGAACCAGAGGATGAACCCCGACAGGAGGTCCAGCAGCGAGTCCAGCGTCGACGCGATCACCGCCATCGACCTCGTCTCGACGGAGGCCACGACTTTCCCAACGAACAGGACCAGGTTGATGATGTTGGACAGGTTGATCGCCAGCTTTTCGCCCTTGGCCAATTGCCGCAGCTCTTCCTATTTAGAGAGAACAGCGAGGACGTGTAGCAAGTATCAGTTGAGTAGTAGCTAGGAGTATTTGTTAGTAGAAAACAGTCTAAGCATGCAACATTGGATTCTGGATTTTATTACCTCGGTAGGAGCACTGTTCTGGTCCAAGCAGCCGAGCTCATTCATGCTCTCCATCTCGCTGAAATCCTTCAGAAGACTCTCCTGCTTCTCGTAGTACTTTGCGATTTTTCTCTGTTTCCCTGAAATGAATAACTTTGTTGTCACAAGGAACATTGAAACGGCTAAATTAACCTTGATTCAAGCTTGATCAAATGCTAGAGATGGTTTTCGGTACCACCGGTGCAACTGAATTCAGTGATACGTACTCGTTATTCTCTACATTCAAGTGACAATAGGGACAATAAACATGTATGGTCTCCGGCATGCTTAGGGATCCTGGGTCAAGTGATTTTCATAACAGATACTCCCTCAGTCCGAAAAATACTTGTCATCAAAATAAATAAAAAGAGATGTATTTGGAACTAAAATACGTCTAGATACATCCCCTTTTATCCATTTTGATGACAAGTATTTCCCGACGGAGGGAGTAATAGTGAAGGTCGAGGGTAGTTTCCTGACAAATCCTATTCTACGCTCTATGCGAATAATAGAACCCAAATCGCAGCCACGCACAGTCACGTAAATAAATGAATAGTTTCTTAAAATATTATTATTATTTTTTCATAAATATGTGAACATTTTTTAAACATGGGAACAATATTTTGGCCATTATTGGTTCAGTAATATATAAATATTTCCAGTATTATTCTTTTTCGACAAAATTGTCAACTTTATTAAATATAACTTATATGTTTTACCAAGAAAAAAAAGATAATCGGTTGCCCAGTAACTGGCCCATATATTTCGACAAAGAGTGAATTTTATTGACTCAATAATAAAGCATCAAGTGGATACAAACATAACAAGTACACACTCGCCTCTGCATAAGTAGGATGCATACAACAAACACCAATACACGCAAAAAAAAAAAACACCGGCAAAGAGCAAAGTAATAAAAGACCAAAGCTATGCCTATGCGAGGAAAAACAACCGAGGCGATCAAAACAGTGGTCGACAAACTACAGTAGGACCATATCCACACCAACTATCTCTTGACAGGACAAAGACATCATGAAAGGTTCTTCAAAAGCAACTGGCCCATATAAGAGGGCTTGAAGTGATTTGGCTTAAGGATGGAAAAAAGGAGCGGAAATTTTCTCAATTTTTCGAGTAACACAAAGACGGAGAGGAAATGAAGGTAGCGGAGTGGAAACAGAAACATAATTTTTTTTTGCACGGAAACAGAAATAGAACGGATTTTTTCTAGTGAAACAACATTCTGTTTCCATAAATACGGAACTTTCCGCTATTTCATGACTCATGTGGCCCAGACCACTCAATGAAACCTATGTTGTGGACCAACAACCAGAATGTTAATCACCTTCTACGTTTCACTATACCAAACATGCCACACCAAACGTATTTTGTTTCCATAAATACGGAACTTTCCGCTGTTTCATGACTCATGTGGCTCAGATCATCGGAAAACGGTCTAGCCATGTAAATTGAAATAGTTTGTTGGTTTGCTTGTGTTTTTCTCAATTATTCAAGAGGTCTTTTAGTTCCTGCGAACATCCAATTTTGTATCTAATTTAGCTCATATCAGTTTTAGGTACTATCTGAGTTTGTATCTGTTTCCATGGTTTCTGTAATCATTTCTAGTTCTGGAAAATAAAAATATGAGAACAAATACGGCAGCGCTCACTTTTGTCCGTTTTCGCTCTGTTTATAAATCGGCTGTTATTCTTCGGCGAAATGAGAGAATGGGAGTACTCGAGTTTCCATCCCAAGACGAATTGCCCTAGGCAGCTAGATATCCCTTGCTAGAGACAACAATCTTCCTCTAGCTTTCCCCTTCCCTTCGGCCCACCAACTCTTTGTTCCCCCTTCATTGCTTATTTCCTCACATATCCAGTTAATAATGCAATGTGTTGCTTAATATTGGTCCATTATCATCTTAAAAGGTACTCCCTCCGTTCCATAACGACATTTGTTGACACTAGTGTAGTGTCAAAAAACGTCTTACATTATGGGACGGAGGGAGTACATGTTATTCTAGTGTCGAGTCATTCGCACTGACAATTTGTTGCCAATGGTGACTGTACCACTCACACAGTAGTGGAACAGAGTTGGACCCAACCGACAAATTAAACAATGTTACTAACCTAATAATGTGATCGATCAGCACTGTCACGGAAACATTAGAAAACAAGCTAGTGTCATCACGGTTTTCGCACCCACAATAGCCGCTGCATGACGCGCTGGATTTTTCTTTTCTTTTGCCATGTTGCATCGAACTTGCCTGCTTACATTTGCCTCACCTATTTGGTTTTAGTTCTTGAAATGGACAATGGCCAATGGGCAATGCATGGCCAGGTATGGAAAGAAGGGAATAAGATGCGCTCCAACAGCTGTAAGAACTCTTACTAATCTGGAAATGCTGCCTGAACAAACAATGCTCTAATGACCGGGGTTGGAAAGGAAAGCACGCACGCAGGCACACACAAGGACGATCTCTTGTTCTACTCCCCGATCAAACTAATAAGAATAAGATCAGCTTCAAATATGCAAGGTCTCCTACAAAGTTGTACTAAAGCTGCGACACTCATGATGGATCAGAGTTGTACTAATTTGCAAATAATCTTAAAATCTGCACCGCTAACTATGTAAGATGTGCAGTCTCTTCTTCGTTGTGCTGTGAGCGTGTGACAACCAAACTCTGTAAGCAGCCGTGCATGTGAGTGGACGTGTTTGCTTCTTGTGCCTGCGAACTACTCCCTGACCAAGAGGCCGTTGTAGGATCTCGCGACCCGTGCGTGGGAAAAGCATCGGTACGAGTAGAAAAACGAAGGAGGATATCGAGTCGATCGAGCGCATGGTGCGTGCAAAGGTATCGGGGATCATATCAGCAGAGACTTTCGGCGTACATTCTGGCGTCGATCAAGTCGGCGACGCCGAGTTGACGACTAGGCGCTCCCTCCGCCCCATAATATAAGAGTTTTTTTACACTAGTGTAGTGTTGAAAATGTCCTTATATTATTAGACGGAGTATCTATCAACAACCACTCGGCCTGCCTTCTCCCTCCTGGCTATTAACCACTCAGTTATGTACTGGTTTAACCGCGTCGCAACCAGTTACTTTTGGCTATTTGGGGGCTAGCTGGTACACAGAATCTTGACGCCGGTGGTGAAAGTGATGGAATATCTCCCCAACTTTGCGACGGGCTCGATCGAGCATATATGGTGGTGCAAAGGTGTCAGCGACAGACGGTGGTGGCAACGAAAACATGTATTGCAAGACACAACAGGAGATGAAGCAAGAAGAAGAGGGAAACGAGAGAGAAGCCGAGGGATGAGCGCGCGCGCACCGTGTAGGGAAGGGCAGGCGGAGCCGAGGAGCCTGGAGAAGAAAGGCGGCCGCCGGTCCGGGGCGCGCAGGGCGTCGCTGCTGCCCATGCGCAGCCTCCACGACGCCGCCGGCTCCCCCTCCTCGCGCCTGCCCGTCGTCGACATGCTCCGCTAGCTCCGCGCGCGTCTCAGGTGCAGCTCGATCGCTCGAGACAGACAGGTTCGTCGAGTGGAGAGATCACGGGGGCTGAAACCTTTGGTGCCCGTTTGCTTGCTGCCTGCTTGCCCGCGTGGTCTTGCGGAGCTGGCCATACGCAACGTCCCGCACTTAAGGGCCAAGCCGACCACCTCGGTCGCTTTCCAAGTCCGCGTCGGGCGGTCGGGGTCGGGGTCGTGTCGAATCGTGCTCGCAGTACGTAGTAATGGTGCTACTTTCCAGCCCAACGCCGCAGATAAACGGAAAAGAAGCCTACTCCGGTGACGGGCTAGCCAAACCTGAGGCCAACTCCACCGCACGACCCCAAACGGACGTCCGGATTGGCCGGATTTTGTCCCTTTGGGGCGCCGATGGGTTCGCCCGTATCCGGCTGTGTCCGGTGGGTCGTGCGTGCGCCCACCGCGCGGCCGCACCCCAAATCACGTCCGTGTCAATTAAAGCACTAAAAAAACAAAAACATAAAAAAATGACTAAAATTGTAATTAAACGCAGTTTAATAAAGATAAAACTTAGTTGGGGGGGGGGGGGGGGTCCATGGCCACAAAACGGCCCAGTTTCGTCACATTAATAATTAAACATAAAAAAGTAAAAAAAAAAACGGTCGCCGCCGGCTCGCTCCTGCCCGTGCCCGTCGTTGCCGTCGCCGTGGCCCTCTTCAGCGGCCGCCGATGTCGTCGTCATCGCTGACGAGGTCGACATAGTCCGGCGGCGTCCACAGGTGGGACGGCGGTGCGTGGTGGATGGGGGCGGGCTGGACGGCGGGAGGTGCCTGCAACACCTCCTCCCGTGGCGACCCCTCCCGCTCCGGTGACTGCGGCGGAGTGGCGCGCCAGTTCACACCCACGCCGGCGGCCATCTCCGAAGCAGTGCAGGACCAGGCCCACCCCGTGCCCACCAGCTGCTGGAAGGCGGCCGACGGCTCCTCCTCCTTGGCGTCCTCCCTCCTCTCCTCCGTCAAGGCCGCCATCTGCAGCTCCGGGAAGGCCACGTCGCCGGCGGCAGACAGTGCCATGGCCTCCTCCAAGCCGTCCCATTGCCGCTCGTCGTGCGTGCGCATGGAGTCCCTCCATGACACGCTGCACGAGACGGGCTTCCTCCTCCGCCATCATGCGAGGAGGTGGGGGTGGCGATGGAGATGGCGACGGCGACGGCGTGGGCGTGAGGCCGCGCACCAGCCTACGCCCGCGCTCCTGGGGAGCAGCCGCTCGGCGCCTGGGCGTGGCCGCCGTGGCCCCGTCGACGTGCCGGCGAAATAGGACGCCCGCCGCGTGTCGTGCTCATCGCGGAACCAGGTGTCCCACAATGGCGAGTCGGGGGCGTACCTGGGGTCGTAGTAGAGGTCGTCCGGGAGGAGGCGGCGGCGGCGCTCGATCTCCTGGCGGCGCGCACGGCCGGTCACCGGGACCGGCAGGATCGGCACGCGGTCGACCGACAAATGCCAGTTGTTGGGGAGGTGGGCGTCGCTCCAGGGGATCGGCGTCCTCGTCTCCCAATAACGGCGGCACACCGAAGCGCGGATGTAGTGCCGGTCGCGCTCGCCGGCGGACGCGGGGGCGATGGAGAACGCGGGCGGCGAGGGGGCCCGGCGTGGTGGCGACGGCGATGGCGAGGCCGGCTCCTCCTTCTTCACCGAGCCGCGGCGACGCCCCGACGAGGAGCCAGCCTCGCGGTCGTGCTTACCTTTTCGGCCGTAGTTCCAGAGCCCCATGGCTGCGGGCGGCCGGCCGGCGAGTTCTTGGCTAGGGTTTGGGGCCTGGGGCTGTCGGGTTTCGAGGAGGCCGCGGGGTGGCGTGGGGCAGTGTGGACGACGACCGGTCCACGCTTCCCACTTAAAGAAGGACGGCGACCCTTCCATGTGTGGATGACAGGTGGGGCCGCCCGCCTGTGCGCATTGATGTGGGCGGGTGGAAGGTAGGTGGCCGCCTGCCACGCGGCCCCGACGCGGACGAGGGCGCGTCTGTTTGGTGTCCGCCGCGACCCAAACCCGGCGCAAGTTTGCGCTCGAAATGGATCGGCCCGGACACAAAATGGACAGAATGGGTCCGGGCTGTCGCGCGCTGGGCCGCCTCGTTTGTCCCTTTTTTCCCAAACGGATAGGGCCGGACAGGATGGGGTCGCGCGGTGGAGTTGGCCTGACGACACGGCCACACCGGCTTTTCGATCGTGCAAGCAAAGCAAATCTATGGAATCGGTCCCGGGTTAAAGAGGCTTTCGGCAGCTCCGCGTACGTACGTACGTGGTGGACGGCGACACGTACCGCGGTCAGGTCGACGACGCCAAGTTGCCGACTGCGGCGAGGGGAGCGCGACGCGGGCCTCCGGCTGGTGGCCGCGTCGACCACTCTCCCTTTTGCCTCATGGCTACTGCTGGCTGCCGTGACGGCTCGACGAGGCGATGGCGCCAAGACACAGACACTCAGACAGACCCGTGGTTGCCGGGTGCACGCAACGTAACGGGGTGAGTGCACCGTGGTTCACGAGTCTTGCCGCTTTCCAACCCAAGTCCGACGGAAAGATGCATACTCCTGGCACGCGGCGGACATGGCACGGCGACGCGGCTGCGTGGCCTTTTTTGGTAAGCCAAGCAATCTAGCGATCGATCTGGTGCAGAAGGACACCTCCGTGCACGTACGTACGTGGCAGACGGTGACGGCTGCCGTACTTGGATAGATCAGGGACGACGATGGCAAGTTGCCAACTGCGGCGCCCGGCGAGGCGACCGCGACGCGAGTCCGCGAAAGGCAATGGAACCAAAGCAATCTACTCCCTTCGTTCCGATTTACACGACGAGTAAATCGGAACGGAGGGAGTATGTGTATGTAATCTGGTAGTGGTAACTTTTGATCGATGAGGTCGACGATGCCAAGTTACCGGCCACCGGCGGGGCGACCGGCAGTGCGCGACGCGCCGCACGGGTCGTGCCGTGACGGCACGACGAGCCAATGACGCCATGGTGGTCCACGAGTTTTGCCGTTCTAGACTTCTTTTTTTGGGCTATAGAATTAGGAAGTCCTGGGTCACATGTAATGTGATTTTCAGACAGACTGAAGGCTGAACGGCCCAGCTTTCACGGCCGTTGGCAGCATGCATCGCCACGGCAGTGTGTATTTTGAATTGCTAACCCGTTCGAGGTCTCAAAATAATTAAAAAAAAAAACTCAACAGGGACGCAGAGGAAGCCTGTAGAAATAGGCAAGTGTAATGGTCTAATGGTCTACGCGAACTATGGACAGTACCAAGTTATGGTATCTCCAGGGCCGTGCATCATAACGGACACACCAAACGTCCCTGGATGTATCCGTGGACAACGGATAGGGGGCCATCATCCAACCATTCACCAAATATACGCCCACATTTTAAACGGATAATTCACAAACAGACAAAATTCATGGAAACCGAGCAAAATTTAAGCAAATTTCATATGTCCGGGCGCTATTTAACAAGTTTACCTAAACTTAGAAAACTAAACTAAACTAAGAGAGGTACCGGATGATGACCTCGTAAGCATGGCGGTTGAGCCCGTCAGCACCTCCGCCGGGGACACCATCTCTTGCTTGACCGTGGATGACGTCGCCATGATTCGGACGACACCAAAGATCCACCCACCAACGCCAAGAACCAGCGGACGGGAGGAGAGGAAGGGAGAGGACGAGAGGAGAGGCTGCGCAGCACGGAGCGGAGATGGGGTTTGCCGTCGAGCCCAACCTGCTTAAATAACCAGGCCAGGAGGACCGGGCGCAGCGCCCCAAGTAGGCTTCTCGGTCGGCGCGTTCGCTCTGAAGCGGTGCCGGTCATATCATGTCGGTCTGACCGGTATGAATGCAGGTAGGTGGTTGTCCGGCGGCGTCCGCTCTCAGCGACATAGAATGCATGTCAAGGCTTCTGTAAAAGAACGTGCGGAGGGGATTTTGGGTGAGAACGCACTATTGCCCGGACACTCACAAACCTCCTACAGGTATTCTCCCAGTTTGCGGGAATTCAGACATGCATAACAGTGCGTAGAGAGGTTTGATGTGTAACATTCAAGATGCGCTAAGGGTCAGTTCTTTTAGTGGCCTTTTCAGGTGTTTAGAATAAGTGTAGAAACCCAACAAAAAAAAAATAGAAGCGTACTAGTCGAATCACCAACGCCACGGGCATCAGAACTTTGCTGGAAGGCACGCAGGAAACGCTAGGGTTGGAGATGCACGGTATCCATGCACAGGTCTGGCGGCGTGCTCGATATGTTGCTTTCCATGGGAGTATGCATTAAGCTTTTGTTTAAGCTAACCACACACGCATATCCATATCCGTCCTTGTGTTCATCACGTAAGTAAGCACGGAAAATGGATTCCACGGACTACAACCCTTGTTCATGTCATTTAGCAGAAAACTATTCTTATTCTAGGGTTGTTCACTCTCGTAGAACAGGACAAGAGCAGGAGGATTCATCATCAGGCAGGGGCGTAGCTACGTACAGCTACCCGGTGTCACTGGCGCCGGGTCCAATCTACACTTGCTTAAGATAATCCATTGATTTAGTGTGTAGGTCATTGATTTTTTGATGTGTTTTTCTATGTGGAACCGGGTAATCGTCAGGAGAACAAGGGGAAAAAAATGCAGTTTGATTATTTAGACCAGGTTCCGGCATGCATGCATGGCTTCCAGTTGTGAGCAAGTGAGTGTGCATGCGCCACACGTAGACGGCATGACAGGTCGGACAGCCGCTCGATGGATGGGTCGCTTTCCATCAGGTCACGCGTTTCAGGATTTCTTTTAAACGAGCGCACACACACATATAGATATTGTATATCCTCGTTGTGATCATCAAGCAATTAATTAACGTAAGCAGGGGAAAACGAATTCAATCCACGGGCCACAAGATATTCCCTTGTTCATGTCATTTATAAAAAGAAAATAATGTAGTTCACTCTCGTATGAAACGGCTTGCGGAGAACAAGGAAAATATTTTACAGTTTCTTTTCGCGAACGGAATAGAAAAATAAGGCCAGGAAACTTCGTGTGCGGCTTTCAGTTGGGTCTACCTACGTGATAAATGATAATGATTGCAAGTTTGGAACCAGCCGGAACCGAAGGACGAGCAGAGCGTCCGGCCGGCGGTGGCTGTGAGCGTGGACGCCACTGAGTGACCGGGCGTCGCTCGGTGCACGGTTGGTCGGACGAAATGGCGGCAGCGGCAGCATCGTCAGGCAGCACTAGCAGCTAGTAAGAGATGGCACTACAACTCTTGTTACTTTGTCCAAAAGGAATGAGACGGGATATAAGTAGTGGCCAGCGTGCAACCAAGAGGAAATGGCAACGGAAAAGCAGGCAGAGCACCGCACAACAAATCAATCTGTATTTTTGTAAGCAACGGCGGAAGCAGCACGCATATATACATGAATCACGCGCGGAATGGTAACGGAGCAGAGGAGCAAACGCTGCAATGGAAGGACGAGGAAGCATGAAACGTACCGTGGCCACGCATGAAGACGCGGCTGGCGAAGGGCGGCCGATCCTTGGGCCGCTCCGGCATCTGGAACTGGAGGTCGCTGACGTTGAGCCGCCACGCCGCCGCCTGCTCCTTCCCCATGCCACGCGCCCGGCCAAAGCACCGAACAAGATCGACGCCGGGGTCGACGGAGGGAGACCGACTGATCTTGCTTCTTTCTAGCGGTGTGCAGCGCAATGCATGCGACCACGCAATGCAACCGCACACGACTCGCAGGATGGTGGTGGTCGAGGGATTCGCTTCCGATTGTGTTGGTTATGACTTATGAGAGCCCACAGAGGCCACAAGGAGCCAGGGCCGGGACGGGGAGAGAGAGGCAGAGAAAGTGCGGAGCGGTTGCGACTTGCTTGCAAAGAATCCTCGTGATGACCCGAGTGTGACGAGCGTGAGCCTAACGGACGGACGGACGTCTCCCTCCGTGGATGGATGACCGTGATCGGATGGCGAGCCGTTGGGCCGGTGCACGGAACCCGGGTGTCCCAGTGGGAGATGACGACGCGCGCGGTTGGGGTTGGAACTTGTCCCTTTGTTTTTACAAAGCTTTGGCACTTGTCACTTTGCATACGTGCATGCATGCGCGTAGACAGGAGTGGCGCTTGTCGCTTTGTTTTGGGCTGCTCGCCTGCAGGCAGGCATGCGTGCATGCATGCCGCCCCGCCGCGCCGCGCAAAACGTTTTCTTAACATCTAAGAATGTGATGATAAAAAAAAGTTTAAAAAACCCAGTGTTGTAATGTCATGCCCATTCGAATGGATATTGTTCATTATTTGGCTGCATAGCATTAAAAGTAATGGATACCTTCAAAGAGGTTTGAGCTAAATCCGACGGATCTCAGGGTAGGACATCCAAAGCTAGGGGTCTAGGAGTAATGGTAGCAAGGGCACAGAGTTTTACCCAGGTTCGGGCTCTCCTGAAAGATAATGTTACGTCCTGATTCTGATTGTATGATTGCATTGGCGTGTATACATATGGTATACCATGAGATTGTAATGTGTTTCTACCCCTCGGTTTATATAGGTACCGGGGTTCCTAGGGTTATAAGATCCTGGTCGGCTACGTTTGAGGAGACAGGGTTCTCCGCGAATCCAGCGCCTTGAAGTACACATCAAGCCTTCTAGATCATTCTTGTAATCTTCATGGGTTGCCCGAAGTGGTCAAGGACACAACCGATATGGGGTCCTCGGCCCGGCCCATTAAGCCGGGAGTCGACATGGTCAGAGGCCCACTACCGGGGACACCATCGGTAGCCCATGAACCAGTCTTCAAGTCTAGGCGTAGCTCGGTTATTGCTAACTGCTCTTCAGCTTTAAACATCGGCCTTGAAACTGGTTCAACGAAAGTATCTTCTTCCTTATCTGTGGTCTAGCGTTGAGCTATCTCCGAGGTGCTTGAAGCCACCTCGGTTCCAATGAATGTCGTGAGAATTTGGTCCGATCTTCTTGTCAGATATATTCCCGTGTTGCGGGCCTGTGGGCACGAAGTTTTCTCGCACCCCTGGCATGGCGGTTATCCGATATGATTTTGAGAACACAGACCAGTCCTGGGTTCCGCCTCCTCCTCCCCCCCCCTGTCCATGTGGCGTCCTTGATCTGATGGTTGAACATGGGTGTGGTACCCGCCAGGGTCATGTCCTACCAAGAGGGACTGTGTGTATTAAAACACTCAGTAGTTAAGCAAGAACCCCCCCCCCCCCCCCCGCCCCCATCCTTGTGAGCTATCAACACACAAATTAACGTGGGGGAAGTGGGGGATTTACCGCCATGTTGCGGGTTTACCATGCCGCCGCTCTGCATTTCCCTCCCTCATAAAAGGATTGAGGCACCTAGGGCGGAACTTTACAACTTCGTCTTCCTTTTGCCTTATTCTTCCTTGGATAATTCACTGTCGCAATTGTATTTTGTCGGTGTACTAAAGTAGGGGTACCTTAGTATCCCGAACTTGTGCACGGGCAGTCGCAGCGCCCCGCGGCAAGGCTTGCCGGGTGCCCGCCAGGATCCTCCGTAGTTCCTATTGGAGCCATTCAAGAACAAAGTGTTTTAACTGAGAAGACAAGGCCCCGGCAAGAGGAGCTTGCCGGGAAAGACAAGGCCCCGGCAAGAGGAGCTTGCCGGGAAGGACAAGGCCCCGGCAAGAGAAGCTTGCCGGGAAGGCCAACCAAGGCGTTTCAAGGAACTTGCCGCGACACGCCGCGCGTCCCGGCAAGACCCGGCGAGCGACAAGCTTCCGGGCGCGACAAGACAACGACCGCGGCAAGGCGCTTGCCGTGGCGAAGCCACCACTCTGTGCCCACGCTCCAGCGCATCCGTCAACGTGTCGCCACAGAACCGTTCCAGGCGCACGTGGCGAGAAGCTGTGCAGCCAAGCGGTGCGAGGTGGCAACCGGAGATGACGAGATGGCCATCGTGGCGAGCGGTGGCGCCCCTAACGGTCACTTTTCTGCACTGTTTAGGCGACGCGGACGGGCATTAAATGCTCTTGTCCCCTGCCGTCAGAGTTAGGTAGGGTGCACTGTAGAAGCAGTTGTACCAACCACCCCTTTTACACTTTTACCCCTGCATGCGTTGCCACCTGTCGGTGACCCCTTTAGCCTATAAAAGGAGGCCCATGCGCAACGTAGAGGGGGTTCGACTCTTTCGAAACCAGAACACTCCCACGCTCTCGAGCAAGAACATAATACAACCACAAAGCAACAGTAGGAGTATTATCTCTCCGGAGAGCTCCGAAGCTGGGTAAAATCGCTCGCGTGCTCCGCCTCGATCCGCTCTTCGTGCGGCCTCCGCTCCCTGCCGGACCGAAAAGGGGCCCTGTCCCATAGGTGTTCGTTTCCCACGACATCTTTGGCGCGCCAGGTAGGGGGGCGTCGAGGTTGTGTGAACCCGATCCGGCGTTCACGCGAGCCAGATCTTCATCATCTTCATCGATATGCCACCGAAGAAGAAGGCTTCGGAGGTGGCTGCTCCGCCCGCGTCGATTCCACCGCCACCGGAGCAAACGGGCGGTGGGATAGACGCCGGCGGACGAACGGGCGCCGACGAGGAAGCTCAAGCTGCCGCCAGGTCCAAGGACAAGGCCGCGCAAACTTCGGCGTCCGTACACGCACCACGCCCATCTCAGGAGGCGCGGGACCGACAACGTCATGGTACTCGCAGTACCATATGCTCGTTGGACCAAGGTCGAGCTGGCGGATCTCGAGATGCTCAAGACCAGCATGCACGCCAACCTGCTGGCACGAGCAAAACACGGTCGCCTGGACGGGATCCTGCTCCTTCTAACATAGTTAGAAGTCCGAGCATATCCCGCTCCTCGCACCGTTCGCCTCCGCCACCAAAGACTCCAGAAGAAGCGTTGGCTCGAGCCCAACTGCTCCAGGATTACCCTCCGACGGCGGACAAGATCGACGGTTGGAGGGCCATCATTCAGAGCCTCATCGGCTTCGCCAACGGCGACACTCCCCGGCAACCAAGCACATCGAAGCCGCGGCAAGACGCCCAGGCGCGAGCCGATGGCGACAAGACTGGTGGGGGTGCGACCACCGTGCACTCCCCGCCCCGAAGGCCAAGATCGCCGACTCGCCGGGTCAAACTCGACACCGACTCCACGGCGTCATCGGATCCACGAGCTCATCGAGATCAACGCCAAGTTCTTCAAGAACGACAGCAAGAGGACGCTCGTACACGCATCGAGCGTCGAAGAGAAGCGCGACGTCAGTCAGACCAGCGTGCTGGGCCCATTGTTGACATGCATGCGCCAGGGGAACCAGGCGACTTGCCGTACGCGGTAGGTTGCCCTGCGTTCACTCGTGAGCTGCGACAAGTCCAATGGCCCAGCACCAAGAACTTCAAGCCAGATGTACCAGAGAAGTATGATGGCAGGTTGCATCCGTCGGAATTCCTCAGCATCTACACCATTGCGGTGCAAGCTACCGGGGGCGCGACGAGAAGATCCTTGCCAATTACTTCCCACTGGTGCTCAAGCCCAATGTCAGATCCTAGCTCATGGACTTGCCGGACGACTCCATTTCCTCATGGGCGGATCTGTGCCATCAGTTTGTCGGCGCTTTCACAGGCGACCGCAAACCCCATGGCCAGGAGAGCGATCTTCATCTGCTCGCCCAGAAGGAAGGAGAGCCTCTGCGCAAGTATATTCAAAGATTCAGCCAAGTGCAGCGCAACATCCCAGATGTCCACCCTGCCGCGGTCATCAGCGCGTTCCATCAGAACGTGCATAACCGCAGGATGCGGGAGGAGATGGCGATGTGCAAAATCAGAGACGTCAGTGAGCTATATGCCCTGGCCGACAAGTGTGCACGTGCTGAGGAAGGGAGGAAACTCCCCGGAGAGAACACAGGAGCAGGAGGATCTGACAGTGAGGATGCCGCCCCGGCAAAGAAAAACCGGAGGCGGAACAACAGAAGAAGGAAAGGCAAAGATGTGGTAGCTGTCGAGCAGTCCGGCAACAGAGGTGGCGCCAAGGAAGCAGAACCTGTGGCAGCCGCCGACAAGCAGGGCAGCTCCGACAAGCAATACTGCAAGATCCACCGTACCAAGGGCCACGACCTCCAAAGTTGCAAGAAAGTTGAGTAGCTTGTCGAGCAGCAGAAAGCTGAGTACGAGCGACGCGACAAGGAGAAGGCCTAGGAAGGTACTGGTGGATCCGGCAAGAAGCGTCCTGGCCGGGGGGACGTCACGGTAAGGCCAAGCGGCGGCAAGGAGACAGGCCTCCCCGCGGCCGCGACAAGGATGAAGATGAAGACGAAGATGAGGATATGGATGATGACGAGGCCGACGAGTAGGTGTTTCAGAAAGCAACAGAGGTTCTGTGCGTTGACGGTGGTGCTTCTCTGCATACTTTGCACCGCCAGCTCAAACAGTGGGTGCGGGAAGTTAATGCAGCAGAACCACCAGTTGAGTCACGCAAGCCTCTGAAGTGGTCCAGCACGCCTATCATCTTTGACATTGAGGACCACCCTGACCGCATAACTGCGGTCGGGTGTTTGCCGATGTTGGTTTCACCAACTATCCGCAACCTCAAGGTCACAAAGATGCTGGTTGACGGCGGGGCCGGCTTGAATCTGATCTCCTCCGCGGTACTCCAGAAGCTCCAGATCCCCGACAGCGAGCTCGAAGAAACCGGCAAGTAATCAATCCGGGAAGGAGCAAGCCAAAGGGGAAGATCACGTTGCCAGTGACATTTGGCAGCGAGCTGAACTTCAGGACAGAGAAAGTCACCTTTGACGTTGCTAATTTCCCATTGCCCTACAATGGGATACTCGGCCGTCTAGCGCTCGCCAAGTTCATGGCAGCCTCTCATTATGCCTACAACGTGCTCAAGATGCCAGGTCCGATAAGTGTCATCTCTGTCCCTGGCGACAAGAAAGATGCCCTTATCTGCACAGACAAGATCTACCGGGAAGCAACAGCCGCAGCAGATCGCAAACCACTTGCTGCTGAAGCTCCCGGGGGGAAGAAGAAGACCAAGTCCGGCAAGAGCTCTGATGCCCACTCCGGCAAGCGCACCTCTTCGGAGTGCTGCGCTACCGTCGAGAACGCACCATCGAGCTCCACCGGCAAGTGTAAGAAGGCGAAGGCAGCTCCGCCAGAGACCAAGAAAGTGGCCGCCAAGGAGGACGGCACTGGTGGTACCTTCACCATCAGTGCCACGCTTGACCCTAAATAGGAAAGCGCGCTCGTTGCTATCCTGCGGGCGAATGTCGATGTGTTTGCATGGCAACCATCTGACATCCCCGGTGTTCCCAGGAAAGTAATTGAGCACCACCTTGCCGTCTGTCCTCACGCGCGGCCCGTCAAGCAGAAAGTCAGAAAACAAGCAGTGGAGCGCCAAGAATTTATTGCAGAAGAGATCAAGAAGTTGGAAGCAGCAGGCCTTGTCAGAGGGGTGTCCCATCCTACGTGGTTGGCCAATCCTGTAGTCGTGCGCAAGGCGAACGGAAAATGGAGGCTTTGTATTGACTTCACTGATGTTAATAAAGCTTGTCCCAAAGATCCATTTCCCTTGCCGCGCATTGACCAGATTGTCGACTCCACGGCAGGATGTGATTTGCTTTCATTTCTTGATGCATATTCAGGATATCATCAGATCTTCATGGCAGAAGAGGATGAGGAGAAAACCGCATTCATCACTCCATGTGGCACATACTGCTTTGTACGGATGCCTTTCGGACTAAAGAATGTCGGTTCAACATTTGCAAGAGTAGTCAGTCATGCTTTTGAGCCACAGTTACACAGGAATGTGGAAACCTACATGGATGACATAGTGGTCAAGAGCAAAGACAGAGCAACTCTGATCCAAGATTTGGACGAGACCTTTGCAAATCTGCGCAAGATCAACCTCAAGCTCAACCCCGAGAAGTGCGTGTTTGGATTCCCCTCCGGCAAGCTTCTCGGGTTCTTTGTGTCTCAACGGGGAATTAAAGCCAACCCCGACAAGATCAAAGCCATTGAGCAGATTGAAGCACCGAAGCGCGTCAAGGACGTACGAAGGCTTGCCGGCTGCATGGCTGCTCTCAGCAGGTTTATCTCTAAGTCTGCTGAGCGCGCCCTGCCATTCTTCAAAATATTGAAAAAGGCAGGTCCAATGAAATGGACTCCGGAAGCGGAGGCTGCGCTGCAGGACTTGAAGAGATACATGTCCTCCACTCCAATACTTGTCGCACCTAAACCCCAAGAGAAGTTGTTGCTGTATCTAGCGGCAACCAATCAAGTGGTTAGTGCTGCGTTAGTAGCGGAAAGGGAGGCGGATGATGAGCCAGCGGCCACGGCAAGCGCGTCCAGCGACAAGCAGGGGGCTTCCCCGGCAAGCTCTGGTCCCGACAAGGATGGATCTGTGCAGCCACAAGAAGAGAAGCAGAAGAAAATGGTGCAGCGCCCAGTTTACTTTGTCAGTTCCCTTCTGCAGGGGGCTAGATCAAGGTACTCTGGTGTGCAGAAATTGCTTTTTGGCCTTCTCATGGCCTCGAGGAAGCTGCGCCATTACTTCCAAGCACATGAGATCACAGTTGTCACTCGCTTTCCGTTGAAGAGGATATTGCAGAACCCAGAAGCAACAGGCAGGATTGTCGAGTGGGCACCGGAACTGTCAAGATTTGGCCTCAAGTTCGAGAGTACTTCAACTATCCAGAGCCGAGCATTGGCAGAATTCATAGCAGAATGGACGCCAACACCTGATGAAGAAACTCCAGAGACGAGCATCCCCGTCAAGGAAGCAAGCAAAGAATGGATCATGTACTTTGATGGTGCCTTCTCGCTGCAAGGCGCCGGTGCGGGCGTATTACTTGTCGCACCCACCGGAGAGCACCTCAAGTACGTGGTCCAGATGCACTTTCCCAAGGAGCAAGTGACAAACAATACTGCGGAGTATGAAGGTTTGCTTGCCGCACTCAGGATCGCGGCAGACCTTGGGATCAAGAAGCTTATTGTTAGGGGTGACTCGCAACTTGTCGTCCATCAAGTAAACAAAGACTATCAGAGTCCATTGATGGAAGCTTACATCGATGAAGTGAGAAAGTTGGAAGAACACTTTGACGGCCTGCAGATGGAACATGTTCCGAGAGCTCAGAATGACATTGCAGATGGCCTGTCAAAGTGCGCCGCACTCAAGTTACCTGTGGAACCAGGGATCTTTGTGCTCAAGCTGACTCAACCATCTGTAACACCATCAACTGGACAGGACAAGAAGAGAAAGTTGATTTCCGGTGACTACTTTCCGGCAGAGCTCCCCGAAGCCGCCGCTAAGAAGATCCCCAAGATCAACACAAAGAGTGCTGAGGAGCAGTCTGCTCCGACAAACCCTAGGGTTTGCTCCGTTGAAGCAGACGCTCCCGACAAGTTTTGCTCCGGCAAGCTTGCCGGGGAACATCAAGCTCCGGCTGAGCCGCAGGTTCTTGCCGTAGAAGCAGATGTTCCCGCAGCAGCATTTGTGCCTTTAGTCCTTGTTGTCGAGCCGCAAGCTCCAGCATGGGCACAACAGATTGTCCGTTTCCTTCAGACAGGAGAACTTCCCGAAGAGCAAGAAGAAGCAGAGAGAGTAGCCCGGCAATCAAGTATGTACCAGTTTGTCGACGACATACTATACAGAAGAAGATTCAACGGAGTGAAATTGAAGTGCATTCCCCGGGAAGATGGACAGAAGCTATTGGCGGAGATACATGGAGGCATATGTGGTCATCACATTGGCGCAAGAGCACTTGCCGGCAAAGCATTCCGGCAAGGTTTCTTTTGGCCAACAGCTCTCCAAGATGCAACTGCACAAGTAACCAAGTGTGAAGCGTGCCAGTTCCACTCCAAGCAGATACACCAGCCAGCTCAAGCTCTCCAAACGATCCCTTTATCCTGGCCATTTTCGGTCTGGGGGCTCGACATTCTCGGCCCCTTTCCCCGAGCTGTCGGGGGCTTTGAGTTCTTGTACGTTGCAATCGACAAGTTCACAAAGTGGCCGGAAGTGGAAGCAGTGAGGAAGGTGACAGCACAGTCAGCAGTCAAGTTCTTCAGGTCGATTGTTTGCCGTTTCGGGGTCCCTAACAGAATCATCACCGACAACGGCACGCAGTTCACGAGCCGCACCTTCATGCAGTACGTCCAAGATCTTGGCGCCAAGGTCTGCTTCGCTTCTGTTGCTCACCCGAGAAGCAACGGTCAAGCGGAGAGGGCAAACGCTGAAGTGCTGCGCGGGCTCAAGACCAGAACTTTCGACAGGCTGCACAAGTGCGGAAAGAACTGGATCGAGGAGCTGCCGGTGGTTCTTTGGTCGATCAGGACGACGCCAAATCGAGCAACTGGCCAGACACCTTTCGCTCTAGTCTATGGAGCAGAGGCATTTCTCCCCACGGAACTCGTATACGGATCGCCTCGAGTGCTCGCCTATGATCAGCTTGAGCAAGAGCAGCTGCGACAAGATGACGCGCTGCTCCTTGTGGAAGATTGTCTTCAGGATGCTGTCCGAGCTGCTTGATACCAGCAAGCTTTGCGCCGCTACCATAGCCACAAAGTCAATGCTAGAAGTCTCGAGGAAGGCGACCTTGTTCTTCGGCGCGTCCAATCCGCCAAGTATTCTAACAAGTTGACACTGAAGTGGGAAGGCCCTTATCGGGTGAAGCGAGTCACTAGGCCTGGCGCTGTCCGCCTTGAGACCGAAGATGGCTTTCCGGTGAGCAACTCCTAGAACATTGAGCATCTTCGTAAGTTTTACCCATAAGGCGCGGTTGCCGGAACCTGTTCCGGCAACCACCTTTTGTACAAGCCTTGCCGCTGTTGCATGTAACCCTTTGTACAAAGCCGGGCGCAGATTCCGTGCATAAATAAAGATCATATGCGCCGCACATTTTGTTAAAATTTCATGCTTTCTATTTATTATCTGACGCTTTGTGCAGCACTTGCCTCCGGTAAGCAATAACGAGCCTTAAGGCTCCATATCTTTATTTTCTCTTCTTTCTTTCTCTCAAGAAAAAGTAAGGTTCCCTCGCCCACAAGTTCACCGGGGGAGGAAGGAGAAGATAATGGTGTGGACCAGGTGTCGTTCAAGAAAAGTCGCCTTGCCGGGACGCAAACGACAGAAAAGCTAAGTTGCCTAAGTTTGAGCACAATCAGTTTTAAAAAAAATTTAAGTTATCTTCCTTGAACGACCGTGCTTTGTATGGAAAACCTGTGCGCGGAGGAACCAACTCGTAGCTAGTTGCGCCCTTACTTTGTTTCGAGTCCGCTCAACAACTTAAGTGTGCTGCGACTAGTTGCGACAAGGTTTTTTGCCGGAAGCAGCACCGCCAGCAGGCTGCTGATGTTCCGCACTCAGCGCTCGCGGCAAGGGTGCCTGCGCCGGCAAGTTCCCTAAAAGCGTAGGGTAAAAACGTACAAAGGAAGGAATCAAGTAAAGGAAATAACATAGCAAATACTGCCCAAGATAAAGTTATATTACAAAGGTAACTTGTCGCAGCACTGACTGAATTGTTCTCGTAACATAAAGGGCAGCGGCAAGGAAAGGAGAAAACATGCGGCCTAATCTAGGCGACCGCCATCAACACTCCTGACTTCATTCACCTTGTCCACAATGGGTGCGACAAGGGCCTTGAGCTCTTCAAGATCAGCACCCGCCGGCAGCTTCTTGAGGACGTTGGTGAGGTTGAGGCCCGGATTGCGGAAGACCACCTTCACCAACACCTTCTCCGGAACTCTGGCGCAGATCGTGCGCGACTCGTCGGCCAGTTGCTTTGGGATCCTTTCCCGGAGCTGCTGGAGGGCCGTCGCCACGCCCTTGAAGAATAGAGTGAGCTTGGCGCTGGGCTGGAGCTTCTCGTCGGAGGAGTACCCGAAGCCCTCCAGTTCCAGCTGCGTCAGCTCCTCGTCGATGACTGCGGCGATGTTGACGAGGCCCTCCGTCCAGAGCTCCACGGTATCCCTGAAGGTGTTCTGGGTTTCGGCGGCCCTCGTCGGCAGCGCCTCGTTGGCCTTGATCTCCCCTTTCAAGTCCTCCTCCCGCTTCTTGGCCCCGTCCAACGTTTCAGTCAGCGTAGCCAGCTTCAGCTCTAGATCAGCATTTGAGTCTTTGGCGGCGCTCAGTTCTTTGCCCCTCTCAAGGAGACGACCCTGCAGCTCACCATGGGCAAGGGCGTCCTTCTCGCGCTCGCGCTGGAGCGCGGCAAGCTCTTCATTCTTCGCCTTGAGAGTGGCTTCTAGCTGCGTCACCTTCACCTCCAGCTCCTTCTTGGCGGCCTCGGCAGCTGCAGCAGCATCCTTCGCTTCCTTGAGGGCCACGCCAAATGTCTCCTCGCGCGCAGCAAGCTCCTCCTCATAGCTGTCCAGATTGACTTTCCGCTGTGTCAGTTCGCCTTCCCGCACGGATAGCTCCTCGGCGACAAGCCGCTGTTGCTCTTCGGCTTCTGCCTTCTCGAGGATGAAAGCCTTCCGCGCCTCGACAAGCTGCACCCTCTCCTCTGCGATGGACCGGAGGGCCTCTTGGTTGCGACTCTGAAGCTCCGCCGCATGCTTCTCAATGTCAACTCCCGCCTGCGCGACAAGCGCTTCCCGAGACTCCAGTTTGGCTTGTCGGGCGCGGTAGAGCGACAGCAGCCTCCGCAGCAGCTGTTCCTCCTCAGGCTCGCCGCTGCTGCTGCTTGGCGCGTCGACCATTGTCAACCCAGCGGAGGCAAGCACTTCTCCGTCAAAAACCTCTCCCTCAACCGGCGCCCTGGAGCTCGAAGCCCAGGGGAGGTTGATGAAGATACCGTCGCCGGCCTTCAAGTAGGCGCCGGGCTGGGGCTCTTCAGAGCCTGGCGCTGCGTCAGTGGCGGAGGGATCGGCGGTCGGCGTAGCGCCTTGCGCTCCTGCGGCCCCAGGGTCGTCAGTGCGATCGCCGGATCCCTCGCCAGCTCCCACGCCGGCAGCCTTGGCGGCCTCTTCGTCGGCGGGATCATCAGCGCCGGCCTCTTCTTCGGTGGCGGCGGCGTCGTCAGTGTTATCGCGCACGTTCTCCTCGCCGGTGGCCTCGGTCTCCATCGGCTCCGTGGAGGGAGGATGTGAAGACAGGAAGAGGGAGAAAAAGTCAAGCAAATATCCAAAAAGAAGATCAGAATAAGAAGAACCCAAGGGAAGTTTTCCGACAAGAAGGATTACCTGCGCTGGGCTCTGTAGTCATGGGCTCCACGACTTGGGGGATCGCTGGTCCCGTCCCTTGCCGGGGACCTCTCCCTTGCCGGAGAACGCTCCTTTGCCGGGGAATCCTCCCTTGGCGGCGTAGTTGAAGCAGATAGCACCTCAGGAGCGGCTTTTGGTTGTCCCTGGTGGGCCTGTTCTGCTCCTACACAAGCAAACCAACAGTCAAGATGTCAACAAGGAAAGAACACCCATGCGCGCCTGACAGCGGGAAGTAAAATTATACACTTACGCTGGGGGCTGCGCTGGGGGCTGCTTCGAGAAGTGATTGCCGGATCCGACAAGGTAGTCTCGGACGCGCCCTCTGTCGTCACAGCGGGATCGTCCTCGACGACAACCACGGGGACCTTGGCTCTCTTCGCCGCTCTCTGGGCCAGAGTCCTGAAATGGAACAAGGTTCAGAAGAAAGCAGATCAGACACAAGACAAGAAATAGCAAGAATTGAAGAAATACAAACACAATAGAGAAACTTACTCCTCTTCTTCCTCCTCGTCGGAGCTGAGCGCGGAGAGATCGAAGTCCGGTACTCTTTCGGCGCGACGAAGCGGAGGAGTAGGCTCCCTTGGCCGCTTGGCGGGAGCTGCGGCAGGATCAGAAGCGGCGGCCCGAGAAGACCCCGCTCCAGTTGCCGGCGCGGTGTGAGATGCTCCCGCATCAACGGTGCTTGTCGCGGTGGAGCGTGTCCCACGGCGCGGCGGCTGTTGGCCCGTTTGCCGCCCCGCTATGTCTCCGGTCCTGCGGAGGCGCCTTCTTGGTGGAGCTGGGGGCTGCACTGGGAGCTCCGCTTGCGGCAAGTTGCTTGAAGACGGCTGGCCGCTTGCACCCTCGGCGGGCTCGCTCGATTCGGCTTCGGGCTCTCCCTCGCCGACGACCTCCCCGACAAGCTCGTCTCGATCGGCAAGGCTTGCCGCCTCAGCTGCCTCTGCCTCTTCCACAGTAAACCCGAATTCGCCCGCGGCGGCGGCCGCCGCCGCCTCTTCTGCCCTGGTGGCAATGCGTCGCATCTCGTCATCGGTGGTGTCGCGGGTGAGGAGTCTCTGCTCGTCGGCGCGGACCGCCACCTCCACCAAGCTATCGAAGAACTACTGCACTACGTCGTCGGCGGGCTCCTACCAAGTTGGAATAATTCCATGCGAGTCGCACTCCGGCATCATTGCTCGGATGCGATCAAGCGAGGAATTGTTGCACAACGGGACGACGCCCTGCGGCAGCCTAAACCACTCGGGATGATTGGGGTCATGCTTGAACAGCTCCTTGAGCGTCCCGTCCAACTCCAAGACAGTAAAATTGAAGTTCAGGCCCGGGCGCAGCCTCATGATATCCGCCGGACCCCCGAACAGCCAGGCGGGTTTCCCCCTCTCCTGCAGGGGGGCAATGCGGCAGCGAAGAAAGTCCGCGCCAACAGCACCAACAGTGAGCCCGGCGAGCCTGAGTCGCAAGATCCGGGTGGTGGCGATCTTCAGTCTAGCATCGTCCGCCGCCAGGGCGCTCCAATCGTTGCCGCGCACGGCTGGAGTTTGGCACAGGGCAGTGAACGGCTGCGGATTCGCATCAACGATCCAACACCATTCCGCTCTCCACTCCTCCCAATTGCTGTGGAGCTCCCCCTCCAGATAGACCTCCTTCATGCCAGCTCTCGAGATCCAGGCGATCCCGCCAGCTAAGGGCTCTCCTCTCTCGACTCGGGGCATGAAGTAGTGGCGGAAAAGGGCTATGTTTGGGTAGATTCCGACAAAGTTCTCGCAGAGATGTGCGAAAACCGTCATGGTCAGAACGGCGTTGGGGGTGAAATCAAGGAGATGAAACCCGTAGGTGTTCATGATATCGCAAAAGAAATCAGAGAAGGGCGGGCAGAGCCCGCAGTAGAAGAACAGCGCGAAGAAGGGGTATCCCTTTGGACACCTTTTCGAAGCAGAAGCGGCGGCGGAGAGTACCTGCGTGCGCGGATGTGCTCGCGTCTCCGTCGACCAGAAGAGATAGAACCATTCCCTCAGCTCCTTCGCGGAGAGCTCAGGGGGGAAGGTTGCCCGCTCCTTCCGCAGCGCCTCAAGCCGCAGCGCCTTGGCCGACCGCACTCTTCCCGGTCTTCGGAGCCATGGCGGAGGAGGTGGGGGAGATCGAGGGCGCTAGCGGCGACGGCGGCGACGGGGGGCGGAGCGCCGCTCTCTTTCGCCTTTGGAAGCGGAGGGGAGCGGCGGAGATTTCTGAGATTGGAACTGCGAGTGGCGAAGGTGGGGAACGGCCACTGTTTCCCCTACTTATAAAGAGGAGGAGGCGAACGTTACGCTTTTTCCGAATAAAGAATCACCCACGATCTCTCCCACGACGCCGCATTTGACGCGTGCCGTTACGGGAGGGCGTGGTAGATACGGAGTCAGATACGGTGTGGACCCAGGCCGCGCGTGCCCGTGCCCTGTTTTGGGTCTGGCCCAACAATGCTCGGCACCGTGTATGGCCCAGGCCCGGGGGCTCCTGTCGGTGTACTAAAGTAGGGGTACCTTAGTATCCCGAACTTGTGCACGGGCAGTCGCAGCGCCCCGCGGCAAGGCTTGCCGGGTGCCCGCCAGGATCCTCCGTAGTTCCTATTGGAGCCATTCAAGAACAAAGTGTTTTAACTGAGAAGACAAGGCCCCGGCAAGAGGAGCTTGCCGGGAAAGACAAGGCCCCGGCAAGAGGAGCTTGCCGGGAAGGCCAACCAAGGCGTTTCAAGGAACTTGCCGCGACACGCCGCGCGTCCCGGCAAGACCCGGCGAGCGACAAGCTTCCGGGCGCGACAAGACAACGACCGCGGCAAGGCGCTTGCCGCGGCGAAGCCACCACTCTGTGCCCACGCTCCAGCGCATCCGTCAACGTGTCGCCACAGAACCGTTCCAGGCGCACGTGGCGAGAAGTTGTGCAGCCAAGCGGTGCGAGGTGGCAACCGGAGATGACGAGATGGCCATCGTGGCGAGCGGTGGCGCCCCTAACGGTCGCTTTTCTGCACTGTTTAGGCGACGCGGACGGGCATTAAATGCTCTTGTCCCCTGCCGTCAGAGTTAGGTAGGGTGCACTGTAGAAGCAGTTGTACCAACCACCCCTTTTACACTTTTACCCCTGCATGCGTTGCCACCTGTTGGTGACCCCTTTAGCTTATAAAAGGAGGCCCATGCGCAACGTAGAGGGGGTTCGACTCTTTCGAAACCAGAACACTCCCACGCTCTCGAGCAAGAACATAATACAACCACAAAGCAGCAGTAGGAGTATTATCTCTCCGGAGAGCTCCGAAGCTGGGTAAAATCGATCGCGTGCTCCGCCTCGATCCGCTCTTCGTGCGGCCTCCGCTCCCTGTCGGACCGAAAAGGGGCCCTGCCCCATAGGTGTTCGTTTTCCACGACATATTTACTATCATGTGTAATACACATCCATATAGTCATGCAGAATTCTTTTTGGAAATTATAAAAACTCTTAATGTAATTTCTAAACTATTTCAAATTTTAAATAAGATCCTTCAATGCATCCGGGCTGTGAAAATCCACTCTCTTTGTCTCTGGTGCTCACTGAAGAAGTGAGGACAAGGGAAGGCCAAGGCCCTCCCTCCCAACCGAACATTTTCCAAAGCGTAATGCAAATCACGGTAAACTTCACTAATTATATCATACCTGCAGGCCAAAAATTGTACTGCATACCATCTCCTGCAGATTAACTATTGCACCAGCATTTTAAAAAAAACGATTGGACCTGTCCTTGGTGCTTGCTTAATTATATGTCCCATAAACTAAGCTATAAAGCAAACCCAACGCAGCAGTCGTGGAGTGGGTGCTGTGTTACTAATTAAACAAGAGTCTGCTAACGTAAAAAGCTAGCACTCCACCTACTGTGCCTCTTGTACTAGTATCTAATTTGGCATTGGCAAATCCGTTAATTTGTAGGCAGATAATGATCGGGTGGCGACGGATTTGCAGGGTACATGCGGTTTTGGCACCAAACCCCACTTCCCCATCAGTTTTGTCGATTCCTCGTGTGCCCACCACACACGAAGTTTCACAGGAGGATTAGTATATGCCCGGACGATCTGAGTTGATTAAGAGCCAACTATAACAAGGCAGTGGCGTGCGCCACGGATTTGTTAACTATGCCTCAACATATTCCTCGAGTGCGCCAATCGCAAAATATTTGTTGCATAGGACGTTACTGCGTAGATAGTAATGCGCATCAAATAAATAAATAAACACGCTAGGAAACAAGCGCGACATTGTTGGAGAACACGTACGAGAAGGTGAATATGGTGTGGTGATGTGAGGTCTGGATCGGTCATTCACTGTCGCGGTCGTATTTACTGACGTGTGTGCATGTACATTACGTAATAGAGCTGCATTTTGCTGCTTGTGTTAACGTTGGTTTCTTAATCTATAGATAGACTAGAGACCCCGCAAAAAAAAATCTAGACTAGGAATCTGTCTTAGATAGAAAGACTCAAGAAATGACCAGTTGAACAACGGCAAGGCTTATGTACATTCATCTTCAACTTGGATTGTACCGCATCCGCGAAAAAAAACAAAAAAACTTGGATTGTGCCGGCCGTGGACCTTCACTGCCAAATGGTGTATGTTGTTGTTGTTGGGCCTCGCCATCACACACAGGCACAATTGGGTCATTATAGCTAGCAAGAGCCGTTCTCGAATTATGAAGCTCACAACTTAGCGAAACATGCTCTTACTCTCGGTGTTGGCCGCCATGTTTAGGGCATCCCGGGAACCTCTTGTTCGTCCCTGTAAACGTGGTGACGGGTTAATAAAGAGTTTCGCAAGGTTGTCTCAAAAAAAAAAGCAAGAGCCGTTCTAGAGGAGCTAGGAGCTCCAAAACTCCCTGAAAAAAAAGTAGCTGCAAAACATCCTCTAAAAAAAAGAAAGCAGCTTGAAGGGTAGAACAAGATGAGGGTCGTTTTGTTTAATTTTCAGGATTGAATGAACCACATGATCATTTTTTTATATAGAGAGAGTTTGTACAAATGAATTACTAGATTCCATTGCATTATTTAGAGTAAGTTTAGTTTTCGCCCAAACTTGTCACACTAAATATTTGGTTAGCTATTTTGCTTGCCCATGAGTTGGCCAAGATTAGCAAGGAAAATACCTGGAACTTTCATTGAGTCATTGGCATGCAGAAAACTGGCAACCAACCAAACATAGGCCAATTTGTTGGTCATGGCCAGATAATTTCTTTGGATGAATTTTGGCTACTTTTTGTGTTTTGGTTTCCTTTTTGCCTTTTCTTTTTGTTGTGCTGTTGTTTTTTGGTGTTCTTCTTCTCTTTTTTTTGTTGATTGAGTATTTATTTTCTTTTTTATTTCATATTTATTTTTGAAACAAATATATATAGTTTATTTAGGACAAATTAATAAGCTTTATCGATCAAGCACAATGTTTACATAAATGCAGATGGGGTCGTAAGGCTCCCAAGCCGTAGCTATCGACCCTAAGCCAGAGATTAAGCGAACTTAACAAGATTGTGAGCCTCATAGTTGGATCTCATGCTATGTACAGGCAACACAACGATAAATCTTCAGGTACAACTAGGGCCTCATGACAAGACACATGCCCAAAGTTGTAGGATCAGCAATGCGTCAGGGTTCAACTCATTATGATCTTGGCAGAAGGCCTCGGCTGCACCACCTCCCCATTCCCTGCAACAACACCGTCCACATTAAACTTCGACACTCTGGATGAGGATGGAATCCAACTCAATCTTCCAAAGAGAAGATCGTGTCGCCACCCCAGCCTTTGGAGGGTTTCTTATAGCCTCAAGGATACGCACATTTGTTTTTGAGATACATGATTTTCTCCATGAGTATTAATTCTAACCGACCCAATTAGCGCCCTTGGGGCGGAAACATGACTACAAGACGTATTGACTAAAAACACTATTTACCGCTCGTAGTGATAAATACACAGAGCATCCGTTGGTGGGCCAGGCATAATAAGGCATGACACATTTGTTGTTTCTTTTTTTCTTCATGTTTTGCCCTCTTCTCATTTTATGTTTCTTTTTTTCGTTGATATTTCTTGTTTTCCTTGTACTTTCCCGCCCTCTCTCTTTATTTTTTACTTTTCAGGAAAAAACATGATAGCTTTATTAAAGTTTTTAGGAACATTTGTATTACTTTACATTAACATATATCGTATCAATAAATTCTGTAAAATATTTGTGCACTTAATAATTTTTAGATAAGAGATGAATATTTGTTTTAAATCAATAAAAAATTATATCGAGACTCATGAGCATATTTTTATAATATAGTAACACATTTGATATACACAAACACTTTTTTAAATGCAAATATTTTTATAGACATGAACAATCACTTAACAAAATATTAATAAAAGATTAATATTCTATATAACTAGTGTTTTCTTAAAGATATTCGCACAAATGTAGTTTTTAAATTTGATAAGAGAAAAAAAAAAGGGAAATTGTGTCTGTGTTGAAGGATTGTGATGTGTGTGCCGTATGTAGAATTCCTTAAGCTTTGTGGGTCGGAATTAAGTGTTCCCGTCCCGGTTATGTATCTCGTAGCGGGCACGGTATTGCACCAGCTATGTCTTGCCTGGTGCGAGACGTAGCTTCGACTTGCCTTTCATCCGAAGCTAGTGGGTTGGGCAAGTACTGTAGCTACTTATGCACGAGACTGTCTCTGCGTGTTTTCTTTTCTGGTTTTCTTTGGTTGCATATCTTTTCTCTGGGTTAACCTTTGTTTTTATATGTTTTTTTTATTTTCTATTCAATTATATTTTATTGTCCTTGTTTCTAGCATCTTCTAATTTCACCGATTAGACAAAAAAATTCAAAACATGTCTAATTGTTCCATACATATCTCACATGTTTTGTATAGATCCGGGACATTTTTTGTACACATTTAATATTTCTGAAATACATGATTGATTTTATAAATGTATGTTTTGTTTTCCATTATTTTAACACAAATTATACATTTTTTGTATGTATAAATAAAATATACATGTTTAACATTTTTCAAATACATGATTAACATTTTTATAATATGTTTTATACATCTTGAGAGATACACATTGAAACATTTTTTTAATGGCGAAAATATTTTATATAACTACGCAGAAATTTTCATTTACATTGTATAATCACCTTTTGTGAATGTCATAGACATATTTTTAAACGCACGGCCATTTTTCAAAATCTAACATACATTCATTTTGAATGGTAAAAACATTTTTTTCTTGTCACGAACATTTTTTGAATGCTATCCACATTTGTTTTACAATAAACAAGTTTTAGACTGCGTTAAAAAAATCAAATTCACGGTTGACATCTTTCAAATGGTTAACGTTATATGTGTTATAATTTTTTGCAGAAATATAAACATAAATAAAATAAAATAAAAAATTGAGTTTTTTAGTGGTAATAATAATAATTGGTGTACAGAAAGCTGCGTGGTTATAGGCTGGTCACATTTAGACCATGCTTAGATGAGGGGAACGCTCTGTCTCGCTATAATTGAGACAAAGCAGCCCACACGACTTTGCTTGATCTAAGCCAAAATGAACGTTTCGCAGACAATTTTTCTATTTGTAAATAATTTTTTGAATACATAAATGTTTCTAAAAATCATGAATATTTTTTAAAGGTCATGATCATTTTTTCAAATTTATGAATCTTTTACATTCGCAGCCTTTATTTCAGAATTTTTAAAATTGAAATTGAACTTACCCAAATGTGGAAAACGAGAAATAAAATAGCGGGTGCTTCTCTCGCTAGCTCTACATGCACTTGTTGGGCCAGACCAATTTTGCACAGGTGCGTGTGTAACACGAGCATGTTGCTCGTTCTAGGCGGCATACTGCAACGCCCGCCATCGAATTAAGCATAGATTAAATTGTTAGACTCCTTTGGTGGAACCAGCTCACCCGGGTTCAAATTCTAAACTTGGCATGGGTGCTCACATATTACGGAGATTTATTTTGGTTTTGTCGGTGCTATTCTTTATGCAGTATGGTGTTCCCGCCTATTATGAAACGTTTATAACGATTTTATCAAGCTCAAAATTTGTCGGCTCAGTCTCTTAAAAGTGATAGAGGTAGGAAGCACTTGTCTCTTAAAAGTGATAGAGTGAGTATGCGTGTATGTATGTGCACGAGACTAATAAATCGAGCCGTAATTGTACCTTTTTCTGTTGAACAACTCGCAATTCGTTGGAAGAAGTGCAGCAATACATGGGTCTTCCGTAAAGGGCGGTAACAGGCGTCGGTCAACTGGCCCAACATTCGATCGGTGTGCGCGTCGTCGGATCTGACTCCCTCTTTTTACCCAACTTCCCAGCCCCGCATCCTTTCCTTTGCCCCAATTCACAACAATGAGCACAGGGAGAGGAGTCACCATGTGCAGCACGTCGCCTCCATCCATCCTCCTTCGCGACACGCGGTGAACGTGTTTGTTGGTGTCGTCGGCCTCGTCGGCACTAGCGCGTAGCGCCCCTCTCGCTTGCCATCGTCGATTGCATCACAGGGGCCGTCGCTCGTGCTTTGCGCACCAGGCCGTCGTAGCACCCCGCCAGTCCTGTTGATCATCGTCGTTGTTGTCGTTGAAGCCTGCCCTGTGTTGCACCTTTTCCCAAATTCCCGCGAACGACTGCCACCAGTCATCGCCGTGAAATGGTTTGTAGCGAAATTCGTCGCTGGCCGTAGCAAAAGGTAATGATGATTATGACAAATTGTCGTTACCGTCGTCAACGGTCGCAACTTCCTCGTAAAATGGTTGTAGAAAATTCCGGTGCCGTAGCAAAAGCCAATGATGGTTGCAGCGAATCATCATCGCCACCATCACGGATCACAATTTTGCCATGAATGATTGTTGCAAATTTACTCGTTTGTCGTAACAAAAATGCCACGATGGTCACGGCAAATCGTCGTTGCTGTCGATGCCGGTTGTAGCTCGTCGCGCGTGCCATCCAGCATTCCGCCTCCAACACTTCCAACGGCCGGCTCCGGCATTTCCCGCATCGGGTTCCAGCAAATGTCGCCGACTGCAACTTCATTGAGCGCCAGTTGTAGGATTGCAGTTCGTGCTCTCACGTCGGTCCCGAGCTCAAAAGACGAACAGTGGAGGCTCGCAACATCGACATCACAACTTGTGGCTGGACATATCAGCATGTTCTGTGGGGACAGAAGGCTCGCACCACCTCACGGAGGGAAGAAGGCAGCTGGTTGCGAGCTCGGCGGCAAACAAGGGAACATGGTCATTGGGATCTGAGATCTCGTCGCGGTATGAGACGATGGAACAAAGAAAAAAGTCGAAGGAAACAAGCGGCTATGAGAGCATCTATAGCCGGGCGCCCTAAACCCGCCTGAAACACCCGAACGGATGGCCCGGTCACTGAGCGGCCATGAAAACACGACCCAGACGAGCTCGTCAAACGGGCGTCAAACGCACAAGCTGACCGGCACCCCTCATATCTAGCCCAAATATAGGGCGAATATGGGGACACCTGGTCACGTCCGCCACATCGGACTAAAGATGAGGTCCCACACGGAATCGCCCAGAAACCCGGCGGTCCGACGGACATCTCCTTCGATGGGGCATGTGAATCCTGTAGCGCCGCTCAGGCTCGCCACCCGAGGCCAAATTTGGCTATTTAAGCCGGTCGGCGTCCCCCAACCATAGCCATATCCACATCCTTCCTCTTTGCGCCGCCAGCCCGAGCCCATACGCATGTCTCCCGCTCTGCCGTTCTTCCCATGCCCTCCGGCTTTGCCATGGTTCGGCAAAAGATAACCACATATGCTATAACCACATTGGAGCGCCGGTTCCCGATCGAGGAGATCCGGGCGAGGCGCGCTGCGCGAGTTGCTCGCATCGCTGTTGGGTTGCCTCTGGACTCGCTAGAGCCGGGGGGGGGGGGGGGGGGGGGAGGAAGGAGAGGAGCAACAGCCGGCTCTGATGGAGGTGGCTGGTTCGGAGGAGGAGGGAGAGGAGCAACAACCGGCTCTGGTGGAGGTGGCTGATCCGGAGGAGGACGAGGTAGAGCAGACCGGGGGGGGGGGGGGGTAGCTGGCACCAGCTCCGGGCTTCAACATGAAGGACGCGGAGGCGGAGTTCGCGGTTGCCTAAGCGGCCGAGATGGCGGAGCAGCAAGCCATCTTGGAGTCCATCCAGGATGAGGCCTATGTGGAGGCCAACCGTCAGTTCATCCGACTGGAACGAGCGGCGACCGACCCGCTCTTCGATGAGGTCGAAGCGAAGATGGATGCGGAGGCCGACACGGAGGAGCCGGAGCTGCGGCTATTGCACATGTACCCTGATCCGGGCACGGAGATAGTGGACATCTCCGACACAGATTAGGGTAGTATATGTTATTTGATCTACCTAGTATGTTAATATGTGGATTTCATCATTTGCATGCTTTTTTAATCAATTTGAGTTTTATAGTATGAGGGTATCGGAATGCAGATTAGTAAATTTGAGGCCTGATCGGGCGTTTGAAGGGTCGAATTTGCTGTCCACGACTGTAGATGCTCTTAGTGAGTGTGATACGGAAAAGAGGATGATACCAGGAAGGCGCAACGTCGGCGACGTGGAACAAGACGCTGGATGGATTGTACCAGATCACGCGGCTGGCACGCGACCGACGCAAGACGCGGCCGGTCGCCCGTAGAAAATCGTTCGCCTTCCCTGAAGGCCAGTCGCGGGGCTGACGGTGGCGTTACGACGCTCACCGGGTCACGGCTGACGCCCACGCCCCAAAACCCAAAACCCATAATCCGCGAACGCGAGAAACGCCAGCCCCGCACCGAAAACGTCATTTTCCGTGTCCGCGACGGACGGGGACCCGTCATGCGTGTATCTCGCCTGCTCCGTGGCCAGTCCGGACGATACAGAGCCTTGTGGCCGATGTATGCACGATCCTTGTGGCCGATGTATGCACGACAAGGAAATCCAGCGGCAGATGTCCCGATGCATGCACGCATGTCCGGCTGGATTTAGTTTATCGTGCATGAGTCGTCTGAATTTGTCGTGTGTATAGCACGGCTCATATATATCTCCGTCCGGCCAGCCCAGGCCAGGCGCCACATGCAACGCTCGTACTACGCCGGGGAGGAGGACCACCGGACACGCCGAAATGATGAAGCAGGTGGTACTGGTACTACGACGCACCGGCGCCGGTGGCCGGCCGGTGGGCGATGCGTTGCGTGCACCGCAATAATTCGCGATTCAGTTGGTTGGTTGGGAGGTTGCTGCAAGTCTGCAAAGATAGTATTAATGAAACGCGGTGGCGGCCGCAATTCGGGATCGCGTTCGCACCACATCCGGCCGTGGTCCGTCGGCGTCAGCACCGGGGCGTGGCGTGACGACGTCCCTCTGCTGGCGTGGGCGCGCACCGCTCCGTCCCACCACCATGTGCGCGGCGCGGCGAGGACCAGACTGTTCCTCCGGCGACCGGCGGCATTCAAGTCAAGCTACCAGCCCGTACCGTGCGCGTCTTTTTCTCTACGATATGCTCGTAGAGGCTGGCTGGCGTGTCCCTCTCGTGCACCGCGTGCGTGCGGTGGATGCATGCACCGGCGGCGACCGAACAACAGGAAGGCGTCAAGTTTGCGCGCGCCTCCACGCCGGGCTCGCCTCGGCTCTCCGCCATTGACCTCGTACGCTTCGCCGCAGTCAACAAGGAGGCCGTTTTAACTGCGGCGCCTCTCGTTTTTCCTTTTCTTTTCCGATGGCATCTCAACGCACCCCATCTTATTATTTAAAGTGTGGAATTATTATCACAGTACTATATATGATTGATTGGAGTGGGACGTGTTCGTGTGATTGCCGGGCAATGCCAGCTGGTTCGCAGCAAGAGAACCTGCTATTTTATTGTGGACTTCTTATTTACTGAGGTGGACCATGTGAAACTGCCGGCCAAGTTAGCAACAAAACTGTTCTACTAGTAAAAAAAGTTTGCAACAAAATGAAAAGAACCAGTCCTCCTCGTACGAATACGACCCTAACTTTGCGTGGAATCCAATGCTTGCCCAAGCAAAAGAAAATTTAGGCGCTAGGGGTAGAACATTAGCCAGCTACCCTTTTGTTTAACAACGATTTAAGTATTTAGTTTGACTTGACTGTAGAGGGTTTGGCACCGTGCAAAGTCTTGGTCTATACCCTACAATACTACGTCCTACGTGCCTACAATCAGATTCTTCTAAGATCCAAATGTGCTCAACTTCTTGCTAGCTTCCTGCTGATTTCCTTTTAGAACTGTACAAAGTTGATTTCTCGGCCAACCTCTAGCACCTAATGATACGATATCTACGAGACTTTGGCCTAATTAAGTTGCTTGCGACCTTCACCCAGGCCCAAGGGGCAAGCAAGCAAGCAATGTCCTTTAACCCCTTTCCTCATAGTGGGACAAGTGGAATACATTCTCACCTCGTTTTGTACTAGGAGGGAGAGACGCTGGCCGCTCGACGGACGGGCGGCCAAGGATGAAAGTTGCAGCACTAGGTATACGACTGATGCCTTGTGTCTGTATCTTTATTTTTACTATTGCTGGACTGTACGTAGTCGTCAGTTCGTCACCGAACGAATAAAGCGAGCAGTTCTCCTGACCGGGTAGAGCAGTGTCATGGCCCGAGTGGGTTAGGTCATGCTGCCATGGTGCGTGTGACGTACTCAGAATGTGACTCCACGGTCAGCAGACCAAACTTAAGCATTGGGTGCTTTGCTTGCTAATTTTTTTTGATGTGGCGAGCACCTCATCTTCAACACCGATGCATTTGGAAGTGGCTTTAAACCACACGCAAGTTCTTATCACTCCCCATATCTAGGAAATAGATCAATCAATAAATATAAAGGTAAAACATGACTGCACTCAACTTTCTCTTCCTACAGAAAGTAGGGTGAGGTGAGACGGCACCATGGTGCACGATACTGAACACGGTCTTTTCCGCGCCGATTTACCGCGCTTTTCACACCACAAATTAACCTTTTATTTTCACATAGTTTTTCTGGCGACAAAACAAAGGGATTTCAGCAAAACACTGCACTAATTCCAATCTTATAATGAGTATTGATTATTTATTCAGTAGAAAAATAAATTTATTCTTGTGAAAAGAGAAGGAGGAAGCGTAAATAATTCCTTGAGGACGAAGACACCGATGGCAGACCTAGCAGTAGCAGGGCTGTGGTTAAAGCCGTCCAAATGAAGCAAACACAAATAATATAGAAATGGAGGGACATATCAATATATAAAGATGACCACCAAACGTGTCTTTGTCAATGTATTTCCCTGCTCTGTTTTTTTATTTTTTAAAAAAGGGATATTATTTTGGTCGCTGTCGACTATTCAGAAAGATTGGACCACAAATTAACTTGCACATAAAGCATTGAATCTTCGGATAAAAACTACTCTAATTTATTATATATTGTATTTTACATTGAAAAAACTCCTACTAACTCGTCTCAAAAGAGAAGGAAAATTCATAACTCAGACATGCACCCCCAAAAAACTGAATCTACCGATCTCAGCATTAGCGATAATAGGGCTGTGATTAAGCTAGAAAATCATTTGGGTTAAGCAGGCACCAATAATGAAGCAACGGTACAGCAGCAACCCTTCCATGTGCACGTACGTCTCTGAAGAAATTAAGTAAGTAGTCGTACTACAGTACTGGTAATAGTGTTGGTTTAAACATACCGAATTACCACTGGTAAGGTAACTAACAAATGATGATGAGGATGATCAGTTTGCTAAGCACCGGCCGGGCGGTGGGCGGTGGTGCAGAGGAGAGAGTGTCGCCGCCGGCCAGCGCGCGCGCGCGTCCGTCCGTGCTGCGGGGGCGCGCCCGGGCCAGGGGTCCTCGTCGTCCGTGCGGCTCTACTCTAGGCTTGCACCTCGGGCTCCGGCTCCGCGTTGAGGTCGAGGCCGCGTGGCACGGGCCGGCGCGGCGGCGTGCCGTTCTCGGCGACGCGCTCGTCGGCGGGCTCCCGCTGCTGCTGCTGCTGCTGCGAGGGAGGAGGCGGTGTCGGGGCGGGCGGCGCGAAGTCCTCCCAGGAGAAGCTGGGGCACCAGGCGGGCGCGCGCGGGGCCGGGGCGGCGCGGGCCGTGGCCGCGGCGACCCCGCCCGAGACGAGCCGGCGCGAGGCGTCCCGCATGCGGCGCAGGATGGCGTAGAACTCCTCGACCTCGGCGTCCGACACGTCGTCGACGCCGACGGGGGCCGGGGCGGCGGCCGCGGCGGGGGAGGAGCGCTTGCGCTTGGCGGTGGCGCTCGGCGCGTCCATGGTCACCACCGCGAGCGCGGGGCCAGTCGTTGCGCGTGTGTTTCTTTGCTTGCTTGGTGGGTGAGCGGTGGGTGCTGTCGCGGGTGGTCTGGACGAGTGAGTGTCTCGGAAGAAAAGAACCGCCCACGCTTATATGATCCCCAGAAAGAATGGCCACCACCAGCAGTTGGAAAACAATTAGAGAGAGGTGAAAAAAAGGCGCTGCCTTTTTTTTAAGACGGGACGGCGACCGACTCCACCACCCATCCCATCCGGCTCACGAGAACTGTACCTTGTACCGTTGTACGTACGTACGTACGCGCACTGGCTACGTACGTACTGCAGGTGTGAAGCACCGCGACCCAACGAGAATTGCGTGGCACTGGCACTACTGCTCATTGCCGCTGCTCCGCGTGTGTTTGTAGATGTTGAACTTTCAACGATGCCCGAAACATCACACGGTCGATTCGGATGCATCGAGAATTGTCAGTGTTGTTTGTCATCGTGTAGTGGGGTGGTACGCCGACGGGATAGCTGGGGTTTGGGCAAAACTTCATGGTCGACCGCACACGCGTGTTCGTCGTGCCCACCAGTGATTCCCAACGAATAGCTCTCCAACTTCGTCATGGCGCCTACGTCAGCACAATCGTCTGCAGTTTTACCATGGGAAGCAAGCCACGCATGCGCACCAGCTGGGTGCTGCATCTCCTTAATCATACACGAGCGGTCGTTCGAAATAAAATAGTAGAAAGAAAATGATAGGAGTACCCGGCACTCTTCAGACATCGTAAAATGCATACCCAACTAACCACTCCAGAAAATAGGAGTACCCGGCACTCTTCCGACGCTTGTAATTTAAAAAAGTAATGAAAAGTAAAATAAAATAGTAATAATAACGAATTTTATTGGCATCATATGTGCAAATGTGCAAATTTTCATAAAAAACCTTCCTAATGTTCTGAATAAAATAATGCCCAAGCGTACGTTCAAAATGGTATTTCTGGAGTATCGATTTTGTTCCTTTACCAGAGCATTTAGGATTGTTTTTCCTCCATAAAAAATTGTGTGTATAGACAATTTGTCAATGTTTATTTAAAAAAACAGATTCATTTATTTATTTTTATATTTTGTTTGATTTTTACTTTTTATGTGGGAGCATTTGAGCTCGCGAGTAGAAACTCTGTATGACAGTGTCCAAGCTGGAGGTCTCTCACCATGTCGTCTCTTGGTTTGGCAGGCTGGGCCAAGGACCCCATGTCGGTTCAGCAGCGGGCCACGTCGAAACAGCTCATGGCATATGAAAGGAAGGTTTCCGAAGACTTCCCGTATATTCCAAGATGTTTGAAGCCGTCTACAACTCGTTCTCTTTGTACGTAATTGAAAAGGAAGTAACCCTAGCCCCCGCCCCGTCGGTTATCTACAAAAACCGAGGGGTAGGGCTCATAGAGGAAACACAACAATCTCAGGTAGATCGATTGTACTTTGTACTCCACTAAAAACAATAAAATACAAGCATAATGTAGGATTTTATCTCTCCAGAGAGCTCGAACCTGGATAAGAACTTGCGTCCTTGTTATCATCGTCTCAAAGCCCTTAGTTCGGGACCCCCTACCTGAGATCTGTCAGATTTAACTCCGTCACTGTGTCCCATTAGCGGGCCCTATAACACTGAGGCCCAACGATGATCATCTTAATTTGTTTTTATTGATGCTTAAGTCATCTCCAAGTTTCTTATATAATGCACTCATGGTAGTATGATAATCGACAATGCAACTAATTGATAGGTTTTTTTGCGGGGAAAACTTTCGATCTATTTATCAAACATCATGTTGCCTGCTTCATGTCAACCCCGATGTACTGCTCGTCATGCCCGTGTCATTTTAGACGTCGCCGGAACATCCCAGCTACCACCCACGCGTGCCGTCACAACTCTGGCGGACTGAGAGGTGCTCATCTTGCTCCGTCTTCATAACGTCTTGACGCCAGTTTACTGTCGGTAAAAAGAGAAGCTAGGGTTACTCTTTACCCTATTAGATTAGGAACAAGGTGCGAATAAGTGTAGTTCAGATGGTTAGGTTCCTTGTGATGGAGTCAGCCCATCCGGGTTCAAATTCTAGATTTTACTCGGGTGCTCATGTTTTTCTCCTATTTATTTTAGTATTTCCGATTATAATCGTCCGGTTGGAGGTGGCGTTCCAGTCAACTACGAGACAACCATGATGACTTTGTCTATCTTAAGATATACCGGCTCAGTTATTCAAAGTTGATCATAGGGATGGAATGCGTATGCGCACAAGCATTCATAGACAGGTGAACATCTGTGCATCTATGACTCTATTTTTGTTGAGAGAGGATCATCTCCGTCCTCTTCAACAGTGTGATGTGCATGCGTAAGTGTCTACGTTTGTATTGTGTTTTCAAAAGATAGAAACGGGCCGAACCTTTCACCTTTGCGACATGTTTACAAGTCCAGCAACATGTCCTTGACGCGTGAATCTTCATCATCATGGATGACGTGCAAAGATTAAGAAAAATCTAACGAATACGCCATCAAAAGAAAAAGTAAAATCTAACGAATGATTCCAGCTATCATGCACTTGTGAAAATGAGATATCCTCTCTTTTCTTTTGCGGGTGAGATGGCCCCTCTTCTCGGTGATTAGTAAAATCAGGACACCATGGAGAAGAGACCGAAAATGTGAAACGAACGCTGCCGACAAGATGTCGCTGGTCGGGAGAGATGGAAAGATACTTTTTTTTCTGTAAGATGACGTGTCGGTGACCAACTCCACCACCCAGCCTGCTCACAAGAATAGCTATAGTACTTCCTACCTTTGTACTGGTGTACGTGCACTGAACACTATATAGGTGTAAACCACCGCGACCAAATGAAATTGCGTGGCGATTGGTACGTACTTTGTACGGCGATTGATCATCGGTTCGTGTTGGTCTGCCTACAACGGGGAAAAGGGTCAGGCTAGCGGGGGCTCTTCTCACTGCTCACTGCCGTTCCTATGCTAGATGTTGAATGTTCAAAGATGCCGCAACAGTGCAAGGCATCATGCGTCGTGATGGGTCTGAGTCTGAGGGCATCTACAACGGCCATTCGTCCGTGGGTACATTCGGAAACATTCGGACGCGGACGCAGACATAAATGCAGGAGACGGTCATTCAACCACATATTCAAAACCTCGGTCCAAATTCAGCTCCATTCAAATACATTTGAAGTACAAATGTTGATCGATAGCAATTTGATGAGCAAATAAAAGTGCATACAGATGCAATCTTTATTACCAAAACGTGAGTTGCATGTTCATAAGTTTTTATATGCGCATAATTATAAACATTTCAGTTTGGCAGTACGCGCAAAATAAAGTCAATTTTGCTGTCCAGACCGTCTGTCTTTGCCTTCTCCTTGATCACTCTGTCGCCGGCTCCTCTACAGCGTCTGCATCCTCCATCTCTTCACACTTGGTCTTCTTCTCTTCGAGATTGATCTTCTTCTCCGTTGTAGTCATGAAGATGTCAAACTTCTCCGTCTTTTTTTTCCTTGATGCCATTGCGCTTGATGCATGCCTCCTCACGTGCCTGCTTCTTCTTCACCGTGATGTCATCGAATTTCTCCGTCATCTAGGCCGCCGCCCTCCTCGTTTCTCCTTCTTCTCCTCCCACTTCTTTCCCTGCACCTCGCATAAACTCTGCTTTCGGTTTGCGGGAATTTAGATGCGCGGACGTGTCCACAGATATGTGCAACACTGTAGCGGATGACAAAAATGGTTCGGACGCGTCCGACGTTTACGGGCGTTGTTGGAGACGCCCCGATGGTAGCCTGACTTGGGTTCTGATTCGACCGATTCGACTGCACCGCGGACTGTGTCAATCTAGTCATCATCCAGTGGGGTGGTACATCAGGACATGTGCGTGCGTTTTTTGGCGTGAAAAGATATGTGTGTGTCAACAGATTTTTCCCAGACCTTGAAGAAATCCGGAAGGAAAAATATCTCGAAGCAAACGTCAGGGAAACGTAACCCGATCGATATCCGTTTCGGCATCTGATCAACACGCTATGTAGGACGACAGTTACGTACCGGCTAGATTCACGCACATATACTTGGCTAAACTCTCGCACACACGGTCGTCTGCAATTTGCGAGTTTTCTACGACAAGACATCACTGGAAGCAAGCCACCGACACAAGCTCACCTCACCACCAACTGCGTGTTACACGAGTAGTCTTTCCAAAGTAAAGTACTAGAGCACAGTAGTTAGTGCCGGCACTACTAAGGGCACTGCAAAATGTACATCCACCCATCCACTCGGAGAAAAAGGGTAGAAAATTGTCACCTTCATGTAGTATGTCATTAAGTATTCATTTTACCTTTTAATCCCTGATTAGGGGCTCACGTCATGAAGGTGATGTATGGTGCCACGGAAATCACGGGCTAACTTAAGCTGGTGGACACCCTATAAAACCGAGACCCACAGCAAGGGTCGTCTTAGTTAATTTAGACGGTGGTCATCGTCCACTTTCTTATGGATCGCACTCGTGATAGTGTGATAATCCACGAAGCAACTAAACAATGGACAAGTTGGTCGTTTGGTAGGATAAAAACGATGCTCAAGTTGGGCACTTGGTTTGCGGGAATCCCACCATCTTCCTTCTGGCTATATCTCATCATGGGTGATGTGGAAATATTAGAGAAATCTGGCGGATGATTCCCAGCTAGCCTTGCACTTATGAAAATGAAATGGCCTTCTCGTGATTTCCCATTTTTAGGGGGTGATTTCCATTTTTGTCTAGTCGTCGACGGCCTTTATTGATCGAATAAAGTCATCACAACATAAAAGAAGAAACTGAGGCAAACACTGGCGAAATGATCTTTTAATCAGACCAAGAGTTACATTGAGATCATCTCTTAAACTGTAAACGGTTCACCAAACAACCAAAAGTAAAATCTGTTCACCAAATGACGCATTAGATAAATTGTATACTTCATGCCTTGGAATTCACAGGGCACGCAGCTGTCCAGCCCTTCCTGGCCACCCAATTGCCTCGCCATCTGCAAAATAGTTGGATCCCACACAAGGGAACAATATGTTTTAAGTTTTAATCTTTGATGCCTATGATTTTGCAACTGAAACTTACGATTTCCTTGGTCACACATACCAAATTTCAAAATTGAAACTTTAAGCGATTTTTTGTACAAAAGTTGGGATTTTGTCGGTCGCTAGTACTAAGTTCCAAAGGTTGAAACTTAATGATTTTTGTAAAACTCCTAAATAGATCTTATTTGAAATCTCTCGTCACGAGAAACACGAATATGAAACATAATTCAATTTGGTCTTTTACTTCAAAAGATATGAAAGATTGAAAATCGGAAGCCAAAAGAAAAGAGCACATGTGAAGGACTCGGTCCCTTGCACCTGCGTGCCACAAATCCTTTCCCCTTCATACCCATGCTTTTATCCTTCACGATGATTTTTTAGGGGATATCTTTCGCGAATGATTTTTTAGGGGATATCTTACACAATGATGTTATTATCATTTTGATATGTTTTGTGGGAATGGCAATATGTTTCAATAAAGCTTCCTTATATATATTTTCGTAAAGCACCAACATGCAAATTGTTAGAAAATTAGATTGCTTAAAGGCGTAAACCGGCAAAAGGATTGGTTAAAGTCAATGTGGTTAGTTCTTTCAATGAACATTATAGTTTGGTAAGTGTCCAAATCATGCTCTCTTTTTACACGACTTGACGACCACATGTCCCGTTCATGGTGCATGCATGTTAAATCATGTTTCTACACATTTTCTGGGCGCTTTGTTGACTTTATTTGTACGTATATTCCATATGTTTCATATCAAGAAAATGAATTTTAAATATCTGCTCCACAATTGCATTGACATGGATTATGACGCCATCCATCCTTGAATGACTCCCCTCCCTGCCATCTTCTCTCAGTGGTAGCTTGCAGGGAGGGAGTGGCAACATTTTAGGAGGTGAGACGTTTCAGAGCTTAAAGAGCAACATGTAATATAAGCTCCTAGGTTGTGGCAAAGGGTTTCAACTGTTTGTGGATCGATGTTATGCCCAATGGATGTTGGGAAATTTACAATAGAGACATAACATGCTTCTAGGCAAGGGCAATAGAGGTGACGCAGAAGCCTCGCCGAATTTGGTGGGTCGGATTGAGATGGTGTATTTTATGTACAAATATGCTCGGTGCTTTTTCAACTTGTTGTGCGCATATTCCATATACCCCGCTTCAAGAAAATTAGCTGAATTTTGTTACTACGCCTAAACATTGATGAACCGGTTATGGTCCCACACATTCTTGAATGGCCCAACAAAAAGTTACACTCTCTCCTCCCTCTGTCTCTTTCTATGTGCTCACGTGGAAGGATGGAGTCGAAAGAGAGTAAGAGGCGAGGCATGCAAGATCATTCAAAGTTTGACGATTATGCCGATTCAATGTAGATGGTTGGATCAATGTCATAGGCAAGTGAGGGTGGGGTGAGTTGCTACGAGGACACATCACGTCACCGACGAAGGATGATTAAAGCAGAAAAGAGTTGGGCAAACTAATGAGTGAAACCCGACCCAATAACCATACATGGCACAATTAATTGAGGAAAATTGGCGAAAACTACACACACATCTATCTATCAGGGCACGTCGATCATGCCATATACAAGGGCGCCAAATCCCAAGGCCGTCGAAAGCACCTTGTATCCACGTATCTATCTATCAATGCTCTTGTTTTATATCACCATGTAGCTTTTTTTATAAAGCAAGGTGAAAGCATATTTCAAAAGAAGAGGGGTTGCATCGGAGCCTCACGTTCTGAGGGCCTGTTTGGTTTCAATAAGTCACTTGATTTATAAGTCAGGTGACTTAAAACCAGTGACTTATAAGTCACGCATGTCTGGTTGTCACCTGACTTATAAGTCACCTGACACACCTTCCCACACCAATCAACATCATGCAGGTGGTGGGACCCATGCAAAAGGGAGTGACTTATAAGTTTTAAGGGCCTGTTTGGTTTTAAATAAGTCGCCAACTTATAAGTCAAAATGTGAAAAAAGTGACTTATTTTGCCAAACAGACCCGAGTTATAAGTCACGCCAACTTATAAGTCATAAGTTGCTTCACCCCGACTTAAAACTTATAAGTCACCCCCTTTTGCATGGGTCCCACCACCTGCATGATGTTGATTGATGTGGGAAGGTGTGTCACTTATAAGTCAGGTGACAACCAAACAGGCGTGACTTATAAGTCACTGGTTTTAAGTCACCTGACTTTGAAACCAAACAGGCCCTAAGTTGGGATGGAGCAACTTATGACTTATAAGTTGGGGTGACTTATAAGTCAGATCTGTTTGGCAAAATAAGTCACTTTTTTTATTTTTCGACTTATAAGTTGGTGACTTATTTAAAACCAAACATGCCCTGAATATGAGATGATAATGGGCGGGTGACAGGAAGAGTGAGACCTAGAGCAAGGACAGGCCACACAATTCGAATAGGCGAACGGGTCAGACGTTCAAAAATCAAGAGCCAGGCTCGCCATGTATGACATCACGCGCTCTCCATTTTGGTGATATCACCCCGCTTTCGTGCCCCAAGTCATCGCTGGCATCACTGGAATGGTGGGCCCACGGCTGGCGCATGAACATGTGACCTTGACTCGTTAGCCAGGTCAAGAAGGTCGGTCTCCTTTAACAGCTAAAAGAAAATGATTCTTTTAACAACCATGGGTCCGTGGCTTAACTAACGACACGGCATTAGCAATCGATCGATTTGGAGCATTATTCAGAGTACTGAGCATGACTAGTACCGGCAGCACCTTTCTTTCTGCAGCATCCGGCATGGGGTACCAATTTGATTGATGACACTGTAGCTGTGCAGCGATTCGGGCAGCATCTTGAGCAGTAGACACGATAGTTATCTTGACGGGCCGTTCTGTACTGACCTCTATGTCTTGTTGTTTCTTGCCTTGCGCTGTCGATCGCTAAGAGCAAGTATAATAAGTCCTCCTCAGCAGGCTATAAGACTTGCCATGTCATAAAAATTCTAGGTGGAAGAGAAAGAAGTGAGGAGAGAAAGCAGAGCCGGCGCTTGAGTAGTCGCCTGCCTGTACGCAAGATACGAGGCACAGTAGCTCGCTTGCAGCCTGAGCTGCTAGCTGTAAACTGGCGCTCTGCCTTCCCCCCAATCCTAGCATGCAAATATTAATTGTTAAATCCAATCCACCAGCCAACCTATAGCTATCCTATTATATGGTCTTGGCTTTATGAAGACTATAGATGACATGGACATGGCTATAGAGCCGGCTGCTACCTCTTTTATTAACCATGCTCTAAGTGGAATGGAAGGCCTCGTGTTAAGGGACAACTTCTTCCCGGAAATCTGTAGAGATGGATTGTAGGGAGGCTGTCAGCATGGTTAACTCGACTCCCAAGAATCTGTCGGTCGCTGGCCCTATTGTGGAAGACATCAAAGCCCTCATGCGAGGCTGGGTGGGATGCAAGATCACGTGGAGAAGACGAACGGCGAATAGAGCTGCTCACACGCTGGCTAAGGTCGCTGTAGGCGACGGAATTGCGCAAGTTTGGAGACTTGCTCCACCTGATTGTATTATCTCTGTAATAGCTGACGAGTTACCTAACTCTTTTAATTAAAGTATGTTGCTTTCCCTAAAAAAAAAAATTTTTCTTCCCGGTAGATACAACCGACTAAGGGCCCGCTTGGATTGCCGTTTTCGCAGATGTATTTTTTTTACGCGTGTAACTGTTTCCGCGTGTATCATACTGGGCACGCGTATAATCCGGGTGGAAATGAAACGGAGGGTGGAAGGGGAAAAAAATTATATGAGACCAGGTCTCATATAAATCAGGTGAGACCCGCCCTGATGAATGACATGTGGCATTCACAAATCACAAAGCATCTAATCTCTCCCCCCCTGATTTCAGGTGGGGGTGGAGTGGATGCTTTGTGATTTGTGGATGCCACGTGTCATCCATCAGGATGGGTCTCACTTGCTAATCCGTGAGACCTGGTCTCATAGAATTTTTTTCCGGTGAAAGGTGTGTATATTTTTTCCGGAGGAAGGCACAAAACTAGCCTGTTTTCTCGGATCTGAACGACCAACCAAGGAGTCCTTCGAGCCGCATCTACTAATTTTTACAGGTGTCTTTATTACGCCTGTAAATCGCCGCAAAACGGCAATCCAAACGTAGCCTAAACTTTAGCTACATCACTTGTGAGAAATGTTCTAGTGTTTTCCTTTCTTGTTTACGAGGCTTGTGGTATACAGTATTTAATTTTTTTTCGTTGAGTTCACCATATGAGTAGGATCTTGTTGCTACGATGTTTACCAGTGCGAATCCATCTACGGTCAATGTCCATTGCATAGACGCTTGATATTTACATATATTTAGATAAAAGGCATATGTCTGACTTTATAGATAAAGTCATCATGCACCGTATAAAGGTTCATACAAACAAACGCCCGTACAAACAAAGGCATACATCTAGCTTTATAAATAAAAAGCAGAATTACCATAAATAAGGGAAAATATCAAAGTCTCTCACTTACATTTGATAATTATTGGATTATTTGTGCGTGTCAACTTTTTGACTCTTCTTTCTCCTTCGTGCATGAAAACGACATGGCAAAGTTGACGACTAACAAACGTCACATTATTGGAGATGTGTTCCGTGACGCTATAGCTAGTAATAATTGATCAACGACTCCATTCATCAGTAGGCGATGTATGACCGTGTGACAGTACATGTATACGTGTCCGTGTTTTATTTTGAAAATAAACAAGTAATTTTTGCTCTATCAACAATCATAAAACAAAGCAGCAGAATTTCTAGCCTTGCATCAATCAGCAAAGGTCTGCTGACGTGGGACTCATAGTGATCTTTTGACATGGCATGACGAGCATCTCGAGCATCTTCGGCTAGTACAACGAGAAGAACAAAACTACTTTTCCTTTGTGCCAACTAAAGGCATTCCATGACAAATCGGAGGACACAAGTTGTACATGTAGGACAAGGGGTCATGTGTCTCCGTGTTTTTGCATGTTTCGATGGTTTCCATGGTCGTAATCACTTTTGCTCAACTTAGTGAGCAATGCAATACAATTGTGGCGCTAGTTCCAGCTCACGGACGGCCATTGATGCATGAACATAGTAGTGAGAGTTGCCATCAGCGCAATGCAAACGCATATTGGTGTTTCGGCAAATTGTATTTTGAAGACCTACTTGCAGTCATTGACAAATGGAGACTTGCATACAATTCTGCACACCTTTTTTTCCCACAAGCAAAATCACGCGCTTCTTTCTCTAACCATTTTTTTCCTGCGGGAACCAGTTTTTGTTGAAGTATTTCTTTGAGGAAGAGTTTTTGTTGAAGTATTTGTAACTCTATCTATACCTTACCTAATAAAAAGAGTCGGCATATTACCCACTAAAGTTGCCATATAATACCCACTATGCCGCCCGTAAGTAATAAAAAACCGATTCACGCCAGACTTTAATTTATTAATAACGGACCCGCTACCTGAGAGAGCTCTGCCCTTCTACCTGAGAGACCTAAAAATATGGTGCCCTAAAAAAGGTTTTAGGTGAGGCAAGGGAAGGTTTTATGGTACGAGAAAAGTTTTTATTTTTCGAGCAACCCTAAAACTGCTGCCTTAAAATTGAAACATGAACTAAGAACACATAAATTCATTGCTCATTTTTAGTTTGGTATGAAATGTTGCACACTAAACATGAAACTTCATACTTTTAAACACTACTACGATAGACCTAGCTCTTTGGTGGAGCATTACGCTGGAGGTATTCATCAAAGTCATCGTCGGGCCTCATCGATGTCCATCACCGCGGTCATTGGCAGTAAACATACTCCGCGGTTTTCACCTCCTTCTCCTCTTCCTCGTTGGAGGGCTCCATCTCGAGCTGGTCGAATAATTCACCCTCCTCCTCCTCGTGCTGCAATTTCTTGCATAGCTATCTCTTTCTCCTCAATGTTCTCGGCGTGGAGCTTCAGACTGACTTAGCTTCGCCACATAGAGCTCATCGTTGGCCTCAGCCTTGCGTTGCGGCTCCACTCGGCGGTGTGCCTTCTCCTCTTCACGGCAGAGGATCTAAACGACAGGGGTAGTACATCCGCGTGCTCGGCATCCTCGGGCACAGGTACAAAATGCGGCTTTGGAGGCGGTTTCTTTACATGGTCCGCGGGCAGTTTCCCAATCTGCTTCAAAGACTACGACAAAAATACTTTGCATGGCAGCGACAGTTGTAGAAACCGCCTCCAATGTCATGAAAATTGTAGGCCGTTTCGAACGCATAACATCTTCCAATGCTCAACATGCCACATGTGGTTTCGTACGAATAACCGCCTCTATTTGGCATGTCAGGGATCTAATTATTTCCTACTCCTTCTGTTTCATAATGTAAGATGTTTTCGGACATTTGTGTAGTTTATAAAAACGCCTTATATTATGGGACCGAGGGAGTATTAAATACCTACCATGCTAATGATAGTCATATGAAACACTATAATAAAAAAAAAACAAAGACAACATATCTTTTTTTGAACATCAGTACAGACACAAGCGCTCATATATACACGCATACACTCACCCCTATAAACGCTACACACACACCCTACCCTTATGAGCACCTACGAAAGAATGAGCCGGCATATCATCTTGAGATTTTACAAAGTCATCATAGGGGCCTTGTAGCTAGTCAACGGGAACGTCTCCCTCCATTGAACGCGTTGCTCCGGAAATCCCGAAGTAAATCCAGGATAAATGCAAGAATCATGACTTGAACCCTGGTAGGCCGGGGATACCACTGTCCAACTAACCATCCAACAACAGGTTGGTTCACAAGACAACATATCTTTCATTGTTGTAGCCATAGTACAAAAGTTTTATAAGTTCATTTGATACAGTAACATTGAAATAGTACAAAAGTTATCGGGGCTTGAGAGTGGAGACCCCTTCAAAAGGGATTCTCTTTTACATGCTATTGAAGCTTGAGAATAGGAGTGATTCATGTGCGCTCCTCCTCCACCGCCCCCCTTGCACGCGCATTGTGTTTCTTGAATGAGCATCGCCGAACCGAGGCGAGCTTAGACCTATGTCACACGTATGCTTATTTTTGCCGGTCAAGAATGGATAATTGAGTTATTGACAGACGCACTACGAATATGAAACGATAGATCATTGGTTGTTATCGACTTGGGCGAGACGTTAGACTGTGGGGCCGACTCTAGCATGGGCCCAGCCACACGTCTCCCTCGACGACCGCCTTATATTGGAGACGTCGGCAACACTAGCCCTCGCCCAGATCAAATCACATCTACTCTACCTCCGCGCGCGCAACCCACTGTTGTCCCACTTGTTGCTCCTGCTTCCGGTGATGTCATCATGTCAACTGCGTGCACGGCTGTACGGGTGAGCAGGCTCCGAAACCCCTTCCTCGGCGATCCTGCACCAGGAGAAGCGCGATTAGGCTTTTAAGGATCATCTCCAACGCGACTGCTCGCTGTTATTTATCTTTGTCCGCTACATTGACTACGTTCTCGACCTCTCAGACTTCCACATGGGTGAGAACTCCGAAACCGCCAGGAAGAAGGCTATCGGGGTTGATGCTGTCGCCGCCGACTGGATGGTATAATTTGTTTATCCCTCTTTTGTTTATTTCTATATTAGCCGTACTATGTGTTTACATAGATATGTATGTTCTATTACTACGTGTTCACATGTTTAAATATCAACATATGTTTAATATTGTTAATGTCATGCCCATGATTTATTTATGGATTAAATTAATCAGAATTCTTTTAATATACTCCTTCATTTCAAATTACTCGTCGTGGTTTTAGTTCAAACCACGACGAGTAATTTGGAACGGAGGGAGTATGTCTAACAAGAATGACCTGCAAAGGCCTACACCTCGCGTGCTACATGTCTATTCGAGTTGAGATCGGTCCTGTTCAAGCAATAAATAGATAAATCAAGGTCTCAGTCTCTCGGGTCAAGAGATTTGCAAGTGTTGCCCCTCCAGAAAACATGCTTGATGTTGGCCCTGTCTCTCCCTGCCTCGACACCTCATCACTCAGCTCAGCCTCCTCTGCGCGCGATGTTTCCGCGACGGCAACAGTGATTTCTCCGTGTGCCGTCGTCGTCGTCGTCGTCGTCTCAGAAGAAAATGACGACGCTCCCGTCCTGGGATTTCACACTCCGTGCGTGCATGTGCGGTGCACCGTCGGCCTACGCACACAGCATCCAGACCAGAATGTTCGTGGCCCCAGAAAAATCGAGCCAACGTAGTGGTAATTGTGGATTAATGGAAGGTTCGCTGTAGAAGAGATCTGGCATGAGACCGACGTGATTTAATGGATTGAAAACACACAGCCGAAGGAAAACGATGGGGAGGAAGAGCACCAAAGATGTCATGATCCGCTCGAGCCTCCTGGCCATAGATGTGTCGGCAGAAGTTTTGTTTAGGTAGTACATATTCTATGAAAAATACATATTTCTGATGGCCTTTTTTTCCGAGGCAAAGATTGGAGCCACTCAAGTTTATCTTTTTTTTTTGAGGATCACTAAAGTTTACCTCGGGAGGGGCTATGTATCGCATGCTGCGTGTGTGCGCGACCTACGTTAGCCCATTGTTGAGTTGTGCATTAAGACGCCGGCCCAACATAGGTTCCTGGGAGAGTGGTGTTAGGAAGCTTGTATGATCGATTATGACCGGTTTTAGAAGCTTTTGAGCGTTGTCTCGAAGAAAAGAAGAAGCTTTCGAGCGTTTAGACTTTTCTGGGTTTTTATGTTGGTCTTTTGCAATACATGTTTACTTTCTTCAATACACAGGGTACATTTGGATCATTTTTTATACACATTTAATATTTTTTATATGCAGGATGAACATTTGTTTTCAAAAATATCTTGTGAACATTTTTGAATACATGTTAAACGTTATTCAAATACATGTTGACCATTTTTTTGCAAGATACAAACATTTTTCTTCAATCATGCAAACTTTTTTTTACATTGCCTAAATATAAATATATTTTTGTAAATACATAAAGTTATTTTTAATTTCACACATATGTATTATTAGGGGAAAATATTTTTCTGATTATGTGAAAAAATTGTATATTGTATAAACATTTTAGAAAATATTATGAATTTTTTTAGTGATTCTTTTTAAATGTCACAACCATTTGTTTGAATGCTGTTAACATTTAATAAAAGTTGTGTAAAAATTTTCTTAACAACACATGAATTATTTTTAAAACATTTAAGAATATATATTTGAAATGCGGGAACATTTTTTGAAGTGTCATGAAACATTTAAAAAAATGTTATCATCACTTTAGAATAGTTGTACAAACTTATTTTTACGCTACATTAATAATTTACAAGTAAAATAAATTATTTTTTGTAACATATATAGCAAGAATATTTCAAATCATAAATAAAAGAAAAAAAGAAAAAATTAATGAAACTAACTAAATAATGCTACTTGGCTGGCCCATTCTGCCTTCTCCCTAAGGTGAGGGGAAGCTTGGTCTCTCACTAAGAGAGACAAATCCGTGCCTGGAAGACATACCCTAATGCACTGATCTTGGACCAACCTGATGCACAAAATTCCTTTAGTTGTACTAGGACAATGCCCATGCGTTGCAACGGGATATAAATATTCTACTATCTTTGCTTATGATTTACCTGTCCATATTAATGTGATTATATAAATAAATGTTTATCAAATCTTGCCTTGATTTATATTATATGTTTATGAGAAGTTTGGCTGATAATTTAAAGTGAAATTCGTTCAGGAAGAAAGTAAATTAAGATGATTGATTATCATATAGCGAAGTTTGGACAAAGTGGGGGTGGGAAGAAAATTGAAACATGAAGTAGGGCATTTTGGAGACCGAGTTCCATAGAGGCCTTAATTTTGAAAAAAAAATATCTAAATTCAAACTTTCCAATCTCAGAAAATATAAAAAATAATAACCCTGACCCGAGTCAGATCGACCAAGAGATGGTCCGGCTTAATAACCAATGTAAAATTACGTCCATGGAAACATTTGGGAGATGGCCCACTCACCCCGTACATGAACCTTTTCCAATCAGGTTCGAGTGGTTTTCACGGGCTCGGACAGGCATTCCTCTCTCCCGACCCCTCTCCTCTGATGATTGTGGAGGCGGCGATAGTGGCGACACCAACCGGAGGCGAGGGATACTCCTCTCTATCGCGTGCGAAGTACTCCCCTTTGCCTCTCTAATGCGGTAGTGACCAGGACTCTAGGAGGTGCTGCAGGCAGTGCAACAATCGGACGCGAGCTCGGCGGCGACAATGGCCTTCTCCGGTGTCGCTCTCCACCGTCTGTTTTCTTCTCGCTGGTAAGATCTCCCTCCTATTCCTCCTCCTGCACGAATTTCTGAATTTCTAAGGTTAGGGTTCTTGGTTTTTGGGAGCGAGGCAAAAAAAGACACAAAAGGTAAAGAAACAGAAGAGAGGATCTTGCATACTGAAGGGGTGATATAGGTTGATGGTGGATACCGGTGCTGGGTGGGATCAATTCAAGGACATGCATATCATGGTGTAGGAGGAGAAGAGACCATGTGGATGGTGGATAGAAAGAGGAGGAGCTCAAGGTTGCGGAGGTGGAAAAACGGTACAATATCTTCCTAGATTCCGCAAGACGATGACCCTGTTTCTACTCTGTTTATTCCTTGGAGCTCCACCATTTTAAATGAACTGGACTGTCACCTAGTACTAAAAAATACCATGCTTGGGCATTTTAACTTTTGATGGAGTTGGGATGCTGCAGTGGCGAAGCCAGGAATTTGCTCCTGGGTATTCTTGTATTTTTTTCTGCCAAAGCAATACAAATAGAACAACGTATGTACAATAAGATGGCAACATCAATGACACAATGACCATACATCAATAATAATAGCAAAATATCACTGTGGCAATATTTCTAACAATTAAGAAGGAATACAAACAACAAAGGAAATTACAATATTACTTTACGATCCCTTTTTGAAAGAGATTGATGACACCCTTATCTTCCACTTTCTTGAATAATTCTCTCTCAACGAAGGTAACCAAGCAATTGTTCGAATATTCATCACCTATTTTGTTTCTACTCCTTCTAGCAATCAGTGGACCCTGGTTTTGTAATTTGACAAACAACTACAATTGGACATTGGACTTACGGACATTGGACAAACAATTACAATTTACAAGCAATCAGTGGCTTCTACTCCTTCTAGCAATCAGTGACAGCGGCGATTTACAAAAAAAGATTCAAATTTGTTTTAAAATAGAGGAAAATTACAGTGGTGTCTGGTGCCTGTAGTAGTGTAGTGTAGATGTATGGGGGATGGCTGGACCGTTGGATGCTTCTGATGGAGGTGGTGCCCGACTGCGACGGAGGTCAGACCACCGAAGGTGGAATCATCAGCCATGAAGGGCGCCCTCTCCCTCTCCTCCCCAGCTCCCCTCCGGCCCTCTCCTTTGACAGCCCGTCTCCTGCCCAGTATCACAATTGTCATCCCTTCATTGTGAATATGCTCTATTGCAGAAGGCGCATAAGGAAATTAGAAAGGGCAAAGTACAACAAGATTTGAAAAAAGCCCCCAAAAGAAGCACGAAGCAGTTAAGCCCAACTAGCTGTGATCTTAATGCACAATGTCACTCACTTGCTGATAGGAGGTATAATGTTTTATTAGTTTTTGAGTTACCCGAGCCACTGCCATCGGGGTCAGTCATAATCCGAACAGATCAAAATTTAAACCTTTCAATTAGCTATTCTTTCTAAAGAACACAAATGTCCGATTTAGTTGAACTTAGTTGTGAAATTATCAAATTTAGTTGAACTTAGTTGCAAGAGCTCGTCTTAGGTAAATCAATTAGCCAACTTAACTGAAAGAAATTTAAAGGAGGTTAATCAGAATCTGGTTTGCGTGATAGTATTCTAGAAAGCAACTTGCAACCTGTCAATAAACAATAGCAGGACCTGGATGCCCATATTGGTTCCTACATATTCAACGAAGATCTTTATTGGTTGAACCATGGTGTCAAGGTTACAGTCAATATCGTACGCAATTCCCTTTGTCCGACGATATGTTACTTGTCCGAGATTCAGTCGTCGCTATCCCCATACTTAGTTCAATCTCGTTACCGATAAGTCTCTTTACTCGTTCCGTAATCAAGATCCCGTGACTAAACTTATTAATCACATCAAGCTTCTTATGATGTAGTATTATCAACAGGGCCCAGAGATATCTCTCCATCACATGAAGCGACAAATCCCAGTCTCGATCCATGTAACCCAACAGACACCTTCAGAGATACCTGTAGACTAGCTTTATGATCACCCAGTTACGAAGTGACGTTTGATAGTACACAAGGCATTCCTTCGGTATCCGGGAGTGGCATGATCTCATGGTCCAATGAACTGATACTTGACATGAAGAAAGCTATAGCAAATAACTAAACAATCTGATGCTAAGCTTACGGTTGGGTCTGTCCATCACATCATTCTCCAAATGATGTAATCCTGTTATCAAATGACAACTCATGTCCATGGTTAGGAAACCATAACCATCTTTGATCAATGAGCTAGTCTGGTAGAGGCTTACTAGGGACACGGTGTAGTTTATGTATTCACACATATATTTAAGTTTCTGACCAATACAATTCTAGCATGAATAATAAACATTTATTATGAACGGGAAATATGATAATAATCATTTTATTATTGCCTCTAGGGCATATTTCCAATAGTAAATGTGCATCCCTGTGTGTGTTTGTAGTTTTTGCCACGTGGTTGTAAAACGCAATATGTTAGTAGTAAATGTTATATCTGAATTCTGAAGGCTATGAATCTATTAGATTTTGGTGGGCATTATGCTTCTTGCAAAATCACCGTATATTATTTCTGTGTGTGGATTGTAGGCGTTGCATCAGAGGTTTGGATTCTCTCATGACATTCTATCACCTATTATGGGGTGATTTAGGTGGCACTTATGCACGTGCATCTATCTATTATAAACTGAAAAGAACAATAATACAAGACCTGCGTGGTCAGACCATTTATCATGAATCTAAACTTTTCATCGTGAGAGTGCACCTTCATTTGTGCAAAAGAATCAGTATGGGTAAGTATTAGTTCCACTTTGTATAGTAGTATAACCAAGTCTATTGAACTGTACATTTTCTGCATTTTATCATGTGTTTGTTTGAAAGCGAGCTTATTGGACGGCAGTGTTTATTTGCACTACAATTTCATCTTACTGTTAGAAAAACAGGTGATTCCTATGGTATACAACTTTATTGCATGCTCTTTACTGGATGCATACCTGATCCTCTGTTTTCTCTGTTCTCTTTGTTGGGTTTGCAGACCAGAACACAAAATCTGGAGAGTTCCTTGGTGACTTGGTCATTAGTTGGTCAATCACAAGGTATGTAACTTCACTATGAGCATGCTGCTTATAAGCTAGGGATTAGAGTTTTTTCAGATTAACTTTATCATCGAGCCGCAAGACGCCGCTTTTACTGTTAGAATAAATTCAAATGTTCTCCTCAAATAATGTGATGCAAGGATGATTTTTTAAATTTGTTGTCCAAGCTGAATTTGAAGATACTCGTGGTAGGAACGAAACTTTCCTGGTTTAATTCGCTATACTGTTAGTATTACACGAGTAAGGTGTGTATCGTCAGGGTGGTGCTGAGTCATTTAAAAGTCAGAGGCGTTAATATGTGTACATTACCTACTGTATATTTTTAAATCATGCACTTTGTTCTCTTAATGATTTATTGCGACGAAATGGATAGGGGCAATAATGCTCATGTGCTAGAGTAGAACTCTAGAAACTTGAATGGAAAGAACCTTTGTAGTAGGGGATTACTGAGAAATTATGTTGCATATTGCTGTTATAAGTCCTATAGGTTGCCGAAGTGATGGCATATGGTCCATGGTCTCTTAAAATGTGCTGATCCTAATTATCTAATCACTTGACTGATATGAACAAATGGTAAATATGTAGCTTTTTATAATTGTGGTGCGGAGTTGCATGCTAAATTTGAGCATGTTAATGTATCGGGGGAAAACTGCATTTTGAGGTCAAAGACATGTTAATCTAGGAGAGAAGAAAATAGTACTAAGCTTCTCAACATGGACATTCTCGACATCTAGGTAATTATATAAAATATATATCCTTATCCATATATTGAAGTTTATGTATGTATGCCCAATTTATCCATTAATTTACATCCTCGGTTCTCATGGTGCTACCACGGAAGTAGTAGATCATATGCATTTTGCTGCGGGAGTAATGCCAGATCTCCACTCAGCGTAATGTCCCTTTGATATATATGATTCTACGTTTCATTGATGCAACTGATGTAGTGCCACACAAGGAAAAATACTTAAGTTGTGTACTATAGGAAAAATATGATTTTTCCATCCTGAGACTACCAAAGTTCAAAAAAGCGCTAGGCGCTAATTATGCGTTTGGGCACCTACTTGCGCTTTTCTAGCTTAGGCGTGATTAGGCGAAATTAGGTGCAATTAGGCGTTAGTACTGTAACGTGAAGAAATAAGCTAGATGGGCTGGGCTAGCCCACTAAACCATAGGCCCATCTTCATATCCTCCTACTAAAAGCTCTCGTCTGCTGCAGTCGATAGGAAATTTAGGTTTCCTCCTCACGCCGCCTCCCCCCCTCGTCCTTTCTGTCTCGTTGCACGAGGCTGCCTCCCTCCCTCTTCCTCTGTCCCTTGTCGGAGAAGCTCGATCCCTCGCCGGAGAAGCTCAATCCCTCGCCGGAGAAGCTCGATTTGTCGTCGGGGCAGTTGAATCCCTCGTCGGCGAGGATGAATCCTTGCAGGGAGGTCGAATCCTCGCCGGGGAGACTGATTTCTCACCTCAGAAAGCTGATTCCTCGCCGGAGAGGCTGATTTCTCGCCGGAGGACCTCGCCGGCCGCTTTTTTGAGCGCCTAGGGCCAAAGCGAGGCGCTATGCCAACGCCCAGCGCTTAAGCGTGCCTAGGCGAGCGCCTAATAGCGCCTTCTTGAACAGTGGAGACTACTGGGTGGTTGTATTCAGATAACCGCAACTATTTTCTTATGCTTGCCTTGAACGGTATACTTCAATTCCACGTGCCTAAGAATAATTAAGTTGACACAACTGTTTCTTTTGTAAGTCTTTAACCCAGGTAACTAATTCTGGTATAGAGGAAGTTAGTAACCAGGACTTATAAACACATCATCACCTCTCTCTCCCTCCACAGATCCATGCCTTTGTCACCCTCATCGCCGCCCATCACTTGTTGTTTCATGGTTCATTAACTATTCTGACTAGCTAACGGGCCATTTGTGGTTCTTCACTTGTGGCATGAGATTGACTTGCTTGCCTTTTGTGTGTATGGCATTGAGGAGTATTCGGAGCCCATGAGAATGATGTATTACATTGCCATCTCTGCCTCTTCCTCTCCTATGAAGGTAACCAAAGGCCATCCTGCCTCTACCTTCTTCATCTTTTTCATCTTTTTTGGTACATAGCATTGATGCTTTTGTTTTTTTAAGAATCTAATATTGTTATGCTGCTGGCCTACGTTAAATTTTCTCTATGCCTTCCTATGTACTGGATATCAATACTTGTCAAGAACCTTTGGTTTAATCATATGTGCCATTCTGATTGATATGCTAGCCATTATTTCGCAAATGAAAATATAGTTCTATGATTTATGTTCCTCAAAAATGAATTGTTATATGTTCCTCGGTTTTTCAACATTCATGGTACTTTTAATTGGGTTGCTAATGTTCTCATTTGAACCAGTATTTGGTTTTTAGATGGACTTATCATTTAACATTTCATGGTGATGCCATGTAATAGGTTTTAGCAACAGTATTAATTGCTTCCAGTATGTTAAACCACGAAAAATGATCACATCCGTCAGCTATTCGTATTCCTCTGAACTGATTACTTCATTTCAGAATTACATTGTTATTTCCTTCTACACGCAACAAAATCTAGCATGCCCACTCGTGCTGAATTGGGCTCAACCCAATTACAAGACAAGAGTAGACGAGAGGAATACAAGAAGTCCAGAAGTTACGTTCCACTCTGTGTCTATGTTTCATGGTGCCTCGCCTAGATCCAAAGTGCGGGTACAATGACCTAAACCCTACACCTCTAGATGGATCTCGATAGATAAATCTTGGTAGGACCTCACCCTGGTTTCTTTTACCCCTTGTTTATTAAACGGGAAAGGATAATGGGAGGGAAGCAGAGTAGGACGGTGTGGCCCAAGATGCAACCATCGTCCATTATGTTTTGTTTATTGCGACTATCTTCTCCCCCTCCACTCTTCCTCTCTCTATCCATCTCTTTTTCTCTTCCTCTCCTTCACTGATTTTCTATCTAATTGACCACGTACAACGAATTATGCAATGTACAAGCAATAGAGAGAGACCATTGCGCAAATACGATTCGCTATAGGCTGTTGCACTTGGTATAGGAGAAAGTTGGTTCCCCAATATTAATTTCCTGCTGATTGATACACACATCATTACAGAAGTTGTACCAGTTGTATGGACAAATTAAGATCCGGCGAACATGTATAAATTTGGTTCTATTGTACCCTCCAGTTTTGGTTGCCAATGTGATTGCTTGGTATTTAAACTATGACTGATCTTGCTACGTCCATGCTAATAACAGTCCTCTTGCATTTAAATTTGAATTTTACCAGGGCTCAAGTCATAGGCACATTATGAAGGGCAAGGGTTGACGACCCAATCTATATCAATGATGAGGAAGGTACATATGTGTACTCTATTTGAGATGCTGGTTGGTTTGGTTATTTAGGCAGACATCAAAGGGTTAAGACTGTGTAGTGAACCATGCCTTTGTGAAAGGACCAAGACAAGAGGTAACACACTTGCATGTGCCTTTTTAAAATCATAGGATCTGTTCAGGGTAATAATCAGAGGCATCTATGTTCATGTTCCAAACTAAAAACATGTGCCTTTTCAAAGTCATAGGATCAGTTTGGTTGCCGCTATGTCTCCCGCCGGTTCGCTCGCCGCCATTGCTGGAATGGTTGTGTAGGCCGCCACTCATGCCACTGCTCTGTAGTGACCAGTGAGGACCATGGCATCGAGACAGCCCAAAAGGGAAACACGGCCACCCACAGCACCGGTGGAGTCCTCCCTGTCTTCTGATGACTGGATACCGCCGCCACCGCCACTTTCGTTGTCTTGTTGCTTCTTTGCAGGCATTTGATTAAGTCAAAGGCAACAGGAAAGCATGGCGGCCGTCAAGGTCCTTATATATGCCGAGTACTATCTTTTGTCTATCATACCATATGAAAATAGATCATGATGAGCGAACTAAGTCATGTACTATGTATTTACTAGTGGTGTCTATAAGGAGAACATATCTGATATCCGGTCTATATCTGAATCTATGACTATTGTATCGATGTTGTCGAGTTGTGTCTACATAGCCTGCCTTGGTATGCTTATATAAGCTCAATGTATCCTTTGTACTGTTCTTCTTCTTTGGCTTAGCACATCTGCTCATTTTCAGATAAATTTTCGTGTGATTACCAATGTTATAAACCAGAATTCTCTTTCTGAGAATGCTTATGTCTAAACAGTTCATCATATTTGTCAATATATACTATTCAATAGTTATGCACGTCTAAAACTCAGCTTAAATTTCATATCTTATTAGAGTGAATTGCAGAAAACCACCACATTGAAGCATAGGATTGCAGAAAAGACTCTTCTACGAATTTGTGCCAGAAAACACTGATTTTTGTCCTAATCATTTGCAAAAAAACACTGATCGATCGTTTTGGGCATTTTAACCTCGATTATGACAGATGGAGCCCACCCTTTGCTGACATGGCGTAACGGTCTTTTTGCCAAAATCTCCTCCCCTCCCTGAAAGTTTTTCCCCCAAAAAACGTCCTCCCTCGTCAGTGAGCACGCGGTGGCCGGCGGCAGCTCGGCCGCAAAGCGGAGCAAGCGGCGGCGGCGCGCAGCTCAGGTGCGGCCCTGCCCTCCCAGCGGAGCAAGTGCGCCATCGCTCGGGCGCGGCCCCACCTTCCCAGCGGAGCAAGCAGCGGCGGCGCGCACCTCCGGCGCGACCCCGCCCTCCCAGAGGAGCAAGCGGCGGCGAGGCGCAGCTCGGGCGCGACCCTGCCCTCCCAGCGGAGCAAGCGGCGGCGGTGACGCGCGGCTCGGGCGCGACCCGGTCCTCCCAGCGGAGCAACCAGCGGCGGCGAAGCGCAGCACAGGCGCGTGCAGCGGCGGCGCGCAGTACAAGCCCTTGCAGCCGCCGCGCGCAGGGCCCAGCTGCCGCCTTCAACTCTGGTGCTCGTCCCACCACCGCCCGATGCGGTTGCGGCAGCACCGGCCGACGAGGACGAGCTGTCCTCTTCCTCCTTCGGGCGTGAAAGCCATGGCTGGGAGCTGATTGCGTTTGAACTTTTGCCTAAAGGGTGTCTATGCAAAAATGCCAGGGCCCCACATGTCATAATCGAGGTTAAAATGCCCAAAACGATCGATCAGTGTTTTTTTGCAAATGATTAGGACAAAAATCAGTGTTTTCTGGCACAAATTCGTAGAAGAGTCTTTTCTGCAACCTTACGCTTCAATGAAGTGGTTTTCTGCAACTCACTCTATCTTATTAATAGATAATGATTTGATGTATGGCACCTTACTGAACCAATGCCATTGATATTTTTACATTTAGAATGCTCCTACGACTATACTACCGGATTGGATATGATTGTATCTGGAAGTGGTCCTGCCGGGTGCGGCAAGCCGCACTTCCTACCTAGTATAGTACTCACTCCGTTTCTAAATATTTGTCTTTGTAGAGATTTTTACAAGTGACTACATACAAAGCAAAATGAGTGAATCTATACTTTAAAATATGTCTACATACATCCGTACGTGATAGTCCATTTGATATCTCTAAAAAAACAAATATTTAGGAGCGAAGGGAGTAATATTTTGGCATTTCGTCCCCTTACCAAAGGGTACTGTATTTGTGGCCGGTCACCGGAGCCTGTTCACTCTACCTTCTCCTTAAGACATATATATAGCGATTTTTGTATCAGAAAAATTGCAGTCAAGCCTGACATTGGCGTATTGATTCTTGAGTTTCTTCCTAGTTAACTCCACCATCACCTGAACCCGTCAACATCGGACTCCCCTCCGTCGCAATTAGAGGGGATGCCAGACGCGCATGGCCATGGGTGGCGACAACAAGCGGTCCGGCTGGCGGTGCATGGATTGGCGGTAGGATGAAGAAGATGGAGGAAAGAAGAAGTAAATGGCGAGGAAATAAGGACTAGGCGGTCTCATTATTTATAATATTTTCACATCTCGTCCACTTATCAAGCCTGTTCACACTATCTTTTCTTTCTGTCTGTCTAGGACACATCTAGATGTGACATAGTTATGCCACATCTAAGCTGATGTTCACTTTGTTCGTGGTCTAATTTTTTTGTCCTTATTTTTTTGTTTTCTGTTGCTGCATTATACATTTGTGGAAGTTTAGATGTGACATCCTTAAAAAGCATTTAGATATGAATTAGACAAACTGTTTCTCATATATGGTGATTTTTGTATCCGAAAAATTGCGGTCAAGCCTGACATTGGCATATTGATCCTTGAGTTTCTTCCCAGTTAGTTAACTCCACCACTTGGATGTTGTCAGTGCCCTATGCAAATGTTTGCCATAGTTAAGTACGTGTCGGATCTACTAATCTCGATCGAGACTGACCATTAGAGCCCACAGATCGAAAACCAAGTTCCCGAGCACGATGAAATTCCTTGTGACCCAGTCCTCACCGCCGGTGCTCGTCGGCCCGTCGGAGCCCACGCCGGCCGGCAACCTGCCTCTCACTTCCACCGACAAGGCTGTCCTCTACATGTCGATCTCGTCGCTCCACGTTTTCGACCGCCCGATCCACGAGCCGGCTGAGACCATACGGCGTGCGATGTCTCACGCACTGGTCCACTACTACCCCGTCGCCGGTCGCCTGGCCGTCAGTGGCCCGGATGTCCAGCTCGCATGCACCGGCGACGGGGTTGAGTTCGTCGCCGCGATGGCGAACTGCACTCTGGAGGATGTGAGGTTTCTCGACGCGCCGCTGGTGACCCCTCTGGATGCCCTTGTCCTCCGGTTTGGCGAGCGCGCCCGCCTGGCGGAATGCCCGCTGCTGATGATGCAGGTCACCGAGTTCGCCTGCGGCGGGTACGTCGTCGGGGTGACGTGGAACCATGCCGTCGCTGATGGCTTTGGGGTGGCCCAGTTCCTAGGAGCCGTCGGCGAGCTTGCGCGCGGGCTGTCCCCGCCGTCCGTCGTTCCAGTCAGGCACGACGCGGCGCTCCCGGAGATCCCGCACCTGTTCGCTGCCGTCGGGCCGTCCCTGTCCTTCAAGCACGTCGAGTTCGCCTACACCGACGTGACCATCCCTTGGAGCTTCATCAACCGCGTCAAGGCCGAGTTCCGGGGCCACGGCGGCGTCGACCAGTGGTGCTCGACGTTCGAGGTTGTTGCCGCCGCGATATGGCAGTGCCGGACCCGCGCGATCAACGCCGACCCAGCCTCCCCCACGCCGCTGGTTTTCTCGGCCAACGTGCGGAAGCACATTGGCGCCAAGGACGGCTACTACGGCAACTGCATCGCGTTGCAGATGGTGGTGACGACGTGCGGCGCGGTAGCGAACGGTGACACAGCTGAGGTGGTGAAGCTGATCAAGCACGGCAAGGAGCGTATAACGGACATCCTCGGGAACTACAAGCCCGTGTTGTTCAGCGAGGAGCTCGTTGCCGCGCTCAATGGGTACACGCCGCTTTTCATGACGAGCTGGGGCGGCATAGGGCTGGACAGGGTCGACTTCGGCGGCGGGAGGCCGGCCAGGGTGATGGCCAACATGGAGATGACGTGGACGCCAGGCTGCGTCCCGTGCCTGCCGTGTTCGAGGAAGGACGGCGACGGCGTGAATGTGCTGGCGTTCTGCGTGAGGGAGGAGCACGTCGACGGTTTCCACGCCGCAGTGGCGACGCTCCGATGAAATCGTATGATCGTTTTGCACATTTGCTGTTTTGTAATACGCAGTTTTTTGTGATTCAGATCTTGCCAGCGGCAGTTGTTTGAGTTTGGAGATTGCTGCAGCAGGCGGATTCATGTTTGTCTTAATAATTTCGCTGCCTAGATCCTTGACATCGGGACTAGTTTTGCAAGTCGTGTTATTGTAGGCCTAGGGGGCAGTCGGTCATATATATGTATCTTATTTTGTGCATTAATATACCACCATTTATGAAAATGTATCGTGGAAGTTGCTTGAATTTTTCGTACCACCTGCTTGGTTGGATTATGCATATGTTCATAAGCGAAACTGAAAGATGCTACCTTGTGGATTCCTTGTCCTTTGTGATATACTCATTTTGTCCAAACTAACTTCTACTAGTCAAACTATCTTAGAGCATCTTTAACCGATCCCATAAAAGGTGTTAGAGGAGTAAAATTTCGGTTCTGCTCCTCTAAACCGCACCTACCGATTAGTTATACGTATTAGAGGAGTAAAAAATTACTCTATGTTCACTCTAACTCTTCAATACACTCGGCCGCCCATATGTGGAGTAAAATCACCCTCCAACTGCTCGACTTTATCAATTCCGACGCCACACAATCGCTACCGCAACCCTTGAGCACCCCGCATCCCCGCCGACGCGCCGCCGCATCCACTCCGGCGCCGCCCTACCACCTAAATGTCCAGATCTAACTGGCGTAGGTTCCCACCGCAGATTATAAGCGTTGTTTCACGCCGCCACATGCAGTCGTCCCGAGCCCGTGGTCACCATGGATCCTCTTGTGGCGGCACGTCATCCTCTCGGCTCCCGAACCTACCACCGGTGGCTCATCCTCCTCCCGGTTCCCCGAACAGCCACCGGCGCCATAGATGAGGTACCTCGGCATGCAGCAACGGTCATGGGGGACGTGGGTGGCTGTGATCACGTATTGTGAAACCGGAACTGCTGCGCGGACGACAACAGTATGCACGACAGATGAACGATGCGGGATCAAACGGTCTGCTGGACTCTGCTACATGCATGGACGGACAGGAATCTGTTGTCGTGCATGAATCGTGCGCACAGTATCGTGTGTGTAGCACTGCTCTTGTGAAACCCACCGCCGCATATGGATCATCTCCTACCAGTCTGCGGCGTAGGCAGCATGGATGTACGGCATCTAGTCGGTGCGTCTCCACGGCGCGTCGGCGCGGCTCAACTTCCCATTCGGTTGTCTCGGGTCAACACTGACCCAGGCTCCCCCGCGCTGCTAGTTTTCTGGGCCAACGTACAGAAGCACATTGGCGCCGAGGACGTATACTACGGTAACTGCATCGCATTGTGGATGGTCGTGACGACATGTGGCGCGGTAGAGAACAGCGACACCGCTGAGGTGGTGAAGCTGATCAAGCACAAGAAGGAGAGGATACCGGACATTCTCTGGAATTACAAGCCGGTGTTGTACAACGAGCTCCTCGCTGGTGCGCTGAATGAGTATACACCACTATTCATGTCGAGTTGGGGCATCCTAGTGTTGGACGGGATCGACTTCGGTGGCGGGAGGACAGCAAGGGTGATGCCCAACATGGAGATGAGGTTGGTACTGTTGGGAAACGTAGTGGAAAAAAAATCGACCTAAGATTACCCAGGAACAATATGAAGATGCATATAAGGTTTGGATCAACGATCGTTACCGACTTCGGAGTGTAGCGGAAGTAGACGAGTCCGTGTAGATCATACTTGGAGTCCCTTGTCCTGTAGATGAACGGCCTCGTGAACCGCCCATGAATGATGCCTCGAACAAAAGACTGAACGCACGACCTCTCTACTTGGTTGCAAGAGTACGATCTTCAGGATTCGGCAACGCTTTGCCGTCCAGAGCTAATCGTCGCTGAAGAATTAGAGGAAGGAGATTATAACCACACCGGGCTTCTAATTATGAGAATTAGAGGATCTAAGTCAATCTCTAATTGATCAACTAGAACTAGAACTAAATGAACTAGAGGGGAGAATCAAAAATTGTGTATCCCACAAGACAAAATCCTCTAATATATATAGGTTAGAGGGGAGAGGAGGGGCTTCCACCGGAGAGGGAAGGTCCCTCCCTCCTTGGTGCGCCGGCCAAGGGAGGGGGGAGGAATCCTCCTGCATCTCCAATTCGGCCTCCCCTATAGGACGGGGGGGGGGGGGGGGGGGGGTTGTTGGGGAACGTAGTAATTTCAAAAAAAATATCCTACGCACACGCAAGGATCATGGTGATGCATAGCAACGAGAGGGGAGAGTATTGTCTATGTACCCTCGTAGACCGAAAGCGGAAGTGTTATGACAACGCGGTTGATGTAGTCGTACGTGTTCACGATCCGACCGATCCAAGTACCGAACGTACGGCACCTCCGAGTTCAGCACACGTTCAGCTCGATGACGATCCCCGGACTCTGATCCAGCAGGGTGTCGGGGATGTGTTCCGTCAGCACAACGGCGTGGTGACGATGATGATGTTCTAGCAATGCAGGGCTTCGCCTAAGCACCGCAACGATATGACCGAGGTGGAATATGGTGGAGGGGGGCACCGCACACGGCTAAGGAACGATCACGAAGATCAACTTGTGTGTATTGGGGTGCCCCCCTGCCCCCGTATATAAAGGAGGGAGGGGGAAGGTGCGGCCGGCCCACTAGGGGTGCGCCTGGAGGAGTCCTACTCTCACCGGGAGTAGGACTCCCCCCTCTTGCCTTGTAGGAGAAGGAAAGGGGGAAGGGGGAAGAGGAAAGGGGGGCGCCGCCCCCCCTTCCTTGTCCTATTCGGACTAGGGGGGAGGGGGCACGCGGCCTGCCTGGCCGGCCCTCCTTTTCTCCCTTAGGGCCCATATAGGCCCATTAACCCCCCCCCCCGGGGGGGGGGGGTCCGGTAACCCCCCGGTACTTCGGTAAAATCCTGATTTCACCCGGAACGATTCCGATATCCAAATATAGGCTTTCAATATATCAATCTTTATATCTCGACCATTTCGAGACTCCTCGTCATGTCCGTGATCACATCCGGGACTCCGAACAACCTTCGGTACATCAAAACTTATAGACTCATAATAAAACTGTCATCGTAACGTTAAGCGTGCGGACCCTACGGGTTCGAGAACTATGTAGACATGACCTAGAACTGTTCCCGGTCAATAACCAATAGCGGAACCTGGATGCTCATATTGGCTCCACATATTCTACGAAGATCTTTACCGGTCAGACCGCATAACAACATACGTTGTTCCCTTTGTCATCGGTATGTTACTTGCCCGAGATTCGATCGTCGATATCCAATACCTAGTTCAATCTCGTTACCGGCAAGTCTCTTTACTCGTTCCGTAATACATCATCTCACAACTAACTCATTAGTTGTAATGCTTGCAAGGCTTAAGTGATGTGTATTACCGAGAGGGCCCAGAGATACCTCTCCGACAATCGGAGTGACAAATCCTAATCTCGAAATACGCCAACCCAACAAGTACCTTCGGAGACACCTGTAGAGCACCTTTATAATCACCCAGTTATGTTGTGACGTTTGGTAGCACACAAAGTGTTCCTCTGGTAAACGGGAGTTGCATAATCTCATATCATAGGAACATGTATAAGTCATGAAGAAAGCAATAGCAGAATACTTCAACGATCAAGTGCTAAGCTAACAGAATGGGTCAAGTCAATCACATCATTCTCCTAATGATGTGATCCCGTTAATCAAATGACAACACATGTCTATGGTCAGGAAACATAACCATCTTTGATCAACGAGCTAGTCAAGTAGAGGCATACTAGTGACACTCTGTTTGTCTATGTATTCACACAAGTATTATGTTTCCGGTTAATACAATTCTAGCATGAATAATAAACATTTATCATGATATAAGGAAATAAATAATAACTTTATTATTGCCTCTAGGGCATATTTCCTTCAGTCTCCCACTTGCACTAGAGTCAATAATCTAGATTACACAGTAATGATTCTAACACCCATGGAGTCTTGGTGTTGATCATGTTTTGCTCGTGGAAGAGGCTTAGTCAACGGGTCTGCAACATTCAGATCCGTATGTATCTTACAAATTTCTATGTCTCCCACCTGGACTAAATCCCGGATCGAATTGAAGCATCTCTTGATGTGCTTGATTCTCTTGTGAAATCTGGATTCCTTTGCTAAGGCAATTGCTCCAGTATTGTCACAAAAGATTTTCATTGGACCCGATGCACTAGGTATGACACCTAGATCGGATATGAACTCCTTCATCCAGACTCCTTCATTTGCTACTTCCGAAGCAGCTCTGTACTCCGCTTCACACGTAGATCCCGCCACGATGCTTTATTTAGAACTACATCAACTAACAGCTCCACCGTTCAATGTAAACACGTATCCGGTTTGCGATTTAGAATCGTCCGGATCACTGTCAAAGCTTGCATCAACGTAACCATTTACGATGAGCTCTTTGTCACCTCCATATACGAGAAACATATCCTTAGTCCTTTTCAGGTATTTCAGGATGTTCTTGACCGCTGTCCAGTGATCCACTCCTGGATTACTTTGGTACCTCCCTGCTAGACTTATAGCAAGGCACACATCAGGTCTGGTACACAGCATTGCATACATGATAGAGCCTATGGCTGAAGCATAGGGAACATCTTTCATCTTCTCTCTATCTTCTGCAGTGGTCGGGCTTTGAGTCTTACTCAACTTCACACCTTGTAACACATGCAAGAACCCTTTCTTTGCTTGATCCATTTTGAACTTCTTCAAAACTTTGTCAAGGTATGTGCTTTGTGAAAGTCCAATTAAGCGTCTTGATCTATCTCTATAGATTTTAATGCCCAATATGTAAGCAGCTTCACCGAGGTCTTTCATAGAAAAACTTTTATTCAAGTATCCCTTTATGCTATCCAGAAATTCTACATCATTTCCAATTAGTAATATGTCATCCACATATAATATCAGAAATGATACAGAGCTCCCACTCACTTTCTTGTAAATACAGGCTTCTCCAAAAGTCTGTACAAAACCAAATGCTTTGATCACACTATCAAAGCGTTTATTCCAACTCCGATAGGCTTGCACCAGTCCATAAATGGATCGCTGGAGCTTACACACTTTGTTAGCTCCCTTTGGATCGACAAAACCTTCTGGTTGCATCATATACAACTCTTTTTCCAGAAACCCATTCAGGAATGCAGTTTTGACATCCATCTGCCATATTTCATAATTATAAAATGCGGCAATCGCTAACATGATTCGGACAGACTTAAGCATCACTAAGGGTGAGAAAGTCTCATCATAGTCAATCCCTTGAACTTGTCACCTTTTGCGACAAGTCGAGCTTTGTAGACAGTAACATTACCGTCAACGTCAGTCTTCTTCTTGAAGATCCATTAATTTTCAATTGCTTGCCTATCATTGGGCAAGTCAACCAAAGTCCACACTTTGTTCTCATACATGGATCCCATCTCAGATTTCATGGCCCTCACGCCATTTTTCGGAATCTGGGCTCACCATCGCTTCTTCATAGTTCGTAGGTTCATCATGGTCTAGTAACATGACTTCCAGAACAGGATTACCGTACCACTCTGGTGCAGATTTTATTCTGGTTGATCTACGAGGTTCAGTAACAACTTGATCTGAAGTTCCATGATCATCATCATTAACTTCCTCACTAATTTGTGTAGGTGTCACAGGAACAGATTTCTGTGATGAGCTACTTTCCAATAAGGGAGTAGGTATAGTTACCTCATCAAGTTCTACTTTCCTCCCACTCACTTCTTTCGAGAGAAACTCCTTCTCCAGAAAGTTTCTGAACTTAGCGACAAAAATTTTGCCTTCGGATCTGTGATAGAAGGTGTACCCAACAGTCTCCTTTGGGTACCCTATGAAGACACATTTCTCCGATTTGGGTTCGAGCTTATCAGGTTGAAGCTTTTTCATATAAGCATCGCAGCCCCAAACTTTCAGAAACGACAACTTTGGTTTCTTGCTAAACCATACTTCATAAGGCGTGGTCTCAACGGATTTTGATGGTGCCCTATTTAACGTGAATGCGGCCGTCTCTAAAGCATAACCCCAAAACGATAGCGGTAAATCAGTAAGAGACATCATAGATCGCACCATATCAAGTAAAGTACGATTACGACGTTCAGACACACCATTACGCTGTGGTGTTCCGGGTGGCGTGAGTTGCGAAACTATTCTGCATTGTTTCAAATGTAGACCAAACTCGTAACTCAAATATTCTCCTCCACGATCAGATCGTAGAAACTTTATTTTCTTGTTACGATGATTTTCAACTTCACTCTGAAATTCTTTGAACTTTTCAAATGTTTCAGACTTATGTTTCATTAAGTAGATATATTCATATCTGCTCAAATCATTTGTGAAGGAGAGAAATTAACGATATCTGCCACGAGCCTCAACATTCATTGGACCACATACATCTGTATGTATGATTTCCAACAAATCTGTTGCTCTCTCCATTGTACCGGAGAACGGCGTTTTAGTCATCTTGCCCATAAGGCACGGTTCGCAAGTACCAAGTGATTCATAATCAAGTGATTCCAAAAGCCCATCAATATGGAGTTTCTTCATGCGCTTTACACCGATATGACCCAAACGGCAGTGCCACAAATAAGTTGCACTATCATTATCAACTCTGCATCTTTTGGCTTCAACATTATGAATATGTGTATCACTATCATTGAGATTCAATAAAAATAGACCACTCTTCAAGGCTGCATGACCATAAAAGATTTTACTCATATAAATAGAACAACCATTATTCTCTGATTTAAATGAATAACCGTCTCGCATCAAACAAGATTCAGATATAATGTTCATGCTCAACGCTGGCACTAAATAACAATTATTCAGGTCTAAAACTAATCCTGAAGGTAGATGTAGAGGTAGCGTGCTGACCGCGATCACATCGACTTTGGAACCATTTCCCACATGCATCGTCACCTCTTCCTTAGCCAATCTTCGCTTAATCCATAGTCCCTGTTTCGAGTTGCAAATATTAGCAACAGAACTAGTATCAAATACCCAGGTGCTACTGTGAGCATTAGTAAGGTACACATCAATAACATGTATATCACATATACCTTTGTTCACCTTGCCATCCTTCTTATCCGCCAAATACTTGGGGCAGTTCCACTTCCAGTGACCAGTCTGCTTGCAGTAGAAGCACTCAGTTTTAGGCTTAGGTCCAGACTTGGGTTTCTTCTCCTGAGCAGCAACTTGCTTGCTGTTCTTCTTGAAGTTTCCCTTCTTCTTCCCTTTGCCCTTTTTCTTGAAACTAGTGGTCTTGTTAACCATCAACACTTGATGCTCCTTCTTGATTTCTACCTCCGCATCTTTAAGCATTGCGAAGAGATCGGGAATAGTCTTTTCCATACCTTGCATATTATAGTTCATCACAAAGATCTTGTAGCTTGGTGCAGTGATTGGAGAATTCTGTCAATGATGCTATCATCCGGAAGATTAACTCCCAGGTGAATCAAGTGATTATTATACCCAGACATTTTGAGTATATGCTCACCGACAGAACTGTTCTCCTCCATCTTGCAGCTGTAGAACTTATGGGAGACTTCATTGTTGGAAATATGCCCTAGAGGCAATAATAAAAGTATTATTATATTTCCTTATTCATGATAATTGTCTTTTATTCATGCTATAACTGTATTATCCGGAAATCGTAATACACGTGTGAAACATAGACCACAATATGTCCCTAGTGAGCCTCTAGTTAACTAGCTCGTTGTGATCAACAGATAGTCATGGTTTCCTGGCTATGGACATTGGATGTCGTTGATAACGGGATCACATCATTAGGAGAATGATGTGATGGACAAGACCCAATCCTAAGCATAGCACAAAGATCGTGTAGTTCGTTTGCTGGAGCTTTTATAATGTCAAGTATCTTTTCCTTAGACCATGAGATTGTGCAACTCCCGGATACCGTAGGAGTGCTTTGGGTGTACCAAACGTCACAACGTAACTGGGTGGCTATAAAGGTGCATTACAGGTATCTCCGAAAGTGTCTGTTGGGTTGGCACGAATCGAGACTGGGATTTGTCACTCCGTGTAAGCGGAGAGGTATCTCTGGGCCCACTCGGTAGGACATCATCATATGCGCAATGTGACCAAGGAGTTGATCACGGGATGATGTGTTACGGAACGAGTAAAGAGACTTGCCGGTAACGAGATTGAACAAGGTATAAGGATACCGACGATCGAATCTCGGGCAAGTACAATACCGCTAGACAAAGGGAATTGTATACGGGATTGATTAAGTCCTTGACATCGTGGTTCATCCGATGAGATCATCGTGGAACATGTGGGAGCCATCATGGGTATCCAGATCCCGCTGTTGGTTATTGACCGGAGAACGTCTCGGTCATGTCTACATGTCTCCCGAACCCGTAGGGTCTACACACTTAAGGTTCGATGACGCTAGGGTTATAAAGGAAGTTTGTATGTGGTTACCGAATGTTGTTCGGAGTCCCGGATGAGATCCCGGACGTCACGAGGAGTTCCGGAATGGTCCGGAGGTAAAGATTTATATATGGGAAGTCCTATTTTGGCCACCGAAAAATGTTCGGGATTTTTCGGTATTGTACCGGGAAGGTTCTAGAAGGTTCCGGAGTGGGGCCCACCTGCATGGGAGGACCCACATGAACGTGGGTAGTGGGGGCAAGGCCCCACACCCCTGGTCAAGGCGCACCAAGATCCCCCCTTAGAAGGAATAAGATCATATCCCAAAGGGATAAGATCAAGATCCCTAAAAAAAGGGGGACAACAATCGGTGGGGAAGGGAATGATGGGATTTCTTTCCTCCCACCTTGGCCAACGCCCCAATGGACTTGGAGGGCAAGAAACCAGCCCCCTCCACCCCTATATATAGTGGGGAGGCGCATGGGAGCTTCACCCTTGCCCCTGGCGCAGCCCTCCCTCTCCCAAGTGCTCCTCCTCTCTCGCGGTGCTTGGCGAAGCCCTGCAGGATTGCCACGCTCCTCCACCACCACCACACCGTTGTGCTGCTGCTGGATGGAGTCTTCCTCAACCTCTTCCTCTCTCCTTGCTGGATCAAGGCGTGGGAGACGTCACCGGGCTGTACGTGTGTTGAACGCGGAGGTGCCGTGCGTTCGGCACTTGATCATCGGTGATTTGAATCACGACGAGTACGACTCCATCAACCCCGTTCACTTGAATGCTTCCGCTTAGAGATCTACAAGGGTATGTAGATGCACTCTCCTTTCTACTCGTTGCTGGTCTCTCCATAGATAGATCTTGGTGATACGTAGGAAATTTTTTGAATTTCTGCTACGTTCCCCAACAGTGGCATCATGAGCTAGGTCTATTGCGTAGATTCTTTGCACGAGTAGAACACAAAGTAGTTGTGGGCGTTGATTTTGTTCAATATGCTTACCGTTACTAGTCCAATCTTGTTTCGATGGTATTGTGGGATGAAGCGGCCCGGACCGACCTTACACGTACTCTTACGTGAGACAGGTTCCACCGATTGACATGCACTTGGTTCATAAGGTGGCTAGCGGGTGCCAGTCTCTCCCACTTTAGTCGGAACGGATTCGATGAAAAGGGTCCTTATGAAGGGTAAATAGCAATTGGCATATCACGTTGTGGTTTTGCGTAGGTAAGAAACGTTCTTGCTAGAAACCCATAGCAGCCACGTAAAACATGCAACAACAATTAGAGGACGTCTAACTTGTTTTTGCAGGGTATGCTATGTGATGTGATATGGTCAACAAGAATGTGATGAATGATATGTGTTGTATGAGATTGATCATGTTCTTGTAATAGGATTCACGACTTGCATGTCGATGAGTATGACAACCGGCAGGAGCCATAGGAGTTGTCTTAATTTATTGTATGACCTGCGTGTCATTGAACAACGCCATGTAATTACTTTACTTTATTGCTAACCGGTAGCCATAGTAGTAGAAGTAATAAGTTGGCGAGACGACTTCATGGAGACACGATGATGGAGATCATGATGATGGAGATCATGGTGTCATGCCGGTGACGATGATGATCATGGAGCCCCGAAGATGGAGATCAAAAGGAGCAAAATGATATTGGCCATATCATGTCACTATTTGATTGCATGTGATGTTTATCATGTTTATGCATCTTGTTTACTTAGGACGACGGTAGTAAATAAGGTGATCCCTTACAAAAATTTCAAGAAGTGTTCTCCCCTAACTGTGCACCGTTGCTACAGTTCGTCGTTTCTAAGCACCACGTGATGATCGGGTGTGATGGATCCTTACGTTCACATACAACGGGTGTAAGACAGATTTACACAGCGGAAACACTTAGGGTTAACTTGACGAGCCTAGCATGTACAGACATGGCCTCGGAACACAGAGACCGAAAGGTCGAGCATGAGTCGTATAGTAGATACGATCAACATGAAGATGTTCACCGACGTTGGCTAGTCCGTCTCACGTGATGATCGGACACGACCTAGTTGACTCGGATCATGTAATCACTTAGATGACCAGAGGGATGTCTATCTGAGTGGGAGTTCATAAGATGAACTTAATTATCCTGAACATAGTCAAAAGACCTTTTGCAAATTATGTCGTAAGCTCGCGCTTTAGTTCTACTGCTTAGTTATGTTCCTAGAGAAAATATAGTTGAAAGTTGACAGTAGCGATTATGCGGACAGTAGATAGCTTATGTCCTTAATGCACCGCTCAGTGTGCTGGACCCCAAACGTCGTTTGTGGATGTTGCGAACATCAGACATACACGTTTTGATAACTACGTGATAGTTCAGATAAACGGTTTAGAGTTAAGGCACCAAAGATGTTTTCGAAATGTCGCGGAACATATGAGATGTTTCGAGGGCTGAAATTGAGATTTCAGGCTCGTGCCCACGTCAAGAGGTATGAGACCTCCGACGATTTTCTTAACCTGCAAACTAACGGAGAAAAGCTCAATTGTTGTGCTTGTGCTCAGATTGTCTGAGTACAACAATCGCTTGAATCGAGTGGGAGTTTATCTTCCAGATGAGATAGTGATGTTTCTCCGAAGTCATTACCACCAAGCTGCTAGAGCTTCGTGATGAACTATGATATATCAGGGACATATATGATGATCCTTGAGATATTCGCGATGTTTGACACCGCGAAAGTAGAAATCAAGAAGGAGCATCAATTGTTGATGGTTGGTGAAACCACTAGTCTCAAGAAGGGCAAGGGCAAGAAGGGATACTTCATGAAACAGCAAATCAGCTGCCGCTCTAGTGAAGAAACCCAAAGGTTGAACCCAAACCCGAGACTAAGTGCTTCTGTAATAAGGGGAACAACCACTGGAGCAGAATTACCCTAGATACTTGGTAGATGAGAAGGCTGGCAAGGTCGATAGAAGTATATTGGATATACATTATGTTAATGTGTACTTTACTAGTACTCCTAGTAGCACCAGGGTATTAGATACCGGTTCGGTTGCTAAGTGTTAGTAACTCGAAATGAAAGAGCTACGGAATAAACGGAGACTAGCTAAAGGTGAGCTGACGATATGTGTTGGAAGTATTTCCAAGGTTGATGTGATCAAGCATCGCACGCTCCCTCTACCATCGAGATTTGGTGTTTGCGTTGAGCATAGACATGATTGGATTATGTCTATCGCAATACGGTTATTCATTTAAGGAGAATAATGGTTACTCTATTTATTTGAATAATACCTTCAAATGGTCTTACACCTGAAATGAATGGTTTATTGAATCTCGATCGTAGTGATACACATGTTCATGCCAAAAGGTAGTAATGATAGTACCACCTGCTTGTGGCACTGCCACTTAAGTCATATCGGTATAAAACGCATGAAGAAGCTCCATGTTGATGGATCTTTGGACTCACTCGTTTTTCGAAAGGATTGAGACATGCGAACCATGTTTGTTGGTAGATATGCATGAAGAAACTCTATACAGATGGATCGTTTGGACTCACTTGATTTTGAATCACTTGAGATATGCAAATCATACCACATAGGCAAGATGACTGAAAAGCCTCGGTTTCAGTAAAATGGAACAAGATAGCAACTTGTTGGAAGCAAACACATTTTGATGTGTGCAGTCCAATGAGTGCTGAGGCATGCAGTGAATATCGTTATGTTCTTACTTCACAGATGATTCGAGTAGATGTTGAGTATATTTACTTGATGAAACACAAGTCTAAATTATTGAATGGTTCAAGTAATTTCAGAGTGAAGTTTAAGATCTTCGTGACAAGAGGATAGAATGTCTATGATATGATCATAGAGATGAATACCTGAGTTACGAGTTTTGGCACACAATTAAGACATTGTGGAAATCGTTTCACAACTAATACAGCCTGGAACACCATAGTTTGATGGTGTGTCCGAACATCATAGTTGCACCTTATTGGATATGGTGCGTACCATGATGTCTCTTGTCGAATTACCACTATTGTTCATGGGTTAGGCATTAGAGACAACCACATTCACTTTAAATAGGGCACCATGTAATTCCGTTGAGATGACACCGTATAAACTATGGTTTAGAAAAACCTAAGTTGTCATTTCTTAAAGGTTTGGGGCTGCGACGCTTATGTGAAAAGGCTTCAGTTTGATAAGCTCGAACCCAAAGCGGATAAAATGCATCTTCATAGGACACCCAAAACAGTTGGGTATACCTCCTAATCAGATCCGAAAGCAATAAGGATTGTTTCTTGAATCGGATCCTTTCTCGAGGAAAAGTTTCTCTCGAAAAGTTGAGTGGGAGGATGGTGGAGACTTGATGAGGTTATTGAACCGTCACTTGTTGCTAGACAACAATGAACCTACGAGCTATGGAGAAGCGATGGTGGGCCCAAATTCCGACAAATGGTTAGAAGCCATAAAGTCCGAGATAGGATCCATGTATCAGAACAAAGCATGGACTTTGGTGGACTTGCCCAAAGATCGGCAAGCCATTGAGATAAATGGATCTTTAAGAAGAAGACGGACGTGGATGGTAATGTCACCATCTATGAAGCTCGACTTGTGGCGAAGAGTTTTTCACAAGTTCAAGGAGTTGACTGCGATGAGATTTTCTCATCCGTAGCGATGCTTAAGTCCGTCGGATTCATGTTAGCATTAGCTGCATTTATGAAATCTGGCAGATGGATGACAAAACGAGTTTCCTTACCAGTCTTCGTATGGAAAGGTTGTATGTGATACAAATCAGAAAGTTTTTGTGGATCCTAAGGATGCTAAAAGGTATGCTAGCTCCAGCGATCCTTCCATGGACTGGAGTAAGCATCTCGGAGTTGGAATGTGCGCTTTGATAAGATGATCAAAGATTTTGGGTTTATACAAAGTTTATGAGAAACTTGTATTTCCAAAGAAGTGAGTGGGAGCACTATAGAATTTCTGATGAGTATATGTTGTTGACATATTGATGATCAGAAATGATGTAGAATTTCTAGAAAGCATATAGGGTTATTTGAAAACTGTTTTTCAATGGAAAACCTGGATTAGGCTACTTGAACAATAAGCATCAAGATCTATAAGATAGATCAAAATGCTTAATAGTACTTTCAAATGAGCACGTACCTTGACATGATCTTGAAGGTGTTCAAGATGGATCAGTCAAAGAAGGAATTCTTGCCTGAGATGTAAGGTATGAAGTTAAGACTTAAAATCTCGACCACGGCAGAATAGAGAGAAAGGACGAAGGTCGTCCCCTGTGCTTTTATCATAGGCTCTCTATAGTATGCTATACTGTGTACCGCACCTGTAGTGTGCCTTGCCATGAGTCAGTCAAGGGGTACAAGAGTGATCCAAGAATGGATCACAGGACAGCGGTCAAAGTTATCCTTAGTAACTAGTGGACTAAGGAATTTTCTCGATTATGGAGGTGATAAAGAGTTTGACGTAAAGAGTTATGTCGATGCAAGCTTAACACCTATCCGGATAGCACTGAGTAGAAATACCGGATACGTATAATGGAGCAACTTTTAGTATAGCTCCAAGTAGAACAGTTATTTGGAATAGCTCCAAATAGAGCGTGGTAGCTACATCTAGGAGATGACATAGAGATTTGTAAAGCACACACGGATCTAAAAGGTTCAGACCCGTTGACTATAACCTCTCTCACAAGCATAACATGATCAAACCCTAAACTCTTTGGGTGTTAGTCACATGGGGATGTGACCTTGAGTGTTAATCACATATCGATGTGAACTAGATTATTGACTCTAGTGCAAGTGGGAGACTGTTGGAAATATGCCCTAGAGGCAATAATAAAAGTATTATTATATTTCCTTATTCATGATAATTGTCTTTTATTCATGCTATAACTGTATTATCCGGAAATCGTAATACACGTGTGAAACATAGACCACAATATGTCCCTAGTGAGCCTCTAGTTAACTAGCTCGTTGTGATCAACAGATAGTCATGGTTTCCTGGCTATGGACATTGGATGTCGTTGATAACGGGATCACATCATTAGGAGAATGATGTGATGGACAAGACCCAATCCTAAGCATAGCACAAAGATCGTGTAGTTCGTTTGCTGGAGCTTTTATAATGTCAAGTATCTTTTCCTTAGACCATGAGATTGTGCAACTCCCGGATACCGTAGGAGTGCTTTGGGTGTACCAAACGTCACAACGTAACTGGGTGGCTATAAAGGTGCATTACAGGTATCTCCGAAAGTGTCTGTTGGGTTGGCACGAATCGAGACTGGGATTTGTCACTCCGTGTAAGCGGAGAGGTATCTCTGGGCCCACTCGGTAGGACATCATCATATGCGCAATGTGACCAAGGAGTTGATCACGGGATGATGTGTTACGGAACGAGTAAAGAGACTTGCCGGTAACGAGATTGAACAAGGTATAAGGATACCGACGATCGAATCTCGGGCAAGTACAATACCGCTAGACAAAGGGAATTGTATACGGGATTGATTAAGTCCTTGACATCGTGGTTCATCCGATGAGATCATCGTGGAACATGTGGGAGCCATCATGGGTATCCAGATCCCGCTGTTGGTTATTGACCGGAGAACGTCTCGGTCATGTCTACATGTCTCCCGAACCCGTAGGGTCTACACACTTAAGGTTCGATGACGCTAGGGTTATAAAGGAAGTTTGTATGTGGTTACCGAATGTTGTTCGGAGTCCCGGATGAGATCCCGGACGTCACGAGGAGTTCCGGAATGGTCCGGAGGTAAAGATTTATATATGGGAAGTCCTATTTTGGCCACCGAAAAATGTTCGGGATTTTTCGGTATTGTACCGGGAAGGTTCTAGAAGGTTCCGGAGTGGGGCCCACCTGCATGGGAGGACCCACATGAACGTGGGTAGTGGGGGCAAGGCCCCACACCCCTGGTCAAGGCGCACCAAGATCCCCCCTTAGAAGGAATAAGATCATATCCCAAAGGGATAAGATCAAGATCCCTAAAAAAGGGGGACAACAATCGGTGGGGAAGGGAATGATGGGATTTCTTTCCTCCCACCTTGGCCAACGCCCCAATGGACTTGGAGGGCAAGAAACCAGCCCCCTCCACCCCTATATATAGTGGGGAGGCGCATGGGAGCTTCACCCTTGCCCCTGGCGCAGCCCTCCCTCTCCCAAGTGCTCCTCCTCTCTCGCGGTGCTTGGCGAAGCCCTGCAGGATTGCCACGCTCCTCCACCACCACCACACCGTTGTGCTGCTGCTGGATGGAGTCTTCCTCAACCTCTTCCTCTCTCCTTGCTGGATCAAGGCGTGGGAGACGTCACCGGGCTGTACGTGTGTTGAACGCGGAGGTGCCGTGCGTTCGGCACTTGATCATCGGTGATTTGAATCACGACGAGTACGACTCCATCAACCCCGTTCACTTGAATGCTTCCGCTTAGAGATCTACAAGGGTATGTAGATGCACTCTCCTTTCTACTCGTTGCTGGTCTCTCCATAGATAGATCTTGGTGATACGTAGGAAATTTTTTGAATTTCTGCTACGTTCCCCAACATTCATATCTCTCAATCCGGGCATTTGCTTGAAATATTAACTTCAACTCTTGAAACATCTCATATGCTCCATGACGTTCAAAACGTCGTTGAAGACCCGGTTCTAAGCCGTAAAGCATGGCACACTGAACTACAGAGTAGTCATCAGCTTTGCTCTGCCAAACGTTCACAACATCTGGCGTTGCTCCAGCAGCAGGCCTGGCACCCAACGGTGCTTCCAGGACGTAATTCTTCTGTGCAGCAATGAGGATAATCCTCAAGTTACGTACCTAGTCCGTGTAATTGCTACCATCATCTTTCAACTTTGCTTTCTCAAGGAACGCATTAAAATTCAACGGAACAACACCACAGGCCATCTATCTATAATCAATATAGACAAGCAAGAAACTATCAGGTACTAAGTTCATGATAAATTTAAGTTCAATTAATCATATTACTTAAGAACTCCCACTTAGAAAGACATCTCTCTAATCCTTTAAGTGATTACGTGATCCATATCAACTACACCATGTCCGATCATCACGTGAGATGGAGTAGTTTCAACGGTGAACATCAATATGTTGATCATATCTACTATATGATTCACGCTCGACCTTTCGGTCTCCGTGTTCCGAGGCCATATCTGTTATATGCTAGGTTGTCAAGTTTAACCTAAGTATTCCACGTGCGCAACTGTTTTGCACCCGTTGTATTTGAACGTAGAGCCTATCACACCCGATCATCACGTGGTGTCTCAGCACAAAGAACTTTCGCAACGGTGCATACTCAGGGAGAACACTTCTTGATAATTTTAGTGAGAGATCATCTTAAAATGCTACCGTCAATCAAAGCAAGATAAGATGCATAAAGGATAAACATCACATGCAATCAATATAAGTGATATGATATGGCCATCATCATCTTGTGCTTGTGATCTCCATCTCCGAAGCACCTCCATGATCACCATCGTCACCGGCGCGACAACTTGATCTCCATCGTAGCATCATTGTCGTTTACGCCGTCTATTGCTTCTACGACTATCGCTACCGCTTAGTGATAAAGTAAAGCAATTACAGGGCGTTTGCATTTCATACAATAAAGCGACAACCATATGGCTCCTGCCAGTTGCCGATAACTTCGGTTACAAAACATGATCATCTCATACAATAAAAAATAGCATCACGTTTTGACCATATCACATCACAACATGCCCTGCAAAAAAAAGTTAGACGTCCTCTACTTTGTTGTTGCAAGTTTTACGTGGCTGCTATGGGCTTAGCAAGAACCATTCTTACCTACGCATCAAAACCACAACGATAGTTTGTCAAGTTGGTGCTATTTTAACCTTCGCAAGGACCGGGCGTAGTCACACCCGGTTCAACTAAAGTGAGAGAGACAGACACCCGCCAGTCACCTTTAAGCACGAGTGCTCGTAATGGTGAAACCAGTCTCGCGTAAGCGTACGCGTAATGTCGGTCTGGGCCGCTTCATCTCACAATACCGCTGAACCAAAATATGACATGCTGGTAAGCAGTATGACTTATATCGCCCACAACTCACTTGTGTTCTACTCGTGCATATGATATCTACGCATAAAACCAGGCTCAGATGCCACTGTTGGGGAACGTAGTAATTTCAAAAAAATTCCTACGCACATGCAAGGATCATGGTGATGCATAGCAATGAGAGGGGAGAGTATTGTCCACGTACCCTCGTAGACCGAAAGCGGAAGCGTTATGACAACGCGGTTGATGTAGTCGTACGTCTTCACGATCCGACCGATCCAAGTACCGAACGTACGGCACCTCCGAGTTCAGCACACGTTCAGCTCGATGACGATCCCCGGACTCCGATCCAGCAGGGTGTCGGGGATGAGTTCCGTCAGCATGACGGCATGGTGACGATGATGATGTTCTACCAACGCAGGGCTTCGCCTAAGCACCGCAACGATATGACCGAGGTGGAATATGGTGGAGGGGGGCACCGCACACGGCTAAGGAACGATCACGAAGATTAACTTGTGTGTCTTGGGGTGCCCCCTGCCCCCGTATATAAAGGAGGGAGGGGGAAGGTGCGGCCGGCCCACTAGGGGTGCGCCTGGAGGAGTCCTACTCTCACCGGGAGTAGGACTCCCCCCTCTTGCCTTGTAGGAGAAGGAAAGGGGGAAGGGGAAAGAGGAAAGGGGGGCGCCGCCCCCCCTTCCTTGTCCTATTCGGACTAGGGGGGAGGGGGCACGCGGCCTGCCTGGCCGGCCCTCCTTTTCTCCCTTAGGGCCCATATAGGCCCATTAACCCCCCCCCCCCCCGGGGGGGGGGGTCCGGTAACCCCCCGGTACTTCGGTAAAATCCTGATTTCACCCGGAACGATTCCGATATCCAAATATAGGCTTTCAATATACCAATCTTTATATCTCGACCATTTCGAGACTCCTCGTCATGTCCGTGATCACATCCGGGACTCCGAACAACCTTCGGTACATCAAAACTTATAAACTCATAATAAAACTATCATCGTAACGTTAAGCGTGCGGACCCTACGGGTTCGAGAACTATGTAGACATGACCTAGAACTGTTCCCGGTCAATAACCAATAGCGGAACCTGGATGCTCATATTGGCTCCCACATATTCTACGAAGATCTTTATCGGTCAGACCGCATAACAACATACGTTGTTCCCTTTGTCATCGGTATGTTACTTGCCCGAGATTCGATCGTCGGTATCCAATACCTAGTTCAATCTCGTTACCGGCAAGTCTCTTTACTCGTTCCGTAATACATCATCTCACAACTAACTCATTAGTTGTAATGCTTGCAAGGCTTAAGTGATGTGTATTACCAAGAGGGCCCAGAGATACCTCTCCGACAATCGGAGTGACAAATCCTAATCTCGAAATACGCCAACCCAACAAGTACCTTCGGAGACACCTGTAGAGCACCTTTATAATCACCCAGTTACGTTGTGACGTTTGGTAGCTCACAAAGTGTTCCCCTGGTAAACGGGAGTTGCATAATCTCATAGTCATAGGAACATGTATAAGTCATGAAGAAAGCAATAGCAGAATACTTCAACGATCAAGTGCTAAGCTAACGGAATGGGTCAAGTCAATCACATCATTCTCCTAATGATGTGATCCCGTTAATCAAATGACAACACATGTCTATGGTCAGGAAACATAACCATCTTTGATCAACGAGCTAGTCAAGTAGAGGCATACTAGTGACACTCTGTTTGTCTATGTATTCACACAAGTATTATGTTTCCGGTTAATACAATTTGAGCATGAATAATAAACATTTATCATGATATAAGGAAATAAATAATAACTTTATTATTGCCTCTAGGGCATATTTCCTTAAGGGGGCACCTCGGGCCCTTGTGGCCCAAGTTCCCTCCCCCACTTGGCCTTTTAAGGCCCGTTGTTATTTAGTTAACTATAAAAGCCCTTTAACAATTACTAGAGTATTTTATTATTAATTTAACATCAATGGAAATATTTTCCACCTATATATTATTTATAGGAAATACCCGGTATTGCCTCATAAACTCCGAAACCCTTCCGGTGACCCCGAAACACTTCCGGTTTCTCTTAGAACTATTTCAAATATTAATGAAACTATTTCACAAACAAATCCTCGAGACTCTCATCCTACTAACACTCAGCATATCATGATTACTATAAGCTTGTGACCCCGTAGGTTCATAAGTCATAGATGCGAATGGAACTCCTTCATTTAATGACTGCGGAACCATGGACGTCCATATCGATCCATATGATTACACGAATGACATTCGAGTGAACCTTTGGTTATCATATGATGTTCCCTTTGCATTGCGACACTTTACCAAACTAGAGATACATTGGTATCCTCTGAGTCATACACATGCTCGCTATACCATTGCCCTCATTACCGTTTTTATTCTTCTTTCTCGTTGAAGTGTTCCGGCATCCCCGTGACGTAGTCACCTGTGTTTGGCTAGACACTGATTGATAACGTGTCACCGAGAGGGCCCTAATAATATCTCTCCATCGTCGAAGGAGGAAATCCCACTCTCGAGCTATCTAGTCCCTTGTCAAACTTTTTGATGAACCTGTAAGTTGTTGTTATGATCGCATGTTACACATGATGTTTGAACAACCAAGTTCATCGTACAGTAGGAAGTGACTATGATTAGGGCTGGACCAAAAGCTCGTACCTCGCGAGCTTAATGAGCGCTCGATAGTCCGGCTCGTTAAGCTCGTAGCTTGCTCCTTAATGAACAAAGCCAATAATTGATTTCAGCTTGTTAAGCTTAACGAGCTTAACGAACGAGCTAAGAGTTTCACGAGTAACTCATTAAGCTCATTTGTAGCAACACACCACATATTTTCATCTTATGTGACAAACTTTTTGTAGCACCTCAGCCCATGTATTCAATCTAATCGACATATAATGCAACAAACTAGTGCATTTCTTTTTGTAGTCACCATATTTCATCTTGAAAACCACACCTACACATTAATCATGTATATCATAACACATTATAATCTGTCGACGAGCCGCGAGCGCTCACGAGCTTAACGAGCTTCAAACGAGACGAGTCGAGCAGCGCTTTCTGCTCGTTAAACTTAATGAGCTGAGTCTTAACGAGTACGAGCTTAATGAGCCGAGCTACTCGTTAATCCACCCTAACTATGATACTCTCATGGTCTGAGGAACTAAAACACATGTTAATGCTCTGTGTTATAACAATTGATTTCAAACGATAGTATCTTAAAGTATAACAAACAAGTTTTGGATCAATTCAATATGATCGTTCTTCTAAGGTCATACCCTCAATGTTGTTTTAGGACTATCGTTACACTTAACGATATCATAAGATCCAAAAAACATGATCATCAACAACACTTGATCCGGTCTTAGAGGCAAGACTAGGAACCTACTCTTTACCGTTTATCATTTCACACTTGCATATGAGTTTTCCACTGAATCGCATGTTCCAGGATCATACCAGTTATAGCATGAAATATAAAATCTTAATTATGAAAATGGAAATATAATAATATAATATTATTGCCTCTAGGGCATATTTCCAACAGGCACCAAGCTATGTCTCGTGCCTACCGTGTTCAAGGAAGGGCGGAGACAACCTGAATGTGCTAGAGTTCTGCGTCAGGGAGGAGCACGTCGCCGGTTTCTATGCAAAGTTGTTGACGCGCCACTGGACCAAGCAACCCGGTTCGGGTCGCATTCCTTATGTTTGATTTTTGTTTTAAGTATGGTCGTTTTGATGCACTACTAGGAAAATCCCTATTGGAGAACTATAAATAGTGGCGAGTGACAGGACATGCCCGTTGAGGTTACGAGCATAACTGTGACGGGCGCTAGCCAACAACCGCCACAGCTAGGCTCTTCCAAATATTCCCACCGGCTAGAAACTGTAGTGGCGAGCCCCGGCAAAGAGCCCGCCACTGGCGTGTGGGTAAGCAGTGGCGGTCACCTCTAGGTGTCCGCCACAACTATATTTTGGCAAGCGCGCCAACTAAATCAAAATTTGGATAAGTTTGATGTGGTGGGTGCTTGTTGTTTCCCGCCACTACTCTCGCATCAAGGCACAAACATTCATATCCGCCATTCATCTTTCTCTCTGCCATTTCCTCTCCCTCGTCCCCTTCCTCGTCGTCCTGCGCCTCGACCACCACCGTCGTCCCTCCGACCAGTCGGTGATGCCTTCCACGCGTCTGACGCCATGAGCGCCACCGAATCTACTCGCCGTTGCATCGTCCGCCTCGACTGCTGCCACGCCATTCTCCGCCTCGACCGCGCGCAGCCCCCGTCCTCCGCCTGAACCGCCGCCGCCGTTGCCCGCTTGGACCGCAGCCTCGACTGTCGCCCTAGACTGCCGTCATGTCCACCGGTGGAAAAGCGGCCAACAGTATACTTAATCTCCATGACTAAGTTATGCTCTAGGGTTTAGAATTTGCATCTTATTAATTTGTATGTTAACTAGTTGTACATCATATAAGACTTTTCTTACATATTAGAAGTGGATGGGCTTCATGTTATTCACAAGGATTTGAAAAAAAGTGACAAAGTTTTTGCTTAATGTTGATTCATTTCCGTTTTGCCAAATTTCTGTCACTCCATACATTAACTTTGTAAGCAAAGTTCATGCCAAATTTCATTAGCTATGCCAATATTGTTTAGCTTTGTAAGTAAAGTTCATGCCGAATTTACGTACGACAAGTGCATGGCTTTTGAAAACGAGTGTCAATGTTTTGATGAAACGTTGATCATCTTCCATTTCATCAAATTTTTGGTACTCAAAATATGTTCAATAGTCAGCAAAGGTCATGCCGAATTTACATATGACAAGTGCATGGGTTTTGAAAATGAGTGCCAATGCTTTGATGAAACGTTGATTAACTTCCATTTCATCACATTTCTGGTACTCAAAATATGTTCAATAATCAGCAAAGGTCATGCCAAATTTCTCGAACCCTTCTTAGTCACTCCCTCCTCTCAAAATTACAATTAATAAGAGCTTCATAATGATTATTAGGAATCATGAGGCCTAAGATCTGCCATATCTACAAATGCCCATGTATGGACAGCTACTGCAGTAGATTTCAGACTCTTCTTGACGAAGGGATTTCAGAAATCAGTGGTAACATTCTTTGACCTTAACTAGTATTCTATTCAAACCATTTGTATAATTATTGTAGTGACTTTATTGTTAATGATGACCTGCTGCATAGTGTATCCCATACAACTTAAGGGTTGACTTCAATAATTTATGCGGTAACGTTATGTATTTTGACGATGGTATGGGCCGCACATTCGAATTGGATGTACGTAAAGGAAGGATAGAACCATCATATATGGCGATGGATGAGTGCAGTACATTGCAAAGAATAACTTCATCAGAGGAGAGTACATATCCTTTTTCGTGAATGGAGAGGTCAACAGGTTAAGGACAATATATTTCTGCATCGATGAAGATAACGATGACCAGGATCATGATGATAGCCAGGATCACCAGGATGATGGAGACATCCAAGATGACGAGGGCAGCCGTGAAGATGACGAGGACAGATCGGATGATGATGATAGTCAGAATGACGAGGATGAGCAAGATGATGAAGACGAGGAAGATGTTGACGATGGTCTACTCAGTTCAGCATTTTTCTCAGCAATTTTCTCTCAAAGATTGAGGAAGCTTACTCGGGATGAGACCCTGAATGTTACCGCGATGTTACCATCGAGTGTGGCCTGCATTGGAAAGCCCTTTTGTGCACCGTTTAACAAAAACCAACGTAAAAACATGGTGAGTTGTTTTGTATTCTTTCATCTTTTTTGTTCATAACCAATTATGGTGAGATGTCTAGCATTCCGTGCTCTCTATTTGCTCTGAATGATGGGGAGTTCAGAAGTTACCTATCAAGATGTTTTCCGAAGTGGATATCCCCGCCGTCTGCATCGCTGGACTACGTCATGGACCAGGCCGTTTCACCAGCGTTCAGTACAAGATAGGATCGGACGGACGCCTATCCTTTTATGAGTCTGGCTGGCGGGAGTTCTTGACGGGAAATACAGTACTAAGGCTGGACACCCTTGTGATAATCACCATAAGGAAGAGCAACTGCAACGACTTTCAGATGATGGTTGTCGTCTACCATGCATGTTTATAAATATGATCTAAGTCATGAATATATCAGCAGCTTAACTGTTAGTTAATTAGTATGTAAAGATGGATGTGATACATTGATGTTTAATTGTTTCTTGAATCGAACAAATTTGAAGTGTTACTTAATTATTTGATGGTTTGTTCCAAAATGATTTAGTCTGGTTCAGTTATATTGAGAATCAGATACTACGCCTTTTGGAGTAATGTGCCCGCCAAATATGTGTGTGTGCATGTGTTTGAGGGTATAATGTGCGCGTGTGTGAGAGATTGAAAATGTGGCACTACTAATATACATAGTTCACATATTGCGTGTTCAAAGAAAGTGTGGCACTAGTATAACCCTCTTGAAAAACAAAATGAGAAGAACTAAAAAACAACGCTAAAATTTGCACACAATTTACAAATAAATTATGCTTTTTTTATGATATGCAAGAAGAAGCATAATAGTATATTTTTTCAATAAAATATTTGAGTGTCATTGGCATTAACCTTAAAGAAGAAAGAAAATGAAAGAAAACCAAAAATAATAACCAAAATAACAAAGATTTTAAGAAAAAATGAATTAGTGACTTTGGTATTACACTTCAACAAGAAAGCAAATGTAAAAAGACTAAAACAAATAATGCGAAATATCCACATAATTTAGATGAAAATTATGATTTTTCACAATATGCAAGAATAAGCATGTAATAGTGAAATTTCACAAAAAAGAAGTTTCCTAAGAAGAAATAAATTAGTAGTGTTGATATTACCCTTAAAGAAGAAATAAAATAAAGAATTTAAACAAATGTTGACAAAACGTACACACAATTTGTACTGGAACTGTATATTTTTTATAAATGCAAAAATTGGCATATAATTGTGCAACTGGCATTCTAGTATAATTTACACACATATTGTGTAACACTTCTGCGTATAGTTACACACACCTAATATTCACAAATAAACATAAAGAAAAAGAAAAACAGACTAGGAAAACTTGGTAAACAATGCTCCCTCCGTTCAACTAAAGACAAAACATACATACAATTTATGTTTTATCTAGTGTTTAAATTAAAGATTAATTATCTATCAACACATCAAAATAGAATGTATCGCGCGCGCGTGCGTAAAATGAGGGGGAAATAGACTAAGTACTAGTAGAAGAAAAAAGTGACTCACCCAAATATAAATATAACGCGACTTACATATAGCAAAAGTGTGATAATTTTGCAACATAGGTCCTTAACCTCAGGATTAATCACGTTGTTGTAGGGTCCAGGTGTATCTTTTTTTTCGTGCATTAATATATCACATCTTTTGTCCAGAAAAAATAACACAAATGTTAATTGACCCTTTGTACTTCTTGTTTGGTTTAATTGTGCATATGTCTGTAGTTGAAAAATGTTTGAGTGTGGTATCGTGTCTCATTCAATAATCTTGTTCCATACATCCTTGTCCTAAAATTTTATGGTGTTATTGGACCTACCCAGATGCACAAGAATATGGGGAAAAAGAATTAGTACTACATACACCTAAAAGGATTGTTTGCATAAGGTTTGTCGAAGATCAGTGCATTGGGGTGTGTCTTTCAGCACGGCTTTGTCTATCTTAGTGCAAGACCGAGCAGGATGGGCCATCACAGTAGCATTAGTTAGTAAGTTTCGTTCATTTTTCATTTTCATTTTCTTTTTCTACATTTATTTGTAATTTTCATATATGTTAAATGGATATATTATAAAAAAATTAATTTAGTTTATATTTTTAAAACTGCTCACCGCACATTTTAACATGTTAATGTAGTGTAAAAAAATGTTCGTAGACCTTTTCTAAAATGTTCTTAGCATTCAAAAAATTGTTTAATCACACTTAAAAGAAAGTTCACAAGTTTCAAAATATATTCATGACATTAAAAAAAGAGGTATTAATTAAAGATTCGCACAACTTCTACAAAATGTTGATATCATTCAAAAAATATTCGTGACATTGAAAACATGTTCATGCGTTATTCAAGAAATTTCGTAACAATTTTAAAAGTAATTATACAATTTAAAAACCATTGTTAATGTAATCAGAAAATGTTTCACCACAATAAAAAATATATGTGACATTTAAAATATAATGTTCCCATGTTTTATGTTCTCAATTTTTATAAACATATTTATCTAATTTAGAAAATGCTAGCGTAGTTTATAATAAAATTGTATATGCACAAAATATTCAATATGTATTTGAAAAATGTTTATCACATGTTTGGAAAATGTTCAAAACTTATTATTGAAAAAAATGTTCATCTTCTATTTTAAAATGTTCAGAAACAAATGTTGCAAATGTAGGAAACAATGTACCACATGTATTAGAAAATTTAAGCATCTATTGAAAAAAAAGAATTTGAACTATAAAACCAACATAAAACACAATAATATATATGCGGAAACTTCTAAAACAGGTCCGAAATGCTTACAGAAAGTTTCTAAAACCGCGCATCCAGAAACCCATATTGCGCCGGCGTCTTCATCTACAGCTAAGCAACGGGCCTACGCAGGCCGTACACGCACACAGCACGTAAAATCACCTACGCACGCTGGAGATTACTCAACGAGGGAAGAACCTATATCTCGCTTCAACCGCTACGGAAGTACACATCGCCTCATGGAATCATGAAATAGGCCGGCCCAATTAACTTCGGTTGAAGTTTTCTAAGGTTGTGTCTTTTACACATAGTATGTTTTGTTGTTGCTTTATTATGGTATTTATTGCTGTTTTATTTTCATATATTTATCTTCCTTTATGTTTTATATAATATTATTCCAAAAAATATTCACACCAAATTTAAAAAATGTTAACACGGCGTACAAGGTTTGTTACTGTAATTGAAGAAAAAATTGATAGCATTAAAATATGTTCATGACATTTAAGAAATGTTCCCGCATTCAAAAAAGTGTGTGCCATTTTTATGAAATGTTATATATTGTAAAGAAATGCTACTGTAATTCTAAAAAATGTCTCATGCCACTAAAAATTTATGTTACATTTTATAAAATGTTAATCATGTGGAAAATGCTAAATGTGTATGAAAAAAAATGTATACATAAGATGTACAATGCGTATTAAAAATAGATATTAAAACATATCTTCAGGAAGTGCTAATAATGTATTTAAGAAATGTTAAACATGTATAAAAATATTTTATATGTATACCAAAATTTACAGTGTGCATCAAAAAAATAAAATTCAAAGCATATATTTGAAAAATGTTAAGCCCACATAATATGTACAATTTGTATGAAAAATATAGACATGTGTTAGATAAAGAAAAAGGAAAAAATAAACTAAGAAAACCGAGAAAGAAACAAAAAAAAACAAAAAATCAAAATGAAAACACTAAGGAAACGAGGGAAAACCAAGGGAAACCACTACAAACTGTGAAAAACGATTAGAACACGCGTAGAAAAAAAATAAAAATCTCGCGTCGCATCTATAGGAGGTAACTGCCCACTTGCTTATATCGTGCAGAAGCCAGGGGAATTGGTCCGCAAATTCTGGAACCTGTTTCTGAAAAACCAGATAGTGGGCTGCCCAATCGCCGAGGCGATAACATTTTTCAAGCACAACATCAACGATGAGTGGTTGGCCACGAAACTCGGACATGAAAAGGCTCGGACAATGGCAGGCCTCACGCATCTCAGGACTCAATTTTCTGCTGGCTAGAATAACTGGTCCGGACCTTCCGAAGTACATGACGGAAACGGAAAACATCGGCGTAACAGGAACAATAAGTGTCGTAATAGGGGCAGCAACAACAACGCGGAGGATACCAAGGTTAATGCCGGTTTCAGTAACCAGCGCGGTGGCATCAAGAAGAAGCCGTTCCAAGGAGGCAAGGGTGGCCCCACACAGCTGTACAAAATCTTGGATCAGCCCTACTAAAAGTGCAATCATATCGTTAATCGTATTTTGATGTTGATGACAATATACAATAGGGGACTAATATTGTTTGTCAAGTATATCTCAGGATTAACCCCCACAGGACCGTGTGTGGATCACGACTAGGACACATATATTGCTCAACAACGAAGAAACAAGACAACTAGCTTAGGCTTTTATGTTTGATCTTGAGTATAGGGATCCCGCGCTATTAAGAGGGGAACAATGGGACTCATGAAGGACTTGCTCAAATACCCATGGTTTTTCTCTCTACTTCCACTCAGATATTTTGGTAATAGCACACAATCATTGTCTCTAGTATCTCGGGCATCCGGTAATGGTCGGACATCCGGTTGCACATCACTCTTCAGACAACCGGTGAAAGGGCATGTTGCCCCTAAGTGCGGTTTTGGTAATTAATGAAAATCTCTATAGACTAACACTACTAGGGAAAACCCTAGCAGTAGCGCGGGTATTTTGCCTATCAGTAGCGCGGGAGGTCGCGCTACTGATAAGGCGCTACAGCTAACGTGTAGCAGTAGCGCCTATCGTCCCACGCTACTGCTATACATGGATAGCAGTAGCGCGCTTTAGCTAAGAGCGTTGCTGCTAATATCTGCAGCGCTTGTTAGATGTAAGCGCTACTGGTAAGGGAGCGCTACTGCTAACTTTGTTCCCCTCGCTACTGCTAGTTTTATTAGTTTCTGTTTTTTATGCATATTTGTTTTGTATTTGAATAGGCTTTATACAATAATCTTTAGCATATCATACACATACAAATGTAATCATAGCATATACATACAAATAGTCTCATCAAATCATGTCATCTTCGTAATCATCATCCAACACAAAGTGGTCTCTCGTTATCATCTCGAAAATAGCGATACAAGTCTCAATTACTTGCAACTACATCGTCATCCATCTAAACAATGATATACACGAGAATAGCTACACTATGAGTGAGAGCGGAACTATGAAGTACATGAGTTCATATCCCTCTCTCGCATTAGCGTGAACCTAAACTAACTACTGGCTGTCGCTCGGAAACAGAAAACCGGTACACCTAGGCTGACACTCCGTCCACTCGTCGTATACTCCTGGCGTAGCACTTCTTCGCCATCGATGATCTATGCACCTGCATCTTCACATGAGTCGATGATATGCAACATATATAGTTGAGCAACAGAAAGAGACAGACTTAGCAAAAATAGAAGCAACATATCATAAGCATAAATAACAAAGTTCATCGTACACAAAATGACCTAACTAGAGTGATCTTCGCTAGTCGAGGAGGAGGACGGTTTAATTACATCACAAATAAAGTTTTGCCGTGCATAACTCAAAGTTTTATCATACAGTAAGTATGGACTAAATGGACATACATTGTCATATATCGACAATCACTCCAACATGTCGTACCATCCACCCATGTCAGGGAGAAAGTCCCCGAGCTTAGTGAAAGGCTTCATGTCGAGACGCTGAGAGGCTACGCGTGTTCAGACGTCTTGCCGTGACATTTCTCCTTCTTCGTAGAACATCCCTGTTTTTTCGAGGACCTCCTTCATGATGATTTGGGCAAGTTCGCTGGATGTGATAGAACTTAGCTCGTAGTCGATGATCCTCGATATCTCCTATGTGCTTTGCCCATTGCAGAATATGGGCCTCGCCGAAATTAGGTGACATGCGAAGTTTGTGGTGATCCCGTCTGTACTCCAGCATGTAGTGTAGGACATAGAATCCATCATTACGAGAATCACTCGGTTGCTGGATGCAGCAGAAGTCGGTCTTATGGCTGAAGGCGGGCCTGTCGTGCCTTGTCTTCTTGTCGTTGACCTCCCCACCCCCTTTGCCATAGTAAAAGATAGTACTGTTGAGAACAGACTTGATGTGGGTGTAATACTTTTTGGTAATGTTCTTCGACGAGTCCAAGTAAAGAGCGTGGGAGTATCGGGGGTAGAGGATGATGAGGACGGCGCGCCCGCCGCTGCGCAAAATAAGTACACCTCAAATTAATTAGCCTCCACTGTGCAAATGAATGATTGAAATCGAAGGAAGGATATCCGCGCGGATGACTTACAGGGGATGATAAGGCACGAGAATCGCCTCCTTGTCCTCATCGGTGAGCATGAAATTGACGAGGTACTCCCTCGCGAATTCTTGGTGCTTTGCGCAGACTGCCAAGAAGCTCTCGTGCATGAAGTACGGGTCAGCGACACAGATAAAACGTATCTGCTCAACCCCGATGAGGTAGTTCATGTGCAAGGCATAAAGGCGGACAAACGTAAAATCCAGCTTCTTCCAATGATACATGTCGAAGATGTAATCTTTCTGAAGGAAGAACTTTTCCGCGGGGAATGTGTCGATGTACGACAATTGCCGCGGCATGTTAACCACGTAGAGTGGGTATCCTGGATTTTTCAAGGCGATGAGGCCTTTCTCTCTCTGCAACACATCGTCATGAAGTCTCCTTACATCGCCGAATCTGGCCCCTATCGCTGCTTCAGGTAGGATTGGTTCATCGGCGATATGCCATTTTGCCGCACCGAGATATCTATACGGTCTTGCACCTGAGGCTGCTGAGGCGGCTGTATCATAGAATCAGGTTTTTTTGCCTTTCCTCGATCTCTTCCTTGACTTCTTTGGTACCGGAAGGTTGTCCATAATACGTTCAGACTCCGAAGGCGACAATTCAGGCACCGACTCATGACGCTCAAACCCTAAGTAGGCGCCAGTATTGACATATTGTTGAGTGTCATCGTCATCGTCATCCTCATCTATGGCGATGTCACCAACAACTAATGGAGCCTCTTCCTCACCCCCTCCTCTATCACCCAGCACGACAGCCAACGCTAATTGAGTAGGTGAGGTGTTGATGTTCATACCTAACTGCGTGCTCGTGGGTGTGCTCCCGGCCGCCTCCAGACGAAGTAGACTCTTTGGCCACAACAGGACCCACCCATTGCAACAATCACCAAGCTGTCGCGGGGTCTCGTCGTTACCCCCCACTAGTACTAGAGGAGCCAAATTCTCATGGCCCGGTTTGACACTGGCCACGGAAACCTTGAAGACGTCCGGGGGGATCGGCCGGCTGTGGAACAATGGTTCCTTTGGCTCCATTATCGTCTCCTTCCCCACATCCACCTTCTGGTCGTCGATGGTGTACAATAAGGTGCATGGGATTTCGTCGGCCTGCAAAGAGAAGTCTGTGATGTGAGACATCCGAAGGTAATGAAAATGGAAGATTATACATTTATTGAAGAGGTCCGGTGTGACAAATACCGTGAGGGCGTTGAGCTAAGCCAAAGATGAAGCACCGCCGAGCACGTCCGGTGCCGGAGCCGGTGCGGGAGTAGGTGCAGGAGCCGGCGCGGGAGCCGGTGCGGGAGCAGGTGCAGCTGTAGGTGCTGGTGCAACGCTAGTCGAGCTACTCCCCAAGAAGTCAGCAAGGGGAAAGTCCACTACACTTTTTCCTAGATTTTGCCTGGTCCAATTGAAAATGGCCGTAACCAAGGTAGTATACACATCTACAACCACCTGTTTTGCGGCAGCTGCCGCTGTTGCGACTGTCTTAGATGATTTCTTCTCAACCGCAATCTCAACCTTCTTGTCGATGTTTTCTTCAGTTAACCTCCGTCTTTCCTTTCTCTCCTCAGTGGTCTCACGGTAGTACTTCTTCCACGTGGCGCCATCTCCGACACCGTGCACGCATCCATATGACGACGAGTCTCCACCGGGAGTCCTTTCAATATGTTTAATGCCTGGTTGAATGGAGTGTCCCACTTGGGCCTCGCCAGCGCCTCAGATGGCGAGTCGCTTTCGGCCGCAATCCTGTGCTGCTCTCTCTGCAAAATGCACAAGGATCGTTTACAAATATGACTAACATGCAGTTGAATTGATAAGAAACTGAAATTACTAGTAGTCTCATGAACTCCGTCATGACCCCGTTCGTCTCGAAAACCTTCTTCACTGAGTCCCAATGTTGCCGGGCCCTGAGGACGTCACACTCCTGTGGGATGGTGAACTCCGTGAAGGGGTCTGGGATGCCCAGACTCGCGGCTTTCGCGTCCTCCTTTGCCCATATGGACCTCTTCCCGCCGTAACCACGGCTTCCGAGGTGGTGGCTCCCAATGTTCCTCTGTTGAAGCCCCTTCATGTACTTCGACTTATTTTGGCATCTTCAGCCTCACAAGCCGCCTTGAATATTTGAAAGTGCTCTTCCGTGATTGTCGGACTATCCTTTACAATCTCGGAGCCCTTGTTTTCCAGGCGGCCAATGCGTCGCTAAACTTGGTCATGGCGTGTTTGTTTATCTTCTTTATTGCCGGGTCCTTATCTGGATCTTTATAATCCTTTTCATTCCAGCCCGGGAACAAGAATATCTGGTGCAGCTTCTTTAGGGGGGAGGGCCTCATATTATCTATCTTCTTTAATTTCACATCGTTGATGGTGGCGGTTGTCCATATGATGCAGCCTACTTGATTGTCGTAGCACGCACGCGCTTCCTCGGGCTCGGTTGGCTAAAAATTGCCATCGTCGACCTCCGTGGCCACCAGTCTAGTAGTCATGAGCTTGTTAGGGAGTTGTTGCCTCTTCGCTTTCGGTTCTATACCGGCTCCTCTAGTCTCGGCACCGGTCTCAGTCTCAGCGCCGGTCTCGATGCCGATCTCAGTCTCAGCGCCAGTCTTAGTCTCAGCGCCGGTCTCGATGTCAGTCTCAATCTCCGATGGGATAGGTGGACCCACCAACATCAACTCTTGATCGTCGGCGTCCCTCAAAAATTCTTCTGCCGCCCGGTAGACGTTATCGCAGTCACCAGAACCCTGTCCTTCATCGTTGCTAGCCATGTTTCCTACGATTAAATCTACTAATTAATTCTAGACCTAATAAAATGAATAATGACATGCAGGAACATTGACTCCTTCCCGGTGCGGCAAATCCTGGGCACTCGACATGTTCTAGTTTGTAGCACAAGTCATGCCGAAATTCACCGATAATTTTGGCATGACTTTTGCTAAAAAGTGGACAAATCGAGAACCTGAAATTTGCCGGAACGAAAATGAATCAACATTCCGACAAAACATAGGCCACTCGGCTTCATTCCCTAGAAACAACAAAGCCACTTGGGCACAATCGAACCACTTTAATGAAAAGATATAACATGACCACTTCAATGAAAAGATATAATCAACAATAAAAGTCTAGGAAGGGATCATCTTTAAAATAAAACTTGCCTAAATTCTTTTCCTTGAAAAATAGTGGTCTTTTCAAAAATCAAAAACCTTTGCAAAATGACCTCACTAAACACTCCTCTGCCTAGGACAGAACCCAAATTATGTTGATCTAGCTATTCCTCTCTCTCACACGCACACATTATTTTCTCTAACCCTTCTCTGCCTAGGACGGAACCCAATTAAATTTCAAAGGAACTCCATTTCTCTAACCCTTCTGACCTAGTGCTCTAAAATAAAATTTTGCTCTAACCTAGCCAACCTACTTAACCTAGCTTGTTAATCTAACGAACCTAATTAATCTACCTATTTAACCTAGTTAGTTAACCTAGTTTACCTAGATAATTAACCTAATTAAACTAGTTAACGTAGCTAGTTCTCTGCCAAAGCCCTAAATAAATTTTTGCACTAACCTAGATAATTAACCTAATTAAACTAGTTAACCTAACTAGTTCTTTGTCAAAGCCCAAACTAATTTTTTGCACTAACCTAGATAATTAACCTAATTAAACTAGTTAACCTAACTACTTCTCTGTCAAAGCCCTAACTAATTTTTTGCACTAACCTAGATAATTAGCCTAATTAAACTAGTTAACCTAACTACTTCTCTGTCAAAGCCCTAACTAAATTTTTGCACTAACCTAGATAATTAACCTAATTAAACTAGTTAACCTACGCATGAGAGAGAGAGAGGAGGGGCAGGGGCTTACAGAGGATGGCTCTGATGGTGGCGAGGGAGGCAGTGGTGGCGAGGGAGGCAGGGGCGTCTCCGGTGATGGCGAGGGAGGCAGTTGTGGTGAGGGAGGATCCGGTGGCGTCGACGGCGGCTCCGGTGGCGTTGATGAGTCCGCACGGCTCTGTGGCGTTGGGGGCGGCTCCGGTGGCGTCGACGGCGCGCGGCTCTGGTGGCTCCGGGGGCGTCGACGTCGGCAAGAGACGGCGGCCAAGTGGGGCGATGGCGAATCGGGGAGACGGCGGCGGGGTGGGTCGACGGATTTGGGGGAGAAGTGGTGGCCGGGGGAAAATAGTTTTTTGGTTAAGTCAAACTTAGCGGTAGCGCGTTTCGCAAAACACGCTATAGCTAAGGTAGCTATAGCGGTTTTTATAAAACGCGCTACTGCTATAGCTATGTAATTTCCTTCCTTTTTTTATTTCCTCTTCTGTTTCTATAGCGGGGGTCTAGGAAACGCGATGCAGCTACGTTAGGTATAGCGCCTCTTACGAACAAACGCTACTGCTATGCCTTTCTTCTTTTTTTCGCTTTTTCATTTATTTTGCTTTTCATTTTATTTTTTCCTTTCTCCTTTTTCTATTTCTTTCATTTTCATTTACTTTCACTAGTAGAAAAACACCTAATAGTCCCGGTTCGTAAGGGCCTTTAGTCCCGGTTCATGAACCAGGACTAATGGGTCGTTACTAATACCTCCACCCATTAGTCCCGGTTCAAACACAAACCGGGACCAATGTGCCTCCACGTGGCCCTGTGCGCCGAGCCCAGTCAGGGGGCCTTTGGTCCCGGTTGGTGGCTCCAATCGGGACCAAAAGTCAATTTTTTTTACAAAAGTGGCTGCTTTAGGGGTTTTGGGGGTTATTTTTAGGTTGTTATTAGCTAGCTAATAGAGAGAAGTGTCCTCTCTTATATCTTCGTCCTTGGTTTATCAACGCTGCTGCTATGTTCATTGCACCCGCAGATATAACATGCTCATGCATGCTCGCATCATACATCATCATATATAATAACAAGTCCTACTAATCATGCATCATCATACAACTTCTACTTGTTATTAATAATAAGTCATACGATCATCATCCTCATAGTCATCGAACCCAACCCTACATAATTGTTCTTAGCACATGATCATCAGTATCAGGTAGGACCTAAACACCCTTAAGGTAAAATAGCATAAAACAATATAGACCCTGACTCTCCATTATGAAGAATGGCGATCATCCTGTCTCCAATTCTTGCCCTTCGCTGCTTATTGCTTCCAAGAAGCTCCTTACGATTGTCCATACATTTTTTCCATTCTTTGATTGTTATGTCTCCACTTCTTTTAGAAACCCGGTATGGACAGTTGAGATTCGTAGGACGACCTGGTTGTATGTTCAAAACATGAAGGCTACCATGCGTATACATCAGATAAGGCACACAATCATTCAGGATTATCTGTTGAAAAACATAGTAATAACTTCGTAGTTAGCAATGATGTACTAGTTTTAGAAGTGTGCAAAAAGATGCACGGATGTTGTAATAGTAAAAAATAATCTTACCAGGGTATCTCCATGGTAGTTACCATAGTTCAACACGTGCACTAGTGGCACGTATTGACCATAATGTTGAGGAGTTTGATTGTAGATATTGTAATTCTCAAGATCAGTACAAAATCCGACCAGATGATTTTTCTCCTGATAAATTAATTCGGAGCCTTCGGTGTAGTAGGTTCTGTCTACCATCTTCCGCACATTCTTTGAAGAATGAAAATAAGCTGTCAATGGAGATAAGTTGTCAACTATTTTGAAATAAACAATATAAATTACTTAATAACTATGTTAAGCTCACATGGGGGAAGAATTGGAGGTGTATCCACAAGGACCCAAATCGAAGGTCTCTCTTGCTCGATTGTAGGATCACCAAGATCCATGGTGACAAGCATACCCTCATCAAGACCATACATCTTGCAAAGTGCTTCCCAATTTTTGCAACCAAAATGGGTTACACTCTGAGCATTGTACAACTTTACTTGAAAATCCACACCATGATGGGTACTTAGGATATTTTTTTTGGTTTCGAAACTTTCATGGTCTTCAAAACCCATCCTCTCCAAGACATAGCGTCTTGCAAAGCATGGGATAAGCTAGTCGAATTGGAAAAGATGAAAAATATTGTCATGATTAAAATAGTTGAAGTCATGATTAATTACAGAAAAAAAATTGTCGTCGGTTGCGTACCGTATGAACATCGAAGGTCTCCTTGAGCTTAATGCTGAAGCGACGATCTTCGTCCAGCTCAATGAATCTGTCGCAGATACCTTGGTCGTCGTGGCACCAGTCGCACTCCCCCGGGCGGTTTTCGTCGTCCGATGAGTACGACATTTCCGGCCTATATTCATAATTCAAATATTAAACTAGATCATTATTATTAATCACGGGTTGACTATCAGTGATGTACGTAGCTCCTCCTTTCATTCCCGAGTGTTGTATTACATCAAATTGTCTATCACACGGGAATGGAGGAGAACTTATCCAATATGAGCATTCAATAAGCAAAACCAAATTATAAAATAAGCAAAACCAAATCATAAAATAAAGTAGTATTCAAATTAGCGTGCATTCAATAATTATAAGCAAAAGTACATCATCTCTTGGTGTCCGTACATCGTCTAATATTATCACTAATACAACTAGAACCGTAGCGCCCGACGGGTATCGACGCGGGCGGTGGACACCCAAAGATAAGGAACTATCACAGGATCATAGCTCCAGTGAGATCCCTGGAGAACCTGCCAGGTATTGTCGAACCTGCCCTCCAATGCAACCATGTAGCGACGGACGTGCTCGTCCTCCTCGCTGACACGGTGACGTACCACCTCCGCGGTGTCCGGAAGCCTCGGCACCGTCACTGGCCCACGCGACCGCCACCAAACAAGGATCGGGTCAACAACGGGCTGCCTCCTCACCAACCTACGTCCCCCGGAAGGTAGCACCTCCCAATACCAGCCCGGCGGAGCCCAGTCCCGAACATGGCCCTGATCAAGCAAGCCTCCACCGCCGAGTCGACGACGACGAGGATGCGGGATAGGCATCGCCGACGTCGATGCGGGAACTACTTCTATATATAGTTAAATAAAGTAGTTTTATTAATTAAATCAACTATCTAGTTCAACTACTAATTAATTACTTACTATTAATAAATAAAGTACTACTTACTAAAAACAAACTACTTCTATATATAGTAAAATAAATTAGTTTATTAAATCAACTAGCTAGTTCAACTATATACTACTTCTTATTTTTTTCCTTTTTCTAAATACTATGAACAAAAAAATCATTTAAATTCTATGAACAAAATTAATTACACAATCTAAATATCACCAAAAAAATCTATTAACAGTAATATGAACTACATATCTAAATTACTACACATCTAATCTAACAAAAAGATCTAAATTACACAATATGAACAAATCTAACAGAAAAAAATCTAACATAAAAAATCTATTAAAAGAAAAAAAAATCTAACATAATATGAACAAATTAATTAGACAATCTAAATTACAAAATATGAACTACATATCTAAATTACTACACATCTAATCTAACAAAAAGATCTAAATTACACAATATGAACAAATCTAACAGAAAAAAATCTAACATAAAAAATCTAACATAAAAAATCTATTAAAAGAAAAAAATCTAACATAATATGAACAAATTAATTACACAATCTAAATTACAAAATATGAACTACATATCTAAATTACTACACATCTAATCTAACAAAAAAATCTATGAACTACAAAAAAATCTAAAAACAAATCTAACAAAAATAAAAAAAAAGTTGCTCACGGCCGGCGACGGCGACGGTGAGGTGCGGCGCGGGGCGGCGACGGCGTCGAGGCGGCGCGGGCCGGGGCGGCGACGTCTATCAGGGCGGCTGCAGGGCGGGGGCGGTGACGGCGCGCGGGACGGGGCGGGGCGGGACGGCGACGGCGCCGGGGCGGGGCGGGGCGGCGACGGTGTCGGGGCGGGGCGACGACGGTGTCGGGGCGGGGCGGCGACGGCGAGGTGGCGGCAGGGGACGCAGCGACGGGAGAGGAGGAGAGATCGAAGTCGGGAGAGGAGGACGGCGCGCTAAGTGCTGTATATATAGGAAAGGCTTTGGTCCCGGTTCGTGAAACAAACCGGGACCAATGCCTCTCTTTAGTCCCGGTTGGAGCCTCCAACCGGGACCAAAGGCCTCTTTTCAGCAGCCCAAAGGGCGGGAAACGAAGACCTTTGGTCCCGGTTGGAGCGACTAACCGGGACTAAAGAGGGGCTTTGGTCCTGGTTGGTGCCACCAACCGGGACTAAAGAGGGGCATTGGTCCCGGTTGGAGCCACCAACCGGTGCCAATGGACCCGTCTAATTAATTTTTTATTTGCTGCAGCTGTTTTTTTAGTCCCACCTCGCCAAGCGAGAGGCACTCGCAGCTGTTTATAAGCCCTGAGTGCAGAGACGATGAAGAAGAGGCTCAATGCTCACCTGCACGTTGGTTAGCTTCAAGCCTCGAGGAATAGGGTAGACTGCACAGAGCTATGTGCAGTGCAGTTGACACTATTTCAAAAGGCTTGAAGCAAATTAACGAGCATTGCGCCTCTTTTTTATTTTTAATGACTTATTTTTAATAGTTGTGATTAACTGTACAAAAAAAGGAGCATAGATGCTTATTTTTAATAACTTATTACAACTCAGAAATAAAAAGAAAAAAATAAATATAGCAGAAAAGAAAAAAAAACTATATAAAAAACTACTCAAAAATGAATAGAAGAAAAAATAGTTGTGATTAACTGTACTAAAAAGGAGCATAGATGCTTATTTTTAATGACTTATTACAACTCAGAAATAAAAAGGAAAAAATAAATATAGCAGAAAAGAAAAAAAAACTATATAAAAAACTACTCAGAAATGAATAGAAGAAAAAATAGTTGTGATTAACTGTACTAAAAAAGGAGCATAGATGGTTATTTTTAATGACTTATTACAACTCAGAAATAAAAAGAAAAATATAAATATAGCAGAAAAGAAAAAAAATTATATAAAAAACTACTCAGGAATGAATATAAGAAAAAATAGTTGTGACCAACCGGGACTAAAAAAGGAGCATAGATGCTTATTTTTAATGACTTATTACAACTCAGAAATAAAAAGAAAAAAAAAATATAGCAGAAAAGAAAAAAAAACTATATAAAAAACTACTCAGGAATGAATAGAAGAAAAATAGTTGTGATTAACTGTACTAAAAAAGGAGCATAGATGCTTATTTTTAATGACTTATTACAACTCAGAAATAAAAAGAAAAAAATAAATATAGCAGAAAAGAAAAAAAAAACTATATAAAAAACTACTCAGGAATGAATAGAAGAAAAAATAGTTGTGATTAACTGTACTAAAAAAGGAGCATAGATGCTTATTTTTAATGACCTATTACAACTCAGAAATAAAAAGAAAAAAAATAAATATAGCAGAAAAGAAAAAAACTATATAAAAAACTACTCAGAAATGAATAGAAGCAAAAATAGTTGTGATTAACTTTACTAGAAAAAGGAGCATAGATGCTTATTTTTAATGACTTATTACAACTCGGAAATAAAAAGAAAAAAATAAATATAGCAGAAAAGAAAAAAAACTACTCAGAAATGAGCATAAATGCGCTTATAGAGAAAATTCAACCTAAATTCATAATAAATTTCTACTAACTTTAGAGAAATTCAGTATGAATTTAAGTTAAATTCCCTGTATAAAGGCATCTATTTTCATTTTGAGAGGAGCTCAACAAGGCAGAGAGGGAGGGGCTTATAAACCGGTGTGAGCGCCCTTCGGTTGGCGAGGTGGGACTAAACTCTGACCGCAACGAGGACCAACCCTTTAGTCCCGGTTCTTGGCACGAACCGGGACTAATGGGCACCCTTTGGTCCCGATTCATGCCACCAACCGGGACCAATGGTGGTGGGCCAAGAGCGAGGCCCATTGGTCCCGGTTCGTCCCACCAACTGGGACCAAAAGGTCGAGACGAACCGGGACCAATGGCCCACGTGGCCCGGCCGGCCCCCGGGGCTCACGAACCGGGTCCAATGCCCCCATTGGTCCCGGTTCTGGGTTGAACCGGGACTAATGGGCTGGACCGGCCTGGACCATTGGCCCCTTTTCTACTAGTGTTTTCTATTTGTTTTTCACTTTATTTTATTTCCATTAGCAGTAGCGCTCTTCGTAGGAAACACACTACTACTTATGCCCTAGCGGTAGCGCGCTTCTTCCAAGCCCGCTACTGCTATGCGTAGCCTAGCATTCTAGCAATGGGAATATTACTAGTAGCGCTTTTACGACCACACGCGCTACTGCTACGATTTTATCTGTAGCGCGGTTTTTTCCCAACCGCCACTGCTATCTAGCACTAGCACCCTTTTTTGACCTGCGCTGCTACTAAATTTCAGTGTATAAGGTTTTCCCTAGTAGTGTAATGTTTTCAGTGAGATGTAAGGTTTTGTCCATAGATGGTGCCTCGAGGATACTGGATGGAATCAAGGATGAAGTCCATATATATGAAGATATATTTGCTTTATGTTGTGCAATTAAATGACAATTTCTATGGAGCATCAAGTGCATTGAATCTTATATGAATATATGTTACATAGTGATGCTTGAAGTGCATTGGGTTGTTTTGTGAAGAATGTCATCAAAGCATCCGAAGAAGTCTTCATAGTATCCTTCTCTGGATATCCCGTGCACACGGGCTTGTATCGTGCACACGGGGTTAGGTGTCAACTCTCTGGATCCCCCTGTTGTAAGATCGTAGATGTCGCCTAGAGGAGGGGGTGAATAGTCGCTTTAAAATAATTATGGTTTAGGCTTGAACAAATGCGGAATAAAACTAGCGTTTAATTATTCAAGCACAAAACCTAAAATAATTAGGCTCACATATGTGCACTAACAACTTATGCTAAGCAAGATAAATAACTAAGTGATATCATGATATATAACATGTCATACTATGGCTATCACAAAGAAAAGTGCATAAGTAAAGGGCTCGGGTAAGAGACAGCCGAGGCACGCGGAGACAACAATGTATCCCGAATTCACACCCTTGCGGATGCTAATCTCCGTTTGGAGCGGTGTGGAGGCACAATGCTCCCTAAGAAGCCACTAGGGCCACCGTAATCTCCACACACACTCACACGATGCAAGATGCCATGATTCCACTAAGGGACCCTTGAGGGCGGTTATCGAACATGTACAAATGGCAACCCTTGGGGCGGTCACCGAACCCGTATACCTTGGCAACCCTTGCGCGGTCACTGGAACCCGTACAAATTGCTCGGGGCAATCTCCACAACCTAATTGGAGACCCCCCCCCCCCCCATGCTTGCCCGGAGCTTTACACCACAATGATTGAGCTCCGAAGCACCACCAACCATCTTGGGCGCCCAAGCACCCAAGAGGAACAAGCTCTAGGGTACCAAGCACCCAAGAGTAACAAGCTTCTCAACTTTTGACTTCCACGTATCACTATGGAGAACTCAAACCGATGCAACTAATGCAATGGCAAGGGCACACGGAGTGCCCAAGTCCCTCACTCCCAAATCCCACCAAAGCAACGAAAGTTATGGAAGATAATGAGAGGAAGAACAAGAAGGAGAACTCCAAGATCTAGATCCAAGGGGTTCCCCTCACATAGAGGAGAAAGTGATTGGTGGAAATGTGGATGTAGATCTGCTCTCTCTCCCCCCCCAAACTAGCAAGAATCCAAAGAGGGATTGAGAGATAGCAAGCTCGAAAAAGGTCAACAATGGGGGAAGAACACAAGCTCAAATGATAAGAATCATTTGGGGAAGAAGACCCCCTTTTATAGGCCTCCCCAAGTCCAACAGTTATGTGCACTGGTTGCACACAAGCGGTACTACCACTCCAGGGAGCGGTACTACCGCTCGGGCGGAAGTACCCAAAATATAGTGCACAGAAGAAGCATCCCGAGGCAGCAGTGCCGCCAGAGCATTACTACCGCTGGCCCCAATGGTACTACCACTGAGGTTGCAGTATACAGGGGAGAAGCAGTACTACCACCCCTTACAGCCGCCCTACAACTGCAGAGAGGAAAATGAGTCTAGAGGCTATAAAATAGGCGGACGTAGCAGCGGTAGTGGCTGGCCGGTAGTACCACTTAGAGTACTACTATCACTCGCCACTACCGCCCTACTACTGCTGAAGCGATAAAGAGAACAGAAGCCGAAAACAAGCGGTAGTGCCTGCGGCACTGGAACCATGGAAGTACCTCACAAGCGGTACTATCGCTGCCCAGGGCGGTACTACTGCTAGAGAGCAACAAAAGGCCTAAGCAAAACAGATGGATGTAGGAAAGCCTGAACTGCCATAACTTCAACAAATGAGCTCCAAAATGAGCAAACCCAAGCTTGTTGGATAGATGACGACAAATACTACCCAACAAAGAAGTGGAAGAGGGAGTTGCCTAAGATATAGAGATGTGAAACCTCTATGAATGAATAACCGGCAAAAACTTCAACATCGAAAATATCATAAAAGATGCATATATGAACTCCATTTTTGATGAACTCGAGCTTGTCATGAAGATGACCATATGCTCTAAAACTCACAAAGAGAAACACCAAACAAGAACCAAGAAATATGATGCAAGGATGCAATGGTTTGAGGTCTGTATGAACAAAATGATCAAGCTACTTACTTGAGAGCCCCCCTTGATAGTACGGCAATCGATCCTATAACCCAGTCTCCCAACTACCACCATGAGACCGGTAAAATAGAAAACCTATCAAGGGAAAACCTTTGCCTTGCACATAGTCCACTTGAGCTAGATGATGACGATCTTGACTCCCTCAAGTTGGACCACCTTTCTTGATTGCGTTGGCTCGATGAAGACTAGTAGATTGCTCCCCCATACTCCACTATGGGTGATCCACTCTTCGGAACATCTTCACAAGTTCATTGTCACCACAATGGACAACAAGCTTCTACCATGATCTCTTCATGATGCTCCACTTGAATATGCACACCGCAATCATGAGGATGATCACCACATGATGTCGTCCTACATTGGTTGCATGAGATCTTCCTCTTGACGCAAGCCCATCGAAACATACCTAACCCCACAAAGAACTCTCATGTAGACCATGGGTTAGTACACAAAACGTAATGGACAATGCTTACAATACCATGGGATCACTTGATCCCTTTCTGATACATCTTCTATGCTTTGCGTGTTGATCAACTTGATTCACAGTTTAACTTAGTCTTGATCAACCTTGTATCATGTCTTCTACATGACCATCTTTGGATAATTCCTTGAATAACACCTTGGTCATCTTATAAACTCCTTGAAACCAGCAAATGGACTTCAAGAAATTCCTATGGACAAATCCTACAAATATAACTCAAGGTAACCATTAGTCCATAGAGAATGTCATCAATTACCAATACCACACATGGGGGCACCATGCTCTTTCACCCGTGCTCATGGGGCCTAGGTGTTGGCTCTCGAGATCCCATGTTCAGTGAGGTTTAAAGTTGGTTTTGTGGATCACGAGCTTGAGAGAATAATCAAATAGAAGAATTCAAGTTATGGTTTCCAGACAAGATCATGGTAATATCATGTGTTGGGTTTTCGGTTGGTCAAGTCTTGAAGCAAGCAACTAGAGTGAAGAATTCATTCTACCTCTCAAGAGACTACGATGTAGTTTTTAGAAGAGCATGTGGTGACCAAGATGATATTCATAGTGGACTTGATATATGAAAGAGTCTTTGGTGATATAGTCTTGGAGCAATGAAGGGAAATGAAGATTTCATTATGGCTTTCAATAAACCAAGATGGGGCATGAAGTAAAGATGTTGGTTGACCAAGATGAAGCTTGAAGATTGTATCTAGATGTCCAACTCACAAGCGCAACCAATGCACCACGTGGGATCAAGTGATTTAGTGGTATGTAAGTAATTGTGAATTGTGTTTTGTGCACTAACCCATGCTATGTGTTTTTGTATGTCTATGTGGGCTAGGTGTTTCTCATGGTCTTGCATTAAAAGAAAGATTTCAAGTAGCCTATGTAAGGATGACAACAAGTGGTGATGGTCATCGAGTTTGGGGAGTCCAAGTGCAAGATGTGACGCTGGAGGTTATATGCTTTGAAGATTGTGGTCCACATTGTGATTATGTACATGTGAAGATGTGCTTAAGAGAAGGCTTCCCTCATTGCATATGGGAAGCACTTCGAATATCTTCACCAAGTGATTGTGGTCAAGAAAATGATTCCAACTTAAGGCAAGCATTAACGTCATCAACAAGCTCAAGTCGAATGTGCAAGGCAAAGGTATAACTTAGCTAGGTTTTCCTAGTTTTGCCCGTCTCATGGTGCTTGGTGGGAGACCGGATTATAGGTTTGATAGCCATACTATCAAGAGGGACTTTCGTGCGAGTAGCTTGATCACGTCTTTCATGATTTGATCATTATTTCTTGTTGATCTCGGGTAGTTCTCTATGTGAGGACCTTGGGCTTTTCCATAGCATTAAAATGAGCCCAAGATCATCGGATTTGGAGTTTGAGAGCCAAAGTTGTATGCCCACGGGCTTGTACCATGCGCACGGGACCCCGTGGGCATGGGCTCTCAACCCCCGTGGGCACGGGGTGTCCAAGAAGTGCTCGTTGGAGCCCCAACGACTAGTTTTGGGTTTTGGCTATTTAAGGGCTCCGCCCCCTCTACGGTTTGGGGCCTGTTCAGGCACTTTCCAAATATCATTTTGAGCCTCTTACCACCTCTCCCAAACCCCTATATCCCCTCTATGTGAAGGGGATTTGTGGATGGATCTTTGAGTCATTTGTTGATTTTATCCGTTGCATCCCCTCTCTTCAATCTCCTACTTTCAAGAGTGCATGTTGTGAGATTGAGACAGTGAGTTGAGCATTTTTTTGCTTGACCTTGTATTGCATTTGTTGCATTGGTTTGAGCTCCCCACATCGATTTGTTCGAGTGAGTGTTGGAAATATGCCCTAGAGGCAATAATAAATTAGTTATTATTATATTTCCTTGTTCACGATAATCATTTATTATCCATGCTATAATTGTATTGATAGGAAACTCAGATACATGTGTGGGTACATAGACAACACCATGTCCCTAGTAAGCCTCTAGTTGACTAGCTCGTTGATCAATAGATGGTTACGGTTTCCTAACCATGGACATTGGATGTCATTGATAACGGGATCACATCATTAGGAGAATGATGTGATGGACAAGACCCAATCCTAAGCCTAGCACAAAGATCGTGTAGTTCGTATGCTAAAGCTTTTCTAATGTCAAGTATTTTTTCCTTAGACCATGAGTTTGTGCAACTCCCGGATACCGTAGGAATGCTTTGGGTGTACCAAACGTCACAACGTAACTGGGTGGCTATAAAGGTGCATTACAGGTATCTCCGAAAGTGTCTGTTGGGTTGGCACGAATCGAGACTGGGATTTGTCACTCCGTGTAAACGGAGAGGTATCTCTGGGCCCACTCAGTAGGACATCATCATAATGTGCACAATGTGACCAAGGGGTTGATCACGGGATGATGTGTTACGGAACGAGTAAAGAGACTTGCCGGTAACGAGATTGAACAAGGTATCGGTATACCGACGATCGAATCTCGGGCAAGTACCATACCGCTAAACAAATGGAATTGTATACGGGATTGATTGAGTCCTTGACATCATGGTTCATCCGATGAGATCATCGTGGAACATGTGGGAGCCAACATGGGTATCCAGATCCCACTGTTGGTTATTGGCTGGAGAGTTGTCTCAGTCATGTCTGCATGGTTCCTGAACCCGTAGGGTCTACACACTTAAGGTTCAATGACGCTAGGGTTATAAAGGAAGTTTGTATGTGGTTACCGAATGTTGTTCGGAGTCCCGGATGAGATCCCGGACGTCACGAGGAGTTCCGGAATGGTCCGGAGGTAAATATTTATATATGGAAAGTTGTTGTTCGGGTTCCGGAAAAAGTTCGGGTTTTTTCGGTATTGTACCGGGAAGCTTCCAGAAGGTTCCTGAGGGGTCCGGAGGTCCGGAAATTGTTCCACCACATCTAATACAGTAGCATGGGCTGTAGGGGGTTCCCTAGCCTTAATGGACCAGGGGCACCAGCCCCCCAAGGCCCATGCGCATGGGAAGGGGAAAACCCTAAGGGGGAGGGCCTCCACTTGACTTGGGAGGCACTCCTCCCCCCCTTGGCCGCCACCCCCTCCTCAGATTGGATCTGAGGGGGCTGGCCCCCTTCTCCCTTGTCCCTATATATATGTGGGGGGTGGGAGGGTAGCCGCACCACAAGTTCTAGCGCAGCCCTCCCCTCTCCCAAGTACTCCTCCTCTCCCGCGGTGCTTGGCGAAGCCCTGCAGGATTGCCACGCTCCTCCACCACCACCACGCCGTTGTGCTGCTGCTGGATGGAGTCTTCCTCAACCTCTCCCTCTCTCCTTGCTGGATCAAGGCGTGGGAGACGTCACCGGGCTGTACGTGTGTTGAACGCGGAGGTGCCGTCTGTTCGGCACTAGGATCTCCGGTGATTTGGATCACGACGAGTATGACTCCTTCAACCCCGTTCTCTTGAACGCTTCCACTTAGCGATCTACAAGGGTATGTAGATGCACTCTCCTTCCCCTCGTTGCTGGTTTCTCCATAGATAGATCTTGGTGACACGTAGGAAAATTTTGAATTTCTGCTACGTTCCCCAACAGTGGCATCATGAGCTAGGTCTATTGCATAGATTCTTTGCACGACTAGAACACAAAGTAGTTGTGGGTGTTGATATTGTTCAATATGCTTACCGTTACTAGTCCAATCTTGTTTCGACGGTATTGTGGGATGAAGCGGCCCGGACCGACCTTACACGTACTCTTACGTGAGACAGATTCCACCGACTGACATGCACTTGGTGCATAAGGTGGCTAGCGGGTGCCAGTCTCTCCCACTTTAGTCGGAACGGATTCGATGAAAAGGGTCCTTATGAAGGGTAAATAGCAATTGGCATATCACGTTGTGGTTTTGCGTAGGTAAGAAATGTTCTTGCTAGAAACCCATAGCAGCCACGTAAAACATGCAAACAACAATTAGAGGACGTCTAACTTGTTTTTGCAGGGTATGCTATGTGATGTGATATGGCCAAGAAGAATGTGATGAATGATATGTGATGTATGAGATTGATCATGTTCTTGTAATAGGAATCACGACTTGCATGTCGATGAATATGACAACCGGCAGGAGCCATAGGAGTTGTCTTTATTTATTGTATGACCTGCGTGTCATTGAACAACGCCATGTAATTACTTTACTTTATTGCTAACCGGTAGCCATAGTAGTAGAAGTAATATAGTTGGCGAGACAACTTCATGGAGACACGATGATGGAGATCATGATGATGGAGATCATGGTGTCATGCCGGTGACGATGATGATCACGGAGCCCCGAAGATGAAGATCAAAAGGAGCAAAATGATATTGGCCATATCATGTCACTATTTGATTGCATGTGATGTTTATCATGTTTATGCATCTTATTTGCTTAGAACGATGGTAGTAAATAAGATGATCCCTCATTAAAATTTCAAGAAAGTGTTCCCCCTAACTGTGCACCATTGCGAAAGTTCGTCGCTTCTAAGCACCACGTGATGATCGGGTGTGATGGATTCTTACGTTCACATACAACGGGTGTAAGACAGATTTACACACGCGAAACACTTAGGTTGACTTGACGAGCCTAGCATGTACAGACATGGCCTCGGAACACAAGAGACTGAAAGGTCGAGCATGAGTCGTATGGTGGATACGATCAACATGAAGATGTTCACCGATGATGACTAGTCTGTCTCACGTGATGATCGGACACGGCCTACTTGACTCGGATCATGTAATCACTTAGATTACTAGAGGGATGTCTATCTGAGTGGGAGTTCATGATATGAACTTAATTATCCTGAACATAGTCAAAAGACATTTGCAAATTATGTCGTAAGCTCACGCTTTAGTTCCACTGTTTAGATATGTTCCTAGAGAAAATATAGTTTAAAGTTGACAGTAGCGATTATGCGGACAGTAGAAAGCTTATGTCCTTAATGCACCGCTCAGTGTGCTGAACCCCAAACGTCGTTTGTGGATGTTACGAACATCAGACATACACGTTTTGATAACTACGTGATAGTTCAGATAAATGGTTTAGAGTTGAGGCACCAAAGATGTTTTCGAAACATCACGGAACATATGAGATGTTTCGAGGGCTGAAATTGGGATTTCAGGCTCGTGCCCACGTCAAGAGGTATGAGACCTCCGACGATTTTCTTAGCCTGCAAACTAACGGAGAAAAGCTCAATCGTTGAGCTTGTGCTCAGATTGTCTCAGTGCAACAATCACTTGAATCGAGTGGGAGTTGATCTTCCAGATGAGATAGTGATGTTTCTCCAAAGTCATTGCCACCAAGCTGCTAGAGCTCCGTGATGAACTATAACATATCAGGGATAGATATGATGATCCTTGAGGTATTCGCGATGTTTGACACCGCGAAAGTAGAAATCAAGAAGGAACATCAATTGTTGATGGTTGGTGAAACCACTAGTTTCAAGAAGGGCAAGGGCAAGAAGGGATACTTCATGAAACGGCAAATCAGCTGCTGCTCTAGTGAAGAAACCCAAGGTTGAACCCAAACCCGAGACTAAGTGCTTCTGTAATAAGGGGAACAGCCACTGGAGCAGCATTACCCTAGATACTTGGTAGATGAGAAGGCTGGCAAGGTCGATAGAAGTATATTGGATATACATTATGATAATGTGTACTTTACTAGTACTCCTAGTAGCACCAGGGTATTAAGATACCGGTTCGGTTGCTAAGTGTTAGTAACTCGAAATAAAAGGCTACGGAATAAACGGAGACTAGCTAAAGGTGAGCTGACGATATGTGTTGGAAGTGTTTCCAAGATTGATGTGATCAAACATCGCACGCTCCCTCTACCATCAAGATTAGTATTAAACCTGAATAATTGTCATTTGGTGTTTGCGTTGAGCATAGACATGATTGGATTATGTCTTTTGCAATACGGTTATTCATTTAAGGAGAATAATGGTTACTCTATTTATGTGAATAATACCTTCAGTGGTCTTGCACCTAAAGGAATGGTTGACTGAATCTCGATCGTAGTGATACACATTTTCATGCCAAAAGATATAAGATAGTAATGATAGTACCACTTACTTGTGGCACTGCCATGTAAGTCATATTGGTATAAAACGCATGAAGAAACTCCATGTTGATGGATCTTTGGACTCACTCGTTTTTGAAAAGTTTGAGACATGCGAACCATGTCTATTGGTGTATACGCATGAAGAAACTCCATGAAGATGGATCGTTTGGACTCACTTGATTTTGGATCACTTGAGATATGCAAATTATACCACATGGGCAAGATGACTGAAAGCCTCGTTTTCAGTAAAATGGAACAAGATAGCAACTTGTTGGAAGCAACACATTTCGATGTGTGCAGTCCAATGAGTGCTGAGGCATGCAGTGAATATCGTTATGCTCTTACTTCACAGATGATTCGAGTAGATGTTGAGTATATTTACTTGATGAAACACAAGTCTGAATTATTGAATGGTTCAAGTAATTTCAGAGTGAAGTTGAAGATCATCGTGACAAGAGGATAAAATGTCTATGATATGATCATAAAGATGAGTATCTGAGTTACAAGCTTTGGCACACAATTATGACATTGTGGAAATTGTTTCACAATTAATACCGCCTGGAACACCATAGTGTGATGGTGTGTCCGAACATCATAGTTGCACCCTATTGGATATGGTGCGTACCATGATGTCTCTTATCGAATTACCACTATCGTTCATGGGTTAGGCATTAGAGACAACTGCACTCACTTTAATAGGGTACCACATAATTCCGTTGAGACGACACCGTTTGGAGAAACCTAAGTTGTCGTTTCTTAAAAGTTTGGGGCTGCAACGCTTATCTGAAAAAGTTTCAGGTTGATAAGCTCGAACCCAAAGCGGATAAAATGCATCTTCATAGGACACCCAAAACAGTTGGCTATACCTCCTAATTCAGATCCAAAAGCAATAGGGATTGTTTCTTGAATCGGGTCCTTTCTCGAGAAAAAGTTTCTCTCGGAAAGTTGAGTGGGAGGATGGTGGAGACTTGATGAGGTTGTTGAACCGTCACTTCAACTAGTGTGTAGCAGGGCACAGGAAGTTGTTCCTGTGGCGCCTACACCAATTGAAGTAGAAGCTTGTGATAGTGATCATGAAACTTCGGATCAAGTCACTACCGTACCTCGTAGGACGACAAGGACGCGTATTGCTTCGGAGTGGTATGGTGATCCTGTCTTGAAGGTCATGTTGCTAGACAACAATGAACCTACGAGCTATGAAGAAGCGATGGTGGGCCCATATTCCAACAAATGGTTAGAAACCATGAAATCCGAGATAGGATCCATGTATCAGAACAAAGCATGGACTTTGGTGGACTTGCCCGATGATCGGCAAGCCATTGAGATAAATGGATCTTTAAGAAGAAGACGGACGTGGATGGTAATGTCACCATCTATGAAGCTCGACTTGTGGCGAAGAGTTTTTCACAAGTTCAAGGAGTTGACTACGATGAGATTTTCTCATCCGTAGCGATGCTTAAGTCCGTTGGAATCATGTTAGCATTAGCTGCATTTATGAAATCTAGTAGGTGGATGTCAAAACGAGTTTCCTTACCAGTTTTCGTAAGGAAAGGTTGTATGTGATACAATCAGAAAGGTTTTGTCGATCCTAAGGATGCTAAAAGGTATGCTAGCTCCAGCGATCCTTCCATGGACTGGAGTAAGCATTTCGGAGTTGGAATATGTACTTTGATAAGATGATCGAAAGATTTTGGGTTTATACAAAGTTTATGAGAAACTTGTATTTCCAAAGAAGTGAGTGGGAGCACTATAGAATTTCTGATGAGTATATGTTCTTGACATATTGTTGATCAGAAATGATGTAGAATTTCTGGAAAGCATATAGGGTTATTTGAAAGGTGTTTTTCAATAGAAAACCCGGATTAAGCTACTTGAACATTGAGCATCAAGATCTACGAGGATAGATAAAAACGCTTAATGGTACTTTCAAATGAGCACATACCTTGACATGATCTTGAAGGTGTTCAAGATGGATCAGTCAAAGAAGGAGTTCTTGCCTGAGTAGTAAGGTACGAAGTTAAGACTTAAAGCTCGACCACGGCAGAAAAGAGAGAAAGGACGAAGGTCGTCCCCTATGCTTTGGACGTAGGCTCTACAGTATGCCATGCTAAGTACCGCACCTGATGTGTGCCTTGCCTCTTGTCTGGCAAGAGGGTACAAAGGTGATCAAGGAGTGGATCACTAGATAGCGGTCAAAGTTATCCTTAGAGGAATAAGGATATGTTTCTCGATTATGGAGGTGATAAAGAGTTCGACATAAAGGGTTACATCGATGCAAGCTTTAACACCTATTCGAGTGACTCTGAGTAGCAAACCGGATACGTATAGTGGAAAAACCATTTGGAATAGCTCCAAGTGGAGCATGGAAGTAGCATTTACAATATGACATAGAGAATTGAGAAGTACATACGGATCTGAATGTTGCAGACCCGTTGACTAAAACCTCTCTCACAAGCAAAACATGATCAAACCCAAAACTCATTGAGTCTTAATCACATGATGATGTGAACTAGTTTAATGACACTAGTAAACTCTTTGGATGTTGGTCACATGGCGATGTGACCTGTGAGTGTTAATCACATGGCAATGTGAACTAGATTATTGACTCTAGTGCAAGTGGGAGACTGTTGGAAATATGCCCTAGAGGCAATAATAAATTAGTTATTATTATATTTCCTTGTTCACGATAATCGTTTATTATCCATGCTATAATTGTATTGATAGGAAACTCAGATACATGTGTGGGTACATAGACAACACCATGTCCCTAGTAAGCCTCTAGTTGACTAGCTCGTTGATCAATAGATGGTTACGGTTTCCTGACCATGGACATTGGATGTCATTGATAACGGGATCACATCATTAGGAGAATGATGTGATGAACAAGACCCAATCCTAAGCCTAGCACAAAGATCGTGTAGTTCGTATGCTAAAGCTTTTCTAATGTCAAGTATTTTTTCCTTAGACCATGAGATTGTGCAACTCCCGGATACCGTAGGAATGCTTTGGGTGTACCAAATGTCACAACGTAACTGGGTGGCTATAAAGGTGCATTACAGGTATCTCCGAAAGTGTCTGTTGGGTTGGCACGAATCAAGACTGGGATTTGTCACTCCGTGTAAACGGAGAGGTATCTCTGGGCCCACTCGGTAGGACATCATCATAATGTGCACAATGTGACCAAGGGGTTGATCACGGGATGATGTGTTACGGAACGAGTAAAGAGACTTGCCGGTAACGAGATTGAACAAGGTATCGGTATACCGACGATCGAATCTCGGGCAAGTACCATACCGCTAGACAAAGGGAATTGTATACGGGATTGATTGAGTCCTTGACATCGTGGTTCATCCGATGAGATCATCGTGGAACATGTGGGAGCCAACATGGGTATCCAGATCCCGCTGTTGGTTATTGGCCGGAGAGTTGTCTCGGTCATGTCTGCATGGTTCCCGAACCCGTAGGGTCTACACACTTAAGGTTCGATGACGCTAGGGTTATAAAGGAAGTTTGTATGTGGTTACCGAATGTTGTTCGGAGTCCCGGATGAGATCCCGGACGTCACGAGGAGTTCCGGAATGGTCCGGAGGTAAAGATTTATATATGGAAAGTTGTTGTTCGGGTTCCGAAAAAAGTTCGGGTTTTTTCGGTATTGTACCGGGAAGCTTCCAGAAGGTTCCGGAGGGGTCCGAAGGTCCGGAAATTGTTCCACCACGTCCAATACAGTAGAATGGGCTGTAGGGGGCGCCCTAGCCTTAATGGGCCAGGGGCACCAGCCCCCCCAAGGCCCATGCGCATGGGAAGGGGAAAACCCTAAGGGGGAGGGCCTCCACTTGACTTGGGAGGCACTCCTCCCCCCCTTGGCCGCCGCCCCCTCCTCAGATTGGATCTGAGGGGGCCGGCCCCCTTCTCCCTTGCCCCTATATATATGTGGGGGGTGGGAGGGCAGCCGCACCACAAGTTCTAGCGCAGCCCTCCCCCTCTCCCAAGTACTCCTCCTCTCCCGCGGTGCTTGGCGAAGCCCTGCAGGATTGCCACGCTCCTCCACCACCACCACGCCGTTGTGCTGCTGCTAGATGGAGTCTTCCTCAACCTCTCCCTCTCTCCTTGCTGGATCAAGGCATGGGAGACGTCATCGGGCTGTACGTGTGTTGAACGCGGAGGTGCCGTCCGTTCGGCACTTGGATCTCCGGTGATTTGGATCACGACGAGTACGACTCCTTCAACCCCGTTCTCTTGAACGCTTCCGCTTAGCGATCTACAAGGGTATGTAGATGCACTCTCCTTCCCCTCGTTGCTGGTTTCTCCATAGATAGATCTTTGTGACACGTAGGAAAATTTTGAATTTCTGCTACGTTCCCCAACAGTGAGAGCCCGTGAGTTTGTTACTCTTGGAGGCTTCCGCCTCCTAGACAGTTTGGTGATATATATTGAGAAGTTTGTGAAGAGGCATGGTGAAGTTTCCTTCGAAAGCTTCCTTTTGTGGTGTGCTCCAGGGAAGGGTGTGAAGTGGCCTAGGTGGTCAAGTTCCTCCAGAAGCTTCCGTGTTTTTGGCGTGCTCAGGAGAAGTTTGTAATGGTGTGGTGGTCACGTTCAAGACCAACCCCGAGTAAATCGAGGCTCGTCCATTGGGGGTGACTCAGAAGGGAGAATACGGTCAGCCACTTGGTGGATCCCCAGAGCTTTGGCTTCGGCACCGCTCCAATGGAGATTAGCACTCTCATGAGTGTGAACTTTGGAATAAATCTGCGTCCTCGACTCACTTGTGGTTATCCCATACCCACACCCTTTAGTTTCCGTAATTCATACTTGCTCTTATTGATATATGTTGTGCTATTTGAATTCCTTAGTTGTTCCTACATTTCCATATCTTGTGATATAAATTGTGCTTGCTAGTTTCATTAAGTACCTATCTTGCTTACCATTGGTTTGTTGGTGCACTTAGTTGAGGCTAGCATATTTAGGATTTGTGCTTGAAAAGTATCCGCTAGTTTAATACCACATTAGGGTAAAGCCAATCCGTAAAAGTTTTGAAATGCCTATTCACCCCTAGTTGTCATCTTGGTCCTTTCAACCGGTACCCACGGGAAATTCGGTTCACCACATACTGAGCCAAAACATAGAATTTCTCTAATAGAACCACATCGTCCATCATCCGGTCCCTGTCGGACGACCAACGTGCGCCAGAAATCCGGTACACCCTTCACAGAGCCGAAACGTTGGGTTTCTAGTCTTTACCAGAGATTTGGTGGGATTTCAACAGAATCAAAATGTCGGATTACTTGTACTTACCGGATGTCCGATGTCTTTGCGACGCCGGATGACTGACAAGTTCCTGATATCTGACAACATCATCCCACAACCAATAAAATACGCACTGTCGGATGACCGGTGAAATGTCGGATGTCAAGTGCCATCAGAGACACTCGACGTTCGGTAAACATTGGGCGTCCGATGATACGTCTCCAACGTATCTATATTTTATGAAGTACTCATGCCATGTTTAAAACAATTTTATATGATTTTGGTATGATTTGAATGAAACTAACCCGGACTGATACTGTTTTCAGCAGAACTAACATGGTGTTGTTTATTGAGTAGAAATCAAAGTTCTCCAAATGCAGCAAAACTTTTTGACATTTTTTTTGGAACAAAAGAGGCCATAGAAGCTTCATGGGAGGACCAAAAGGGTAAGGAGGTGGCCACTAGGCACCAATGTGCACCACCCCCCTCTGGCGTGCTCTAGTGGGTAATGGGCTACTCGTGGCCCATCTTAGTGCGAGGCCGATGCCAAAAAATCCTATTTATTCAGAAACCCCTGAAAGTTAACCTAGATCAGAAGTTCCGCCGCCGCAAGCCTCTGTAGCCATAAAAAACCAATCTAGACCCTGTTTCGGCACCCTACCGGAGGGGAAAATCATCACCAGAGGCCATCTTCATCATCCCAGCGTCCACCATGATGAGGAGGGAGTAATCCACCCTCGAGGCTGAGGGTTTGTACTAGTAGCTATGTGTTTAATGTCTCTCTCTTGTGTTCTTGATTTGGCACGATCTTGATGTACCGCGAGCTTTGTTAATGAAGTTGGATCATATGGTGTTTCCCCCTCTCTACCTTGTTGTGATGAATTGAGTTTTACCTTTGAGATTTCATTATTATCGGATTGGATACTTCTATGGATTTTAAAACACTTGATGTATGTTTTGGCGCTCAACTCATGGGTTCCCAAGGTGACATTGGGGTAATCTATGCATAGGGGTTGATGCACATTTTCGTCTTTGTTTCTCCGGTAGAAATCTTGGGGCACTCTTTGAATTTCTTTTTGTTGGATTAAGTATTATGAATCTTAAGTTCTTTGATTCATATCGTATAATCAACTCACGGATAGTCATGGTGCCATTGGAGTATCTAAGTGACATTAAAGTTGGTTGATGTGTATCATATGGTGTTATTTTAGTACGAACTCTTGGGCTATTTGTGACACGTATAGGAATAGCTCGAAGATCGATCAGAAAGGATAACTTTGAGGTGGTTTAATACCCTACAAATAACTTTGTCTTATGTTCTCCGCTAGATAAGAAGTTTGGAATGATTCTTAACATGTTGAGGGATTGCCATATGATCTAATTATGTTAGCATTGTTGAGAGATTGCACTAGCGAAAGTATGAACCCTAGGCCTTATTTTCAAGCATTGCAATACCGTTTTTGCTCACTTTTGTTACTTGCTACCTTGCTGTTTTTTGTTGTTACTATTACAAAAATCTATATCTACTATCATCACTACACTTGTGTCACCATCTCTTCGCCGAACTAGTGCACCTATACAATTTACTATTGTATTTGGTGTGTTGGGGACACAAGAGACTTTTTGTTATTTGGTTGCAGGGTTGTTTGAGAGATACCATCTTCATCCCACTCCTCCCACGAATTGATAAACCTTAGGTCATCCACTTGATCAGGGAAAATTGCTACTGTCCTACAAAACTCTGCGCTTGGAGGCCCAACACGAGTATACAAGAACAAGTTTTGTAGTAGATATGAAGCTTGTTTCCAGCGCCGTCACCGGGGAGGTGAGTGCTTGAAGGTATATCTTTAGATCTTGCAATTGAATCTTTTAGTTTCTTGTTTTATCACTAGTTTGGTTTATAAAAGAAAACTACCAAAAAATGGAGTTGAGGTTGCCTCATATTATTCGTCTTTATCATGTATTTCTTGAAAATGATGCAAAGGAAAATTGTGCTCAATTGATAAAGGAAGAATTCAATAAAATGTTTGGCATAAAATCTTTGAATGATGAGCATGATTGCAATGTTGTTAGTATGCTTGCTATGAATATCCATGATGCTAATGATATGCAAAACCATAAGCTTGGGGATGGTATGTTTGATGAAGATGATATTTTTAGTCCCCCAAGATTTGATGTGCAAGTCTGTTATAATGATTGCATGCCTCCTATTTATGATGATTATATTGATTAAATTGGGTTTAGAAGAATGTCGACTTTAGATAGCACTGTTTTGGAGGGTGTTGAATCCTATTGTTATAAAAATGAAAGTGGATTTGGAGAGGTCATGACTTTATTTAATGATGATTCCACTATTTTGGAAGATGTTTCAATTGACTATGATAGAAAAGTTTCTATTTATGATGATTATTGTGATGATATGTGTGCTATAAAGAGTAATGATATCCATGAAACTTGTCATCATTATTTTAGTGCTCAAATTGATTATGTGAATCAAGTGTCATATGATAGTTATTTCATTGAGTTTGCTCCCACTACTATTCTTGAATAAATTTGCTTATGTGGAGAGTAATAATAAAATTTATGCATGTGGATCATGAAAAGAATGCTTTATGTGATAGCTATATTATTGAATTCATTCATGATGCTACTGAAAAATATTATAAGAGAGGAACATATGCTTGTAGGTGTTGCAATAATATCAAGTTTCCTCTCTATGTGTTGAAAATCTTGAAGTTTTGCTTGTTTTGCCTTCTTATGCTAGTAGATTCTTGCTCCCATAAATTGTTTGCTCACAAAATCCCTATGCATAGGAAGTGGGTTAGACTTAAATGTGCTAGTCATATGCTTCATGATTCTCCCTTTATGTTTCAATTTTTACTTTTATGTCAGCATCACTAAAATCATCATGCCTATCTAAAAGGCATTAAAGAAAAGAGCTTGTTGGGAGACAACCCAATATCTTTACCTACTATTTTTATGTGTTCACATGATTAAGCTACTGTAGTAATCATGTATTATAGCTTTTGATTCAATAAAGTGTCAAGGAAAGCATCTGGGATAGTGCGGATGATAGTTGACTTGATTCTGTGCAAAAATAAAAACTTTTGTGCCCAGTAACATAATTGTTGAAACTCACTAGAGGGTCGAAAAATTCTGATTTTTTTTATAGATGGTGGTTATATAAATTCCCTAAATTTTTCGAATTTTTCAGAATTTGTGGACTAGCAGTAGTATGGTCATTGTTCAGATCATTATAGACTGTTCTGTTTTTGATAGATTCTGTTTTCAATGCATAGTTTGCTTGTTTTCTAGTTTCTATGGATTATATTGCTCAATATAAATTGTGGAAAATGATAAGGTACAGTATGCATTTTGTGAGAACAATTATGAATCTTGTCTTTGACAGTATCAATGTGAATGATTTGTCTTTATCATACTAAGCTATCTCACAAAGTTCCGTTAAGTTTTGTGTGATTGGAGTTTTCAAGTTTTGGGTGAGATGTCGATATGAGAAGAATAAGGAGTGGAGAGACCCTAAGCTTGGGGATTCCCAAGGCACCCAAGGTAATATTCAAGGAAAACCCAAGCAACTAAGCTACGAGATGCCCCGGAAGGCATCCCCTCTTTCGTCTTCAACATTATCGGTAACCTCACTTGGAGCTATATTTTTATTCGTCACAAGATATGTGTTTTGCTTGGAGCGTAATTTTATGTTATTAGGATTTTCTTGTTGTTATTTAGAATATTGTTCTATATCTTTTACTTCAATAAAAAGGTCAAGTATAGCCTTTACCATGCTTATTTTGCAAATCTACATGTTGTTGTTTGAAAACAGAAAGTTTTCTATCATTGTCTAAATTCTTCTGGAAAGTCAGAATGTGATAAAATCTTGAATTTTTTACAAAGTAAGATAAAACAAATTTTGTACAGCATGGTAATTTTCAAGAAATTTTGGAGTTAGAGAAGTATGAATCTTGTTGCCTTCTTTACAGATTGTCCTATTTAGACAGATTGCTGTTATGTTTGCATTGTTTGCATATGTTTGCTTGTTCAATGATTCTATTTGAGGATAGGAGTATTAAATATGCACAGGCATTTAGTATACAATGTTAAATTATAATTTTAGTGATTTTCTACATTAGCGAATGATAAGGTTTTTGCATTAATTTATACGAACTTACCTCACGAGTTTTTGTTGAGTTTTGTGTGGATGAAGTTTTTAAGAATTAGGGAAACCGTGTTATGAGAGGAATGAAGAAGACATAAGAGCTCAAGCTTGGGGATGCCCAAGGCATCCCAAGTTAATATTCCAAGAAGTCTCAAGTACCAAAGCTTGGGGATGCCCCGGTAGGCATCCCACCTTTCTTCATCAACAATTATCGGTTAGCCTCGGCTGAGCCTTTTTGCTTCTCCATATGATGTGTGCTATTCTTGGAATGTCATTTTATTTTGTTTTGCTCGTTGTTTGAATAAAATACTAAGATCTGACAGTTTTTTAAATGAAAGAGAGTCCTCACATAGCTACCAATTTACTTAACTACTCACTTGATCTTCACTTATACCTTTTTGGAGTAGTTTGTTGAACACTCTCATGCTTCACTTATATTATTTTGAGAGTTAATAATAGTGATAAAAATTTGCAAAAGCTATGAAATTGGTCCAAATATGATGAATACACAAGAATGATATACTAAAAACTTTCATATAGATCATTGGATATGATAAGTGTGATTCCTTGCAATAGTTTTGTGATATAGAGATAATACTATGTGAGTCATGCTGGTGAGTAATTGTGCTTTAGTGGGAATATTGGTCTTAAGGTTTGTGATTCTCTATGCAAGCACGTAAAGCCAATAGTTATGCAATGAAGTTATATCCTACTTATGGTGCATTATTCAGTGTTAGTTATGTTTAATGCGTGTTTATGACCGTTTTTGTTTTTTGGTTGGTCGCTTCTCAATCTATTTGCTAGCCTTCATTTGTACTAAGCGGGAATGTGGCTTGTGCATCCAACTCCAAAAAACCCAAAGTTGTGCCATACGATTCCACCATACCTACCTATATGTAGTATTTCCATGTTGTTCCAAGTAAATTTGCATGGGCCAACTCTAATTTTCAAAATGAATTTCCGTTTTGTGTGCCTGTACCGCTCATGAAGCGGCAGGGGGTGGCCAATATTTTCCATGCTAGGTATGTTATTTTCAAGATGAGTGTTTATTCACTTGTCATTGCACGAGACTGTGGCAGGTAATAGGGATGCCCAGTCCCGAAATGAATTTTTTTATATATGTTGTTCATAATAAATTCCTTGGAAAGTGTTGGTATGGAAGGCACCCGTGGATACGGCTAGCCATGGATTGTGACAGAATGGTGGAAAAGGAAATACACTTTATTTTATGTTTGGAAACCGCCTATGATTTATCTAGCATTGAATATATTGGGAATTCTCGGTCGTTTTCGTTGATAGGAAAAACATGCCTCTCGAAATAATTGTATCTCTCAATTTAAGCTTTGAGCTCTGGCACCTCTACAAATCTTTGCTTCCGTTTGTGAAGGGCCTACCTATTTACTTGTATGCAATTTTAATTTTAATTTGGAGTCTCCATCTTCTCTTGTAAAGCGCCAACCAGGGAACACTATTGTCATACTTGTGCATTAGATGTAGCTAATATTTGAGTGTGTTTCATGAATGGATCAATGGTTGAGCATAATGGGCTAGGGATAACTTTCTTTAGCGTTGATATTTTGAAAGACATGGTTGCTTGTTAGTATGCTTGAGTATTGATGTCTTCATGTCAAATTATAGACTATTGCTTCGAATCATTCAAGTCCAAATGTCCATGCTACAAAAGAAAAGAGTATATGATGAATATGATAGGTAGCATTCCACATCAAAAATTCTGTTTTCAATTGCTACTTTATCATGATGATTTTTATGAGAAAGGGTTGTTGTTATGATGCTAGGAAAAGTGATTGAAATTATCATTGATCAAACTTATGCACTATGCTAGCATTCACACTTCATAAATTATTTCTGTTTTCATTTACCTACTCGAGGACGAGTAGGAATTAAGCTTGGGGATGCTGATACATATCCAACGTATCTATAATTTATGAAGTCTTCATTCCATGTTTATAACAATTTTACATGATTTGAATGGAACTAACCCGGACTGACGCTATTTTCAGCAAAACTGCCGTAGTGTTGTTTTTTGTGCAGAAATCAAAGTTCTCCAAATGCAGCGAAACTTTTTGATGATATTTTTTTGCAAAAAGAGGCACTAGAAGCTTTGTGGGAGGACCAGAAGGGGAAGGAGGTGGCCACTAGGCACCAGGGCGCGCCACCCCCCTCTAGCGTGCCCTAGTGGGTAGTGGCCCTTTGTGGCCCATCTTAACACGAGACTGATGCCAAAAATCCTATATTCAAAAACCCCTGAAAGTTAACCTAGATCGAAAGTTCCACCGCCACAAGCCTCTGTTGCCAAGAAAAACCAATCTAGACCCCGTTGCGGCACCCTGCCGGAGGGGGAAATCATCACCGAAGGCCATCTTCATCATGCCGGTGACCAGCATGATGAGGAGGGAGTAGTCCACCCTCGGGGCTGACGGTTTGTACCAGTAGCTATGTGTTTAATCTCTCTCTCTCTCTCTCTCTCTCTCTCTCTCTCTCGTGTTCTTAATTTGGCATGATCTTGATGTACCGTGGGCTTTGTTTATATAGTTGGATCATATGGTATTTCCCCTCTCTATCTTGTTCTGATGAATTAAGTTTTACCTTTGAGATTTCATTATTATCGGATTGAATACTTTTATGGATTTGGAAACACTTGATGTATGTTTTGGCACACAACTCATGGATTCCCGAGGTGACATTGGGGTAATCTCCGCATAGGGGTTGATGCACGTTTTCGTCTTTGTTTTTCCGATAGAAATTTCGGGGCACTCTTTGAAGTTCCTTGTGTTGGATTGAGTATTATGAATTTGAAGTTGTTTGATGCATATCGTATAATCAACTCATGGATACTCGTGGTGACATTGGAGTATCTAAGTGACACAAGAGTTGGTTGATGTGTATCATATGGTGTTATTTTAGTATGAACTTTGGGATGTTTGTGACGCTTATAGGAATAGCTTGATAGATCTATCGGAAAGGATAACTTTGAGGTGGTTTCGTACCCTACAAACAATTTTGTCTTATGTTCTCTGCTAGATAAGAACTTTTGAGTGATTCTTTATCACACGTTGAGCGATTGCCATATGATCTAATTATGTGAGCATTGTTGAGAGATTGCACTAGCGAAAGTATAAACCCTAGGCCTTGTTTTCAAGCATTGCAATATCATTTGTGCTCACTTTTGTTACGTGCTACCTTGCTGTTTTTTATTGTTATTATTACAAAAATAAATATCTATTATCGTTACTACACTTGTATCACCATCTCTTCGATCGCCGAACTAGTGCACCTACACAATTTACTATTGTATTTGTTGTGTCGGGTAGACAAGAGACTTTTTGTTATTTGGTTGTAGGGCTATTTGAGAGAGACCATATTCATCCTACGCCTCCCACAGATTGATAAACCTTAGGTCATCCACTTGAGGGAAAATTGCTATTGTCCTACAAAACTCTGCACTTGGAGGCCCAATACGAGTCTATATGAACAAGTTTTGTAGTAGACATCATCTAATATCTGCGCAGCTTAAGTGACGCCCAACAACCACTTATTCGGTAGCACTGTAAATAACTCTCTCCCACTGTGTGACAGTGTTGACCATTAACTTTGAGCTAACACTAGAACACACTTTACTCTCTCTCACATACTCATACACCAAATCCTAGACACCAGAGGGATTTGTGAGAGTTCTTGACAAGTTGTCCAATCAAGTGATAGATCCACTCCTTCCCCTTCTCTCGACCAAAGCAATCAGTGATTTGAGCAAGTCTTGAGCTTTTCCCCAATGTTCTTATTACTTCGGATGTTGGAGACTCTTAGGCGGCAGGAGTTCATTGTGATTACTCCCAAAAAGTTTACGATGGTTTGGAGACCACCCAAAGGTCTACCACTAGTGGTTGGGAAATACCATTGTGGTGTTGTCTCAAGGAGAGAATAGGGTGAGCCTTTGTGGCGTTGGTGTGCCTTTGTGGTAACATCCACTTCTCTAAACCGTGACTAGCTTCCCTCCAAGGAAGTGAACATTGGCATACATCCTCATCTCTCGGTGTTACGGTTATCCCTAACCCTAACTCCCTACTTGTGATTATTTGTCTCTTTGCCTTTACATATATATTGTTGTACTTGCTTACCTTACTACTTGTTGTAGTTGCACACCTTGCTCAGCATTAGAACCACTGTAGCAATTGTTATGCTCATTTTTATATTCCACAATATAGCCTAAAATTGCTAAGTAACCATTAAAATTTGTAACTATACCTATTCACATTCCCCTAGGTCCATGTCGATCCTTTCACTTGTGCTATCCAGGGCAATTCCGACAAGCCGGCCACCCATACCAATCAAAACTGCTGGGTCATTAAGAAAGCAGGAAATATTGTGACCAACAACCTGGGCAAGGGCCAACCTCATAATGAGAATGGAGACCAGCCAGGGCCGAGCAATGCCGGCGAGAAGCAATTCTCTCCCGAGGTTAAGGACGTGAACATGGTATATGCCAACCACATCACTAGGAAGGAGAGGAAGTGCGCGCTCTGCGATGTTTACGCCATAGGGCCCGCCGAGCCGAAGTATAGTCCTTGGTCTGAAATCTTGGCCATCTTTGAACGATGAGACCTCCTGACCAGCATCAGTCATGGCGACAGAGCGGCATTGGTGCTCAATCCCATAGTTGACGGCTTTCACCTGACCCGAGTCCTCATGGACGGTGGCAGCAGCCTCAACCTAATATATGCAGATACTTATAAGAAAATGCATATCGACCCAGCACGAATCAAGCCTAGCAGTATCACCTTCAAGGGTGACCCTAGACGTAGTCTTTGGAATACCCAAAATTTTCTAAAATGAAGAGTTAACCTTCGACATCATCCCTTTTAGGAGTGGCTGTCACACACTCCTCGGGAGAACAACCTTTGCTCATTTTCACACTGTCCCGCACTACTCTTATCTAAAGCTAAAGATGTCAGTACCGTATGGCGTCATAACAATAAATGGCAACACGAAGCGCTTGCTCCGAACAAAAGAGCATACTATGGACTTTGCAGCTGAAGTCCAAGCTGCCAAGGAGGCGTTAAAAGCAAGTGTTGGATCATGTGGCCTTGACCCTCCAAAACGCTTGAAGTCAACTCATGGTGCATCTGACGGCGACTTCGGCATATGTCGGACACATCACGAGGACATCATGGACACTACCTCAAGAGCTGCCAATGGTGGTCCTAAATAGGAATACGCGCTCCACCTCCCCAATTACATATTTACATGACTGAAGACTAGGTTCCTCAGATCCATAATTTTGCACTAAAAATTCCATGGGGGGTAGTGGAGCACATAAACGACGGAGATGCATGTCGGATAAACCGAGTCCATGTCGTAATCCTTCAAAGATGAGCTCCTATGTTTACCCCTTTGTTGTTTCTACAGGAATTTGCTGTTGTAGGATCACTATTGTATCATTCTATTAGACTGAAAATTTATTTTGTAGAGATGTTTACGAGAAGATCTACACATACTGTTCGTGGTGATGCACCAAGTTCATCCGCAGAAGTCGCATAAAGGCAACAAGTTTACACGCAAGGGATCTTCTTAACCAATTGTGAGGCCAAGAACAAGTACAAGATGCTTCACGAGAGGAAGATGAAGACCACCAAGTGGGATTGCGAGTCCACAATCACCAAGTTAGGCATCAGTAACGATTTTAATTTATTATGTGCTAATGTCGGGTTCTAACATATTTTTATGAGGGACATGCAATGTATCATCGGTTGACACTTAAATTTCTTAGTTCTATCTTGCATAATGTTGGGTTACTCGCAAGTGTGGACGAAGAAGAGAGGATCACTTTCCATCTCATGAACCAGGACTTCAACATCACTCTCACGGAGTGATGTAACTATTTTGGCTTCACCAACAATGATGATGATGTTCGCTAGGTCTATGAGTTTCACGAACCACACCCGAGGCATTCATTTAACCAGATGAGTTACCATGGCTACAAGCATAGGGCCTGTTGCATTGAGTGTCCCGCTATTCGATATTTCTATTACGTTATCAGGCACGAGGAGAAGTTTCGAAGGTGATTGAAGAGAATATGCTAATTCTCGAGAAGGCCGCAAACCTTAACGTCAGTATTCACCCAATTTATGGGCAATACATTCGTTCCACCTTGCACACCAATAAAACTTCTCACCGGGAGACATTGAGTGTGGCAGAGTGATCCCCATGTTGGCCAACTCCGGTGGCCTCAGCTATACTAACCTTCACCCCATTGTCGGTAACACCCTTATCAATTTAAGTGTTCTTACTAGTGTTGCAATGATAGTGGTTTGCCACCATGGTCATTGTATTTGAATTCCAAGAGTGGAGTACTTGCTACCCACTCTCATGCCTAACCGTTTCTCGGGATAGAACAAAATTTTGCATTATGTGGCACATGAAGGATATGCAGCGTTCAACCAAGAGGCCCCTGAATCAGAACAAGTTGATGAAGAACAACTCGCCACCGACAAGGAAGGGGTGCAGCCCCAAGAAGAAGCACCAGCTGAAGAGGCCTAGACCACCTACTTGGACATCTACAGTCTTCAGGGCTCCATCAATAACATGACCAGCCTTGCCGAGTCCCTTTCGATGCACGTCCGTGTACATGAACAGCACCTTCTCCGAGTGGAGCCAAGAATGGGCTCCGTACCAGCCGTCGCCACAATGATCTCACTGGTTTTGTCTTGCAAAAGCTTAAGCTTGGGGGAGGTCCCTACCGCGTCTCCATAAATATACGGTGGTATTATTTTGATAATTTATAATGAGGTTGTACTTCAGCTCCCTGAGTTTCAAACACTCATGTTGGTTTGTTCCAACACTTTGCTTTTTATTTTCTTTTGTATTTTATTTTTATTTTTGCTGGTTGCATTTTTTTTCAAAGTTAGATTTCAAAAAACCCAAAACCTTCTTTTTCCCTTGGATTTTGTTTGGATTCTTGTTTATATTTCGGAGGAGTTGATCTACACTGGTCAACGAGAAACACAATCTTAAGGAAGAGAAGTGTGAAAATTCATGATCGTGAAGGTAGGTCCTACGAATCCCGTCTTTTGCCCTTGATTACTTAGAATAGTTGTAGCAGTAGTATGTGTGACGTATTCAAGTGAGAGTAAGCCTTGATAGTTAAAATATGGTTTTGTTCCAGTAGCTAAAATAATTTAGTAACCTTTGTTCTGTTTAATCTAGATAACCATGACTTGCCATGGGACAGTTTTTAAAACAAAGTGATGATAGCAAAGAATAACCGTGCATAAGAGAAAGTCTCTAGAAAGACTTGGGTGTTGAGAAAAACTATAGATAAGATGACGTTAGAGGTACTCAAATCCGTAGTGTTAATTTTAATAGACTCAGTAGCCCTTGTGGATAAAGTTGTCCAGAGGAACTTAGATGAAAGGTGAATGAGATTATGCCAACAATATGCGTTGTATTTTTGCATGGCGCTTCAGCTTCTCGCTGGTACTATGGGAATACAAGAGGTGTGGCCATTAATGCCGAATACTTATCTTAATTACCGAGGCAACCCTGCGCGGAAGATAGGACCTTTAGTTGGGCAACTGTCTCTTGATGCAGGACATGTGCCGGTCAAGACGTAATTTGGACACATCCCCCACTTCTAGACGTTGCAAGCACATCTTGGTGCTGACTTCCAGAGCACAAACGACTATCATGATGACCCCGTTACGAAATATATGGTTGTAAAACTAAGTTCTCATACCCATGGCAACTTTTATTTATAAGTGTTCAACTGTGCAATTTGATTTGATCTGTTCCAAAAACTGGAATTTAATTCTCTTGCAAAGCTTCCTAGCTTGTTTTCAAGTGGGATTAAGTCTAAAACGTGCACTTTCTCTCGTGGGTTTGATAACTCGTGGTCACCTCTGAGGAAAAAAGGCGAGAATCATTTCTTCTCCTTTACCGGATCACTAAAAGGACTCATCAGACGCGCACCCTAGCCAATATCAAGGCCACATACACCCAAGATCGTTGCAGCCCCTTCCCCACAGGATTGACAAGCACGAGCTGGAGATGCATGGAGGAGGCGGATAGCTCATGTCCACAGAGCTTATCTTTTTCTTGTGAACTACTTGTGAGCTTCCTTTATGTGACTTGTATGATGCTTGTGAATTTTCTATCTTGCCACGAAGATTGCTATATTTTTTTTTCGAAAAGGAGGAATACCCACGGCCTCTGCATCTGGACAATGCGTACAGCCAATGTATTAATTATTAACACAAGACCTTACAAAGTCGTACAATAGTAAGACCAAAGCCACCATCTTCGCAACCTCTGTCGCTACTCCTATCTAACTGATGAAGGGGCGCTGATAGTCTGGGCCTAATACCAAACAGACCTTGCAGCCAAACCTAACATCTAAGACCTGAGGTCCCAACCAGGACGCCTGCCGGGTATGGGCACCCACCAGTCCGGCGTGCTCTTCAACCAGGACCCCTGCCGGGTATGAGGCCGCCGCAGCCACGTACCATCAATCCATCTTCAGAGTTGTACTGTTGCATGAACCGTGCCAGGTCTCACTGCCATCGACGCCACCACGACGCCAGACAGCGCCACCATCCTGTGCTTGTCCATCATCACACGCCCACCGGCGAAACCCCCACTGCTCCATGCCGCTGAGACTCGCCGTTGTCAACGTGCCAGATGCCACGCCGCTCCTCCGACGCGAACACCAAAAACAGGAAACGCCCTAAAGATACAAGGGGCACTCTGCACAACATGAAAGCCGCCACGAGCAGCTGCAGAGAGCCAGCCGGCGGCCAAAGCCCCCACCTTCATGAGCCCACACCCGAGTCCTAGCTCCCCAGGCAACGCCTCCAAGGAGGAGATGACGCCCATGGCGCCACCGCTGCCCAATCCAGGCCGGATTTTGGGTTTTCACCCGGGAGAGGACCGGAGGTGGCAAGAATAAGGACCACGACACCGCCTTCTGGAAGGATGCGTCGCCCGAAGCCGACGCCGCTGTCGAGCCGAACCGGCCGGCCTAGGGTTTCCCCCGGTCCCAATCTGCACCACCATCCCCAGAAGCACTGGAACCAGCATCATCCACCGGCATCAAGCGCAAAGGGGAAGGAGCGGGAACGAGGGAGCAGCAGGCCTCCAGATCTGGCGAGGACGAAGGCCCCCGAACTGCCGCCGCCAAGCGCCGACTCCCCACCACCCGAGCGGTCGAGGACGCCGGGCAGAGTCCCCGCGCACACCGTCCAGGGCGCGAACGGCGGCGCCGAACCAGCAGGGGCCGCCGCCCCGTGGATCCGGATCTCCGCGAAGGGACGACGAAGGCCCCGCCGCCACCTTCCTCGGCAGCCGCGCGACGCATCGGCGGCTCCTCTGGTGGCGACGAAGAGGAGAGGAAGGGGAGGGGAGGCCGCCGGCGGCAGCTAGGGTTAGCCGCCCGTGTCGCCCCTGTTGGAGCGACGCGGGGGCGAGGGGTGTCCAAGTGCAAGTCCCTATATTCCTATATATGATTGGTAGCTATGATAGTTGACTTGTTGCTAGCTTGTGTTTTCTATTTTGGTAGATGAAGTTGTATATGGTGTACCCAGGAAGGTATTCAGGAGTCTATGATTTATGACAAAATATTCCATTAACAAGTGGAGAGTTACAAACACAAGTGCTATAAACAGTTTAAGACTAGGGAAGCGGCAGATGATGATTACTAAGTTTGTGCTAAAAAAAGAAGAGTCAGCATGAAGTATGCCAGGTTGTAGGTTGGATCGAGTCGAGTGTAATGAAGAACTTGATAATCTTCATCCAGTTCATTGTAATTGTGGTGTTTCTGTTATCATCTGATCATATGTAACATGCAGCATGATGGGGGCTTCGGTGAGAAGCCTATGCATATATACCTGTGATGCATACATATTTTCTGCAATGCATATGTAACTATATTAATATAACATAATGTGCGGTTGTGATGGCAGAAAAAATGTTGTGGGCTCTGACGACATTGCTCGTCGCTTTGACGTCATCTCGTCCTTCCCAGCCCAGACATATCAACTCCATGGATGTACTGATGTACACACACCCCACCCCCGGCCCTACCCAATGTGTGCATGTGGCACAAGTTGTTGCGACGTGTTGGGCATGCTGCAAGCAACCGGGTGTTATGTGGTGGCAGAGACAAGACACAAAGGAAAAGAAAGGACGTTACGCTAGGATCCAAGCGGTAGACGTTAGACGGAGCTATATATAATGGATGCGTAGCCAGGGGAAGAGCCAAGGGACGCAACCTGTAATGGGGTGTGCTGCCAGGGGAAGAGCCAAGAAACGCAACCTGTAACGCAGATCATTGGTCGGTCAGCAGACAGCAGTACTAGCTACCACTTCTACCTGCTGAAGCAACACCTTGGACTCGGCTAGCGTGTTGGGCGGCGCTTCTTGAGACGATACGCGACAGCCAGCTCGCCGGTGGGTGATCGCAGGAAATCACGGAGGCGTACGAAGCAAGGGCAGACCCCCCGGCTTGGGCGGAGGCCGTACGCGAGCGTCGGCCCCGGACGCGGCGCCGTGTACCGCGCCATGCATGTACTGTTGTACATGCACCCTAGATCCATGGGACGGCGGTGATTACTTAACTGCGCTTGACTAGTCATAGGTGATACTACGTACTATACAGTATACTACTGTCAGAGAGTAATTAACAAGCGGTAGCGATGTGTTTCTTCATCGCCTCTTGTAGATAGATTCTTCTACCTCGATGCAGTAGAAACGGAGTCGCTGTTTTCCACTCACTACCATGACTATATGTAGGTCCGTCTATCGCTAGGTCCACTCACTGGTCACTACTACCACTCATGTTCAGTGCTACGTAGTAGTAGTAGGAGTATTTTCTGTTTGACGCGACTGAATGGAGACTCGACCGAGGCTTGTTGAACTTTCAGAGAGGCAGGGCTCCTTGATTCCCGCTACAGCTTCCCGCTCCCACGTCCACTATTTGTTCCGGCGCGGAAACACGGGACGGCCAACTTAACCTGCCCTGCTTCGTCAATCAACCACACAACCGAACCAAGAAGACCCCGCTTCTCCCACGCCCACCCCGCTCCAGCCATCCGTCGATGCAACCGGCGCAGCCTCCGTGTGGCACCTGGAGAGGAGGGAGAGGAGCCCCGTCGCGGGCGGCGCCACTCCCACGCTGCAACCACCACCGGCTGCTCGTGCTCGTCATCATCGTCTACCTGGTGGGCGGCAGCGACGTTCTTCCTCTAGCCGCTGCTGCGGCGCCTGCCCGCCGTCTGGGAGCAGCGGAATCCGTGGCGTACGACGTCGGCTCACGGCCGGTACCGGAAGTGGTCGCTGCGGCGAGTTCACCGTCGTCGACGCCTTCCGCCGTGGGGTTCGCCGACGACAAGCGGCCGGTCCCAAGCTGCCCCGACGCCCTACACAACAGGTAGGACCGATACGATAGTTCAAAATAGCTAGACAGAACCTAGAGACCACGGTACGGCAAAGAGCCATGTTTTTACTTGCCGGCGCACAATAATGTCTCAATTTGTACAGATTCATCTTGTTCTGGTTCTTATAGGGTTATATTATGATTCTGAGTAATTACTGGATTCACGGTAATTATATATTGTGCCTTCAAGTAAAAAGTTCGAGATAGGTTCTCAAAAATCATATATGGTTCCACTGATTCGGTTCTCGGTTGTGCACATGGGATTGTCCGAGCATGTGTCTGTTTTTAGCCAAGAGATTCTTGAATCTCGCCGGACGCCGGGCATGCATCTGTGATCTGTCGATCGAATTAAGAGTAATATATTTTTTATTGAGGGGGCCTAGATATAACATACTTTGATGAATTATTTTCTCAGTTGAAATTACTAGGCAATTTGATTGGTTGAGACTAAGGGTGTGTTTGGTTGGAGTCACCAACCAAAATGTCACGGGTCGGACCCGTTCCTAGACCCCCATTCTAGCATTTGGTACACAGATGGAATGGTAACCGACTCACTGGTTCCCATAGACCGAATATACCTCCAGATGCAGAATGCGCTCGTACCTCCAAATTGAGCGGACCGCATGGAACCGGTCGTTCTCCGCGCACTCCCACAACTCTACCCCTCTTCCTTCCTGGACACGACCGGCGACGGGGTAGCAACAGGCGGCGCTGGATTGAGGGCACCTAGCGACGGCGACGGATGGAGGCGAGCGGCTACTGATGGCGGCGAGCGGCGCCGTAGATCCGTACCAGAGATGTTCAATATATTGTACATAATCATAAGCAAACAAGTGGAGAGATGAACAAATCTATTCCATTCCATCTCTGAAACCAAACACGAAAATGTAACCATTGTGTTCCTTAGAATTGTCTATACCAAACACAGGGACGGAACCGACCCATTCTAGTGGAATGGAACCATGACATTCCATTCCACTTCATTCCCGAACCAAACACATCCTAAGGTAAGTGAAATACAAGTAGATTCATCTTTGTAATACTTATTACATGAGTAGATCACTTTTTAAAGCTTGGATAAATTACATATTAATATAGTAAGTGTTAGTCAAAGTCTTGTCTTAAATAATCAAAAGGGGACTTATAAATCCTGCAAAGCAACAATCCTCGTCCTCTATTCCTACATAGTTGTAATCCACTACCTGTTTTTTCTTATTCATGCAGCCATGCCACGTAAAAAAGGGAAATATGTTAGTCATGGAACTACGATGGGTGTTTTTGTACCCCCCACACTTGTACTTGCCAAGATCTTGTGAGGTGATTCACGGAAATCTTTTCAAGGCGAACTCCATCCCTTTAAGTGATCTTGATACAAGCTTTATCAGCTGGCTACACTTTCGTTGTTGTCTCTTTAGTGTTTGTGTGATACTCCTCATGGATGGAGGAGCAACACCGTAGAATGGACACATAGAGTAGCAAGATGATGAGTACATGGGGATCGACGAGTTTACCTTCACCGCTCTATTTCTTGCCCATGGTGATGTTGAGGATGACACTTTTTTAAGAGGGGAAGATGATACGTCATGTTTCACCGACATCACCATGTCAAGTGCTCAAGTGCCAAGTGACACACATAAATTGCATACAAAGGTGAACCTTCTCCATTACACGTGTCCACTTGATACCTATGAGGATGGTCTACTTCTTGACACTCCGACCTTGTGCACATTTAGTTTTGAGCTGAATGATGTACGCAAAGGAGGGGGGTCATAGGTGCAAAGGCTATTACGACATCCAAGAGGGAATAATGGAAGCAAAAGAAAAAATGTACAATGAATGATAAGCGCATGAGAGGTGGGTCTCCGAGGCAAATGCAGCAAACCCACACCTTCTGGATGCCCTAGATCTTGAGCCAGGAATTTTTAACTTACATTTGGATAGAGTTTTCTTTTCTTGAACCTCCAAATTTTGAGCCCGTGCTTGGCATCGACTTTTGTACTTGCCTCTGGGCAGGAGTTATGGGCTCGGCCCATGTAGTTTATCACCTCCTCAACTCTTCAAGTAGAACCTATGTAAATTGTACTCATGTTACCAGAACATTAGACCCTAAACTAAAGAGATCTTCCTCATCTACTTCCCAACGGGGATCTCCCCAGGTGCGATCAAGGCCTTCCTCTTGTGAATAATAATCTATTGGAGTATCAAGACCTCATCTTGTGGAGAAGATTCCTCTTGGAATCAAGACCACCATCTCCTAGGATTTAGACATAAACTATATTCCTTTCCTTTTTCCTTTTTATCCTCATGCTACACCTAAAAGAGACATCAATTTCTCAAATAACTCTAAAGACAATTAAAAAATCTTTAGTTTGGTTTTGGGATCAAAGAGTTGGTCGTGTAGACATGAAGCATCTTGACAAACTTAACAAAAGGCAAATTTAGAGTGTTAAGGATGACATACATAAGCAAGTATGTGGTGCATGAGGCAATCCACCAGTGTCACCAATCTAAGAGGCCAATTGTCAATCCACCAGTGTCACCAATCTAAGAGGCCAATTGGCATTCTTAAACTGGACTTTGAGAAGGCTTTTGATACCACTAAGCATGAGACAATCTACCAGATTTTTTAAACATAAAGGTTTTAATGACAAATGGATACTTTGGGTTAAGCAATTCCCGTCCTCTGGTTCCTCTTCTGTTCTTTTGAATGGAGTGCATGGGAGGCAATTTGTTTGTAAGAAAGGTGTTAGGCAGGGTGACCCCATGTCACCTCTGTTGTTTGTCATTACTGCTGACTTATTATAGACAATTGTTAATATGCTCCAGAAGGGAAAACTACAACTGCCAATTCCATGCCATGATAGGGACTACCCAATTGTGCAAGATGCTGGTGTTTCCCTAATCATCTTGCCTGCTAATGAGAAACAACTTATTGAACTCAAGAGTATGTTACTTTTGTTCTCTCAGTCCACTGGTCTACATGTAAACTACCATAAGTTAGCCATGCTTGCAATTAATGTGGATCAATCTGAGCTGACCAGACTGGCTAGCTCTTTTGGTTGCAAGGTGGGCTCATTTCCATTCACGTATCTGGGTCTGTCAGTTGGTACCACTAGACCAAGAATAGTGGACCTAATGCTCCTAGTTGATAGCATGGAAAAAAGACTATCTGCTAGCTCTTCTCTCTTGGTACAAGGAGGGAGATTGCAGTATCTAAATTCTGCCATGTACTCTATTCCCATCTTGTTCTTGTGCAGTCTAGATATCCCTCCCAGAATCTTAAAGCAACTGATGAGGATCCAAAGACAGTGTCTTTGGAGGAAAAATGGTCAAGATCATGCACCAACTTTGGCTGCCTGGGACCTGGTGTGTAGACCTAAGAATAAAAGAGGGCTAGGTATAGTGAATCTGGCTGTGCAAAAATGAGGACCTCCTTTTGAAGCATGCTAATAAATAATTCAACAAAGCTGATATTCCCTGGGTGATCCTGATTTGGAATACTTGTTATAATGAGAGAGTTCCTCAAGCCACTACTCTATGTGGCTCCTTCTGGTGGAAGGACTATGTAATTTGATGGATAAATTTAGAGTTGTGACTACTATTCAGCCAAACAGGGGTGACGCTTACCTCTTTCGGTCTGACTCTTGTCATGTGGGTGGTTCTTCAACACCCCTGGCTCTCAGGTTCTGAAGGCTCTTCTCCTTTGCTGTTGACCATTGATAACAACCAAAGAGGTCTTTGACTCCCAGGACATTTCTAGTTTGTTTCATCAGCCACTCTCTCATATGGCTTTTGATGAACTCCAGTCCATACAGTTAGTTCTCCAAGGCTCACAGAGAAATCAGAGTATCGGTGATATTTGGTCCTAGAAGGAAGATGGAAAAGCTTATTCTGCTAAAAAGTTTAATATGCATATTCATCAGCCAATTGTACCCAATCCTTTGCTGGACTGGATTTGGAAGAGCTGTTGCACGATGATAATTAAAGTTTTTGCATGGATGTTGATCATGGATAGGGTAAACACACAGGATATGCTCTAGAGGAGGCATTGGAATGTCTCAGAGTCAAATATTTGTGTTTTGTGCCCAACCAGTACTAAAGAGGACAGGGACCACCTTTTCTTCACCTACAATTTTAGTTGTAGGGTTTCGAATTATCTACAGATTTCCAGGCAAGGAGATAATATGTGGGACATCACATCAGCTGCTAGGAGGGAATTCACCAAACCTTTCTACTCTGAGGTTGTATTTACTGTTTGCTAGAATATTTGGACCGTCAGAAATGCAAGGGTCTTCAGGATTGAAAGACCAAGCTTCAACAGATGAAGGGTTAACTTTGTCCATGATATATATCTTTATTAGCTCATAGGATTATGGCCAGCTTTAGAGATAACGTACTTAATTGGATTTACTTTTTACCTCCTTGAGATGCGTGTATTTTATTACTTGTAATGTACCTTTAGTAGACTAGGTTTAAATATTTTACTTCTTGGTTGGGAATAAAGAATTGGATTGTGGGGTGCCTTACCCACAATAACAGGTCAAAAACAGTATGTGGTGCATGTCGAAAGTAAGTTAGATATCATCATTCCATAAAAACGCATGTCATTTTTTTGTTTTGTCCTTGTTGTTGGTATTTCGGATTACAGTTTCTATTTTTGTTTGCTAACAAGGGAAAAACTCGAAGGATCGGCCAAGGGGGCATAAAATTTCACTTTTGTGTACTAAACTATTTTACTTCTATTTAGCTAATTGTATGACCATAATATCTCAACTAATACATGTTGATATTAAACTTTGAAAATTGAATGATGCTAAACATTATAGAATATAATTTTTGTTACAATATTGTATTATTTCAAATCATTTCTCTAGAAATTTAACTTTTAGTTTGCATCAGAAGTTCCATCTTAGTTTTTCCACTGCAATTTAGTTTGCATGAAAAATCTTTCTATCAATTCACCTGGAATTTCCATCCTTTGATAAACTAATTTATAATTTATGCTACTAAGTTTATTAATATATTGCATGCCATGTGTTCGCACCAGTTTTATTATCTTCATTATCCCAAAAGAAATCTATATGTTATACATATCTAATTAATATCTATATTCTGTGTGCGACGTTGGCCAAAACCATTTCCAATCCTATAGGTAATTAAAAAAACCTCTCTTTGCTCAAAGACAAGAAGGTGCTAGAATAATGTGGACATGGCATTTTGGAGTGTTTCAAGGATGTTTTGCAATTCTTTTCACCTGCTAAAAAATGAGATTAGAGACATTGTATGAGGTGATGACATGTTGTGCGGTCATGCATGAAGTGATTGTGAAGGATGAGAGGATGAGTGTGAGAATATTCGGAATGTTTATGATTTTGAATGGATGGGTAAACCTATCCAGCTTCTAGAACAAGAGGAGGCTACGTTTGAAAATTTTCTCGAGATGCATCATCAGATTCACAAACGAGAAACTAATACAAGCTTCAGATGATTTAGTGGAGCATTTTTGAGTAATTTAGCTAAAAAATTGGAACATGTGGCCGAATAAATTAATTTTAAATTTGAGTTATATTATTTAATAATTATATGTTTTGATTGTAATATTTATGTTGTCATTGTTGTTGCATGGTAATGTTTATCTTTATGTATTTCAATGTTCAAAGAGAAAATGAACAAGGGAAAAAGGAAGCGGGCAGACAAGTAAGGTTTTTTAAGATGAAAGTCTTGGATGACCAAAACCCATTCGACTGTCTGCTGACACGTCCGAATATGCCCACGGACAAATGGGGATGTTCGTTTGGAAGATAGCATTGGAGATGCCCTTGAAAATTCCTCCCTCAACAAAAAAGCCGATGGTGTCTGCGGACACGTCCGCAAGTGTCCGCGGACAAACATGAAATGCCAGTCATGACTTGCCGCTGAAGATGCCTTCATGCCATTAACCCAGCCGAGACACCCACAAAAAAAAGAGAAAAAAAAAAGAAACTCCATATATGCACACATTACCGCCTCACTGGCCCTACTCAAGCAAAGGTGTGTGGGTGCATGTGGTACAAGTTGTTGCGACGCGTTGGGCGTGATGCGCACGGGGTGTTATATGTGGGAGGAGTGACACGACAGGACAGGCAAAAGAAAGGATGTTACCCAAGCGTAAAAGCGTTGGACCTATATAAAAAGGATGTGCAGCCAGGGGAAGAGCCAAGAAACGCGACCTGTAATGCAAATGCAGCCAGGGGAGGAGCCAAGAAAAGCAACCTGGATGTGCAGATCATTGGTCGGTGAGCACTCAGCAGTAGCTACTGGCTGCTGAAGAAACACCTTGGCGTCAGTGGAAACCCATCGTCTACCTCGGCTAGCGTGTTGGCCGGTGCATGGTGAGACGGTACACGACAGCCAGCTCGCCGGTGGGAGGCGTGCGAAGCAAGGGCAGATCCCCGGCTTGGGCGGAGGACGTACGCGGGCGTCAGCCCGGGATGCGGCGCCGTGTACCGCGCCGTCCGCCATGCATGCAACGTACTAGTACTGTAGTACACGGTAGATCCGTATCACGGCGGTGATTACTTCACCGGATTTGACTAGTCATGGGTAGTAATACTCCGATTGTCAGAGACTAATTAACAAGTACCCCTACCAGTCCACGGTAGCGATGTGTTCCTCTCCTTTTATAGGTAGATTCTTCTACCTCGATCCAGTAGAAACAACACGCTGTTTTCCACTCCCTACCATGCACGTCGTGTATTTTCAGTTTGACGGGCGGTTGAGTCACTGTGGACTCAACTCTCGTTGAACCTTCAGAGAGGCAGGACACCATGATTCCCGCTAGCTTCCCGCTCCCACTCGCATTATTTGTTCCGACGCCGAAACACGGGACGGTAACTTAATCTGCTCTGCTTCGTCAATCAACCACACAACCAAACCAAGAAGACCTCCGTCTCATTGCCAGTGTCGCGCGCCCCTCCGGCAGCAACCCGCCGGCGTGCATCGAGCACTCGTCGATGCAACCGGCGCAGCCTCCGTGTGGCAACAGCCGGGGAGCAGGGAGAGGAGCCCAAGCGGGGGCGGCGCCACTCCCGCGCTGCAACCACCACCGCCTGCTCGTGCTCGTCGTCATCGTGTACCTGGTGGGCGGCAGCGACGTTCTTCTTCTAGCCGCTGCTGCGGCGCCGGCCCGACGTCTGGGAGCAGCGGAATCCGCGGCGTACGACGTCGGCTCACGGCCGGTACCGGAAGTGGGTGCTGCGGCGGGCTCGCCGTCGTCGACGCCTGTCGCCGCGCGGGGGGAGCGAGCACCTATGGGGCAGGGCCCCTTTTTAGTCCGGCAAGGGGGCGGAGGTCGCACGAAGAGCAGATCGAGGCGAGAGCGCGCGGGGGATTTTACCCAGCTTCGGAGCTTTCCGGAGAGATAAAATTCATACTGCTACTTTGTGTTTCTATATTGTTCTTGCTTGAGAGTGCGGGTGCCCTCAGGTTTCGAATGAGTCGACTCTCTCCTAGTCTCGAGTGAGCCGAACCTCCGAACCCCTTCTACGTGCGCATGGGCCTCCTTTTTATAGGCTAAAGGGGTCACCGACAGGTGGCAGCGTAGAAAGAGGGGTAGAAAGGTAAAAACGCGGGTTGGTACAACTGCTACCAACAGTGTCCCCTACCTAACTCTGACGGCAGGGGACAAGGGCATTTAATACCCGTCTGTGTCGCCTAAACAGTGCCGAAAGGGACCGCTAGGGACGCTACCGTTTGCCACGATGGTTATCTTGCCAGCGCTTGCTCGCCACCTCGCATCCCTAGCTGCACAGCCTCCTGCCACGTGTGCTTGGGAAGGTCCCAGAGCGACACGTTGGCAGGTGTGCTGGAGCGCGGGCGCGAAGTGGGGGTTTCCTGCGGCAAGCTCCTTGCCGCGGTTGTCGTCTTGTCGCGTTCGGGAGCTTGTCGCTCACCGGGCCTTGCCGGGGCGCGCGGTGCGTCGCGGCAAGTTTTCTTGGAATGCCTTGGGTGGCCTTCCCGGCAAGCTCCTCTTGCCGGGGCCTTCTTCTTCCCGGTCAGCTTCTCTTGCTGGGGCCTTGGCTGGCCTTCCCGGCAAGCTCCTCTTGCCGGGGCCTTGGTTTGAGTACTTTGTTCTTGAATGGCATCAAAGTAGCCGCGGAGGATCTTGGCGGACGCCCGGCAAGCCCTGCCGCGGGTCGCTGCGACTGCCCGTGCACAAGTTCGGTACTAAGGTACCCCTACTTTAGTACACCGACAGGAGCCCCCGGGCCTGGGCCATACACGGTGCCGAGCGCTGTTGGGCCAGGCCCAAAACAGTGCACGGGCACTCGCGACCTAGGTCACTCCGCATATCTCTCCGCTTCCACCGCGCACGCCCAGAACGGCACGCGTCAAACGCGGCGTGTGCGGGGCTGAGCTCCGTGAGCATGCGTCAAGCCATGATGAAGGGGACGGCTCACGCCCTCCTACCTAAACGGAGGTAGGCGTGGGGGCGTGGTGCATTTACTGGACGGGGCCAGTGCGCGGTTTTCGAGGCGTCCAATCCCACGATCACGGGGTGGGGCGATGCCGCCTCACCCGTCGCGTCGGCTCTGCATCCCCGCCACACGGCTCCCATGCGCTTGGGGTCACGGACGGTGGGAGTGGGAATCTGGGCCGTCGAGAGCAGAGGCAGCGGGTCGGTCCCGATTCCCTGCTCTTCCCGTGCCTTGATTCGCTGAGCGGGGCGGCCGAGCCCCCACCTTGCTCCTTTATAAAGAGCAGGAGGGGGGGCACAGAAGCCCGCACCCTCTCATCTCCTCCTTTCTTCAGCTTCTGCTCTCCTTTCTCCCATTCGCCATGGAGAAAGGGAACCCTGGCCCTTCATCGGTGGCGGTGAGGGTCGCCGCCAGACAGCGCACCTCTCCCTCTCTCGCACCCTTGGTGGGAGAGCCGGCCACAAGGGGAAGAGGGAGGGGGCGAGGTCGCGGACGAGGTCGAGGACAAGGTCGAGGCGCTCGGGGAAGAGGCGGACGGGGCGGTGCGCCAGCTTCGCCTCCGCCGGCGGTTCCTCCCCCCACGGCGGTCCACATAGGGGATGATCCTTGCGAGTTCTTCGTCAGGCTGCGCCGGGCGCCTCGTCGTCGCCTCCGGCTTCCAACTCCGTTCGTGAGCGCGATGGAATCGGACCCGCCCGAGACACTGAGACTGCAGATGAGGGGCTGTGGGATCAGCGGCACACGAGTCCGCGTTGTATTCCCAGCCCCCAATGTGATGTATCTTGATCGAGAGTGGAAGACGTTCGCCCGTATCCACAGCCTGATGGAGGGGTGCACCCTCCATTTTAAGTTGATGGAGGGCGATCTCCTCTCCGTCAAGGTCTTCGGGTGCTTCGGCACTCGGGCGAAGTGCTGCGTGGACAGCTCCTCCGATAGCGAAGGCTCTCCCTCGAGCGAGAGTGACGAGGAGGGGAGCGACAGCGACGACGAGGGTAGCGGGCGGCGGGATGGCGGGTCCGACTAGGTGTCGGGCGCCGCTTTGCGCGGCACCGGCGACCCCATCATCCGTGTCGCCGGCTCCTTGAACTCCCCGGGGTCGTCTCCTTGGGCGGCTGGCGTAGGGAGGCTGCGGAAGGGGAAGAGGGATGGCGACAAGGCCGTCAGGTCGGAGTACGAGGGCGTGGTGCCCTCGACAGCGTGCTGACGTCCTGCCGCCCCGTCTTCGAGCCCCGCTTCCGGCGCTGCCATCACCGTCCAGCCTTCGGACAGCCCCCGGGCTGTTCTCTTGGTGTCTTCTGGCACCCGTAGCTCGCCTAGGCGCCTCTTTTGCCCTTTTCGCCTCCTTGACCTACCTCCTGAAGAGAGGGACAGGAAAGGCATTACGGGCATCTTATCTTTTTAATTTGTAAGCCTTCGGGCCTTAGCTGCATCTAAAACTTGTAATCCTCTCTTTCATGTTTTTCATCCTTTATGGACTGTACCTGAGTGAGATGTTTTTTAATGAAAAAGGGGTTGCTTGCCGGGTTATTTGTCTCGCGGGTTAAACCCACGCCAAGGAGCAGATCCTTGGTATCCCTCGAACAGACAGTTCGCCTCCCGGCAACAGGCCCTGCCGCCTTCCCACGTCGTTCGACCTTTCTCACGCCTTTGACGGAGGCGGGAACGAGGTGGGTGCGGCCTCCTTGTTTCATCCCTCCGCTGCCGCAACTACGACCAAACTTGGCCCCGGGAACGGGCTCCAGGGCCTAGAGTTGAGGGAGCACGGCAGTTTTCGGGAAGAAACGCGGTTTCGCATTCCCCAGTCCATAAAAGGATGCATGAAGAGGGACGAAAGACTTATCTGGTATTGCAGCCCCCGGCAACTCTGGCTTGCCGGGGACGAATCTTGGCACTCGCAGCCCCCAGCGATACTGGCTTGCCGGGGCCTAGGTGCCGGCGCGCCCTTCTTCTCCTTTTCGTTCTCAAGCGGCCTGGCCAAGATATGCGAGCCCTGCGAATGAAGGAAAAGCAAAAGGACGGACTCTCGACCTCTAAGCTAAGGGTTAGCTGTTGTTAGGCACTATCAACCCTAACCAAGGACGAGACTCGACCTAGCATGCATGCTATAACCCCGGGGTATCAGCGCTTCATTTACTTGTGCTCAGGGTCTGCGCCTGGCTCTGTACAAAGGGTTACATGCAACAGCGGCAAGGCTTGTACAGAAAGGTGGTTGCCGGACAGGGTCCGACAACCGCGCCTTACGGATAAAACTTACGAAGATGCTCTATGTTCCAGGAGTTGCTCACCGGAAAGCCATCTTCGGTCTCTAGGCGGACAGCGCCAGGCCTAGTGACTCGTTTCACCCGATAAGGGCCTTCCCACTTCGGCGTCAACTTGTTGGAATTCTTGGCGGATTGAACGCGCCGAAGAACAAGGTCGCCTTCCTCGAAGCTTCTGGTTTTAACTTTGCGGCTGTGGTAGCGGTGCAAAGCTTGCTGGTAGCGAGCGGCTCGTACAGCAGCCAGAACACGATCTTCCTCGAGGAGCAGCGCGTCATCTTGGCGCAGCTGCTCTTGCTCAAGCTCATCATAAGCAAGCACTCGAGGCGATCCGTATACGAGTTCCGTGGGGAGAACCGCTTCTGCTCCATATACTAGAGCAAAAGGTGTCTGGACAGTGGCTCGATTTGGCGTCGTTCTGATCGACCAAAGAACCACCGGCAGCTCCTCGATCCAATTTCTTCCGCACTTGTGCAGCCTGTCGAAAGTTCTGGTCTTGAGCCCGCGCAGCACTTCAGCGTTTGCCCTCTCCGCTTGACCGTTGCTTCTCGGGTGAGCAACAGAAGCGAAGCAGATCTTGGCGCCAAGATCTTGGACGTACTGCATGAAGGTGCGGCTCGTGAATTGCGTGCCATTATCGGTGATGATCCTGTTAGGGATTCCGAAACGGCAAACAATTGACCGGAAGAACTTGACTGCTGACTGTGCGGTCACCTTCCTCACTGCTTCCACTTCAGGCTACTTTGTGAACTTGTCGATTGCGACGTACAAGTACTCAAAGCCCCCGACAGCTCGGGGAAAGGGGCCGAGGATGTCGAGCCCCCAGACCGAAAATGGCCAGGACAAAGGGATTGTTTGGAGAGCTTGAGCTGGCTGATGTATCTGCTTGGAGTGGAACTGGCACGCTTCACACTTGGTTACTTATGCAGTTGCATCCTGGAGGGCTGTCGGCCAGAAGAAACCTTGCCGGAAAGCTTTGCCGGCAAGTGCTCTTGCGCCAATGTGGTGACCACATATGCCTCCATGTATCTCCGCCAACAGCTCTTGTCCATCTTCCCGGGAAATGCACTTCAATTTCACTCCGTTGAATCTTTTTCTGTACAGTATGTCGTTGACAAACTGGTACATACTTGATTGCCGGGCTACTCTCTCCGCTTCTTCTTGCTCTTTGGAAAGTTCTCCTATTTGAAGGAAATGGACAATCCGCTGTGCCCATGCCGGAGCCTGTGGCTCGACGACAAGGACTAAAGGCGCAAATGCTGTTGCGGGAACATCCGCTTCCACGGCAAGAATCTGTGATTCAGCCGGAGCATGATGCTCCCCGGCAAGCGTGTCGGGACACAGCTTGTCGGGAGTGTCTGCTTCAACGAAACAAACCCTGGGGCTTGTCGGAGCAGGCTGCCCCTCAGCATTCTTTGTGTTGATCTTGGCTGCTGCGGGAATATCCGCTTCCACGGGAAGAATCTGTGATTCAGCCGGAGCGTGATGCTCCCCGGCAAGCGTGTCGGGACACAGCTTGTCGGGAGCGTCTGCTTCAACGAAACAAACTCTGGGGCTTGTCGGAGCAGACTGCTCCTCAGCACTCTCTGTGTTGATCTTGGGGACCTTCTTGACGGCGGCTTCGGGGGGCTCTGCCGGAAGGTAGTCGCCAGTAATCAACTTCCTCTTCTTGCTCTGTCCAGTTGATGGTGTTACAGATGGTTGAGTCAGCTTGAGCACAAAAATCCCTGGTTCCACGGGTAACTTGAGTGCGGCGCACTTTGACAGGCCGTCTGCAATGTCATTTTGAGCTCTTGGAACATGTTCCATTTGCAGGCCGTCAAAATACTCTTCCAGCTTCCTCACTTCATCAATGTATGCTTCCATCAACAGACTCTGATAATATTTGTTTACTTGACGGACGACAAGCTGTGAGTCACCCCGGACAATAAGCTTCTTGATCCCAAGGTCTGCCGCGATCCTGAGTCCGGCAAGCAAGCCTCCATACTCTGCAGTATTGTTTGTTGCTTGCTCCTTGGGAAAGTGCATCTGGACCACGTACTTGAGGTGCTCTCCGGTGGGTGCGACAAGTAGTACGCCCGCACCGGCGCCTTGCAGCGAGAAGGCACCATCAAAGTACATGATCCATTCCTTGCTTGCTTCCTTGACGGGGATGCTCCTCTCCGGAGTTTCTTCATCAGGTGTTGGCGTCCATTCTGCTATGAATTCTGCCAATGCTCGGCTCTGGATAGGTGAAGTACTCTCGAACTTGAGGCCAAAGCTTGACAATTCCAGTGCCCACTCGACAATCCTGCCCGTTGCCTCTGGATTCTGCAATATCCTCTTCAACGGAAAGCGAGTGACCACTGTGATCTCATGTGCTTGAAAGTAATGGCGCAGCTTCCTCGAGGCCATGAGAAGGCCGAAGAGCAATTTCTGCACACCAGAGTACCTTGATCTAGCCCCCTGCAGAAGGGAACTGACAAAGTAAACTGGGCGCTGCACCATCTTCTTCTGTCTCTCTTCTTGTGGCTGCGCAGATCTATCCTTGTCGGAGCCAGAACTTGTCGGGGAAGTGCCCTGCTTGTCGCTGGACTCGCTTGCCGCGGTCGCTGGCTCATCACCTGCCTCCCTCTCCACTACTAACGCAGCACTAACCACTTGATTGGTTGCCGCCAGATATAGCAGCAACTTCTCTTGTGGCTTAGGTGCGACAAGTGTTGGAGTAGAGGATAGGTATCTCTTCAGGTCCTGCAGCGCAGCCTCCGCTTCCGGAGTCCATTTCATTGGACCTGCCTTTTTCAAAATTTTGAAAAATGGCAGGGCGCGCTCAGCAGACTTAGAGATGAACCTAATGAGAGCAGCAACACAGCCGGCAAGCCTTCGCACATCCTTGACTCGCTTCGGCGCTTCGATTTGCTCGATGGCCTTGATCTTGTCGGGATTGGCTTCGATCCCCCGCTGAGACACGAAGAATCCGAGGAGCTTGCTGGAAGGAACTCCAAACACACACTTCTCGGGATTCAACTTGAGATTGATCTTGCGCAGATTTGTGAAGGTCTCGTCCAGATCTTGGATCAAAGTTTCTTTGTCCTTGCTCTTGACCACTATGTCATCCATGTAAGCTTCTACATTTCTGTGCAGCTGTGGCTCAAAAGCATGACTGACTATTCTTGCAAATGTTGAACCAGCATTCTTTAGTCCTAAAGGCATCCGTACAAAGCAGTACGTGCCACATGGAGTAATGAATGCGGTTTTCTCTTCATCCTCTTCTGCCATGAAGATCTGATGATATCCTGAGTATGCATCAAGGAATGAAAGCAGATCACATCCTGCCGTGGAGTCGACAATCTGGTCAATGCGCGGCAAGGGAAATGGATCCTTGGGACAAGCTTTATTAACATCAGTGAAGTCAATACAAAGCCTCCACTTCCCGTTTGCTTTGCGCACGACTACTGGATTGGCTAACCACGTTGGATGGAGTACTCCTCGGACCAAGCCTGCTGCTTCCAATTTCTTGATTTCCTCTGCAATGAACTCTTGGCGTTCTACTGCTTGTTTTCGGACTCTCTGCTTGACGGGCCGCGCGTGAGGGAAGACGGCAAGGTGGTGCTCGATTACTTTCCTGGGAACACCGGGGATGTCAGATGGTTGCCATGAAAATACATCGACATTCGCCCGCAGGAAAGTAACGAGCGCGCTTTCCTATTTAGGGTCAAGCGTGGCACTAATGGTGAAGGTACCACCAGTGCCGTCCTCCTTGGCGGCCACTTTCTTGGTCTGTGGTGAAGCTGTCTTTACCTTCTTGCACTTGCCGGTGGAGCTCGATGGTGCGTCCTCGACGGTAGCGCAGCACTCCGAAGAGGTGCGCTTGCCAGAGTGGGCATCAGAGCTACTCTTGCCGGACTTGGACTTGTCGGTGGAGCTCGATGGTGCGCCCTCGACGGTAGCGCAGCACTCCGAGGAGGTGCGCTTGCCGGAGTGGGCATCAGAGCTACTCTTGCCGGACTTGGTCTTCTTCTTCCCCCCGGGAACTTCAGCGGCAAGTGGTTTATGTTCTGCTGCGGCTGCTGCTTCCCGGTAGATTTTGTCGGTACAGATAAGTGCATCTTTCTTGTCGCCCTGGACAGAAATGACACTTATCGGACCGGGCATCTTGAGCACGTTGTAGGCGTGATGAGAGGCTGCCATGAACTTAGCAAGCGCTGGACGGCCAAGTATCCCATTGTAGGGCAATGGAAAATCAGCAACGTCGAACGTGACTCTCTCTGTCCTGAAGTTCAGCTCACTGCCAAACGTTACTGGCAGCGTGATCTTCCCCTTCGGCTTGCTCCTTCCCGGGTTGATCCCTTGAAAGGTTCCGGTTTCTTCGAGCTCGCTGTCGGGGATCTGGAGCTTCTTGAGTACCGCGGAAGAGATCAGATTCAGGCCGGCCCCGCCGTCAACCAGCATCTTCGTGACCTTGAGGTTGCGGATCGTTGGCGAAACCAACATCGGCAAGCACCCGACCGCAGTTATGCGGTTAGGGCGATCCTCAACATCGAAGATGATGGGCGTGCTGGACCACTTCAGGGGCTTGCGCGACTCAACGGACGGTTCTGCTGCGTTCACCTCCCGCATCCACTGTTTGAGTTGGCGGTGCGAGGTGTGCAGAGAGGCACCGCCGTCAATGCACAAAACGTCTGTTGCCTTCTGATACTCCTGCTCGTCGGCCTCATCTTCCTCCATCTCATCATCTTCGTCTTCGTCCTTGTCGCGGCCGCGGGGGTGCCTGTCTCCTTGCCGCTCCTTGGCCTTGCCGCGGCGCCCTCCCTGGGCGGGACGCTTCTTGCCGGATCCTCCGCCACCTCCCTGGGCCTTCTCCTTGTCGCGGCGCTCGTATTCAGCTTTCTGTAGCTCAACGAGCTGCTCAACCTTCTTGCAGGCCTGGAGGTCATGGCCCTTGGTGCGGTGGATCTTGCAGTACTGCTTGCCGGAGCCGTCCTGCTTGTCGGCGGCCACCACAGCCTCGCCGGAGTCATCAGCTTTGGCCTTCTCGGCGCCACCTCCACTGCCGGACTGCTCGACGACTAGCACATCCTTAGCTCTTCTGTTTCTGTTGTTCCGCCTCCGGTTCTTCTTCGCCGGGGCGGCATCCTCACTGTCAGATCCTTCTGCTCCTGCGTTCTCTCCGGGAGTTTCCTCCCCTCCTCAGCACGTGCACACTTGTCGGCCCGAGCATATAGCTCGCTGACATCTCTGATTTTGCACATCGCCATCTCCTCCCTCATCCTGCGGTTACGCACGTTCTGATGGAACGCGCTGATAACCGCGACAGGGTGGACGTCTGGGATGTTGCTGCACCTGGCTGAATCTCTGTATGTACTTGCGCAGGGGTTCTCCTTCCTTCTGGGCGAGCAGATGAAGATCGCTCTCCTGGCCATGGGGTTTGTGGCCGCCTGTGAAGGCGCCGACAAACTGATGACACAGGTCCGCCCACGAAGAGATGGAGTTGTCCGGCAAGTGCATTAGCCAAGATCTGACGTTGGGCTTGAGCACCAGCGGGAAGTAGTTGGCGAGGATCTTCTCGTCGCGCCCCCCGGCAGCCTGCACCGCGATGGTGTAGACGCTGAGGAACTCCGACGGATGTATCCTGCCATCGTACTTCTCGGGTACATCTGGCTTGAAGTTTTTGGTACTGGGCCACTGGACCTGCCGCAGCTCACGGGTGAACGCAGGGCAACCTACCGCGTACGGCAAGTCGCCTGGTTCCCCTGGCGCATGCATATCAACAGTGGGCCCAGCGCGCTGGTCTGACTGACGTCGCGCTTCTCTTCGGCGCTTGATGCGAGTACGAGCGTCCTCTTGTCGTCGTTCTTGGAGAACTTGGCGCTGGTCGCGGCGAGCTCGCGGGTCCGACGACGCGGTGGAATCGGCGTCGAGGTTGGCCCGGCGAGTCGGCGATCTTGGCCTTCGTGGAGGGGAGTACACGGTGGTGGCACCCCCAGCGGTCTTATCGGCGTCGGCTTGCGCCCGGGCGTCTCTCCGGGGCTTCGATGTGCTCGGTTGCCGGGGCTTGTCGCCATTGGCGAAGCCGATAAGGCTCTGAATGGTGGCCCTCCAGTCGTCGATCTTGTCTGGCGTTGGAGGGTAATCTAGAAGCAGCTGGGCTCGGGCCAGCGCTTCCTCTGGAGTCTTGGGTGGCGGTGGCGAGCGACGCGAGGTGCGGGATATGCTCAGACTTCTAACATTGTTAGAAGGAGCAACATCTCGCCCAGGCGACCGTCCCGCGCTCGCGCCAGCATGTTGACGCGCATGTTGGCCTTAAGCGTCCCGCGACCCACCAGCTTGGCCTTGTTGTAGCGCGAGTACGGTGCTAGGAGCACCGTGGCGTTGTCGATCCTGCACCTCCTGGGAGGGGTGCGGCGGATGTACAGACGCTGAAGCTTGCGGGGCCTTGTCCTTGGACCGAGTGACGATGTGAGTCCCTCCGCTGGCGCCCGCTCCTCCGCCGGCATCCCCCCCACTGCCCGTTTGCTCCGGTGGCGGTAGGATAGACGTGGACGGAGCGGCCACCTCCGAAGCCTTCTCCTTCGGTGGCATGTCGATGAAGATGTTGTTGTAGCGCGCGCAAACGCCGGATCAGGTTCGCACAACCTCGACGCACCCCCTACCTGGCGCGCCAGAGATGTCGCCGCGCGGGGTAGCGAGCACCTATGGGGCAGGGCCCCTTTTTAGTCCGGCAAGGGGGCAGAGGTCGCACGAAGAGCAGATCGAGGCGAGAGCGCGCGGGGGATTTTACCCAGCTTCGGAGCTCTCCGGAGAGATAAAACTCCTACTGCTGCTTTGTGTTTCTATATTGTTCTTGCTTGAGAGTGCGGGTGCCCTTAGGTTTCGAATGAGTCGACTCTCTCCTAGTCTCGAGTGAGCCGAACCTCCGAACCCCTTCTACGTGCGCATGGGCCTTCTTTTTATAGGCTAAAGGGGTCACCGACAGGTGGCAGCGTAGAAAGAGGGGTAGAAAGGTAAAAACGCGGGTTGGTACAACTGCTACCAACAGTGTCCCCTACCTAACTCTGACGGCAGGGGACAAGGGCATTTAATGCCCGTCTGTGTCGCCTAAACAGTGCCGAAAGGGACCGCTAGGGACGCCACCGTTTGCCACGATGGTTATCTTGCCAGCGCTTGCTCGCCACCTCGCACCCCTAGCTGCACAGTCTCCTGCCACGTGTGCTTGGGAAGGTCCCAGAGCGACATGTTGGCAGGTGTGCTGGAGCGCGGGCGCGAAGTGGGGGTTTCCTGCGGCAAGCTCCTTGCCGCGGTCGTCGTCTTGTCGCGTTCGGGAGCTTGTCGCTCACCTGGCCTTGCCGGGGCGCGCGGTGCGTCGCGGCAAGTTTTCTTGGAATGCCTTGGGTGGCCTTCCCGGCAAGCTCCTCTTGCCGGGGCCTTCTTCTTCCCGGCCAGCTTCTCTTGCCGGGGCCTTGGCTGGCCTTCCCGGCAAGCTCCTCTTGCCGGGGCCTTGGTTTGAGTACTTTGTTCTTGAATGGCATCAAAGTAGCCGCGGAGGATCTTGGCAGACGCCCGGCAAGCCCTGCCGCGGGTCGCTGCGACTGTCCGTGCACAAGTTCGGGATACTAAGGTACCCCTACTTTAGTACACCGACAACGCCTTCTGCCGTTGGGTTAACCGACGACAAGCGGCCGGTCCCGAGCTGCCCCGACGCCCTACACAACAGGTAGGATAGCTAGAGACCATAGTATAGAGCAAAAGAACCATGTTGAGTTGCCGGCTTATCAGATTGGGCACCTTTGGGACCAATACTATCTCCGTTTATACAGAGGTTCATGATCCATCCTTGTTCACTTGTTCTTATAGTGATTCTGAATGAGTGAATGATTATTCGTTTCACCGTAATTATATTCTTGTACCTTGAAGTAAAAAGTTCGAGATGGCTGTTCTGAACATTTCTTCTGTCACTGCGTCGGTTGTGAACATGGGGCTGTCTGATCGTGTGTCTGTTCCTCGCTAGAGATTCTTCAATCTTGCCGGGCATGCAGCTGTTAGCTGTCGATCGAACTAACCATTATTTTGGAAACATTTTAGATGATTTAGCTGCAGGTGTTATGTTGGAGATATTTTAGATGATTTTTTTCTTCTAAAGAACAGTAATAAAAAATAATCTAAAAGAGCCAAATGCAACAAAATTTTATACCATATTTGTTTATAAATTCCAACTTTATTAATATTAATAATGTTTTTGTTACAAGCAAGTGTGACATATAAGGGGACCGTTTTATATTTATCCTCAAGCTACTCCTAAAGTAAGCATCTGCTTTGGGGTGATGTACAAATGTAAATCTTCACAAACTCAACAAAGTATAACATATTTTCAACTTCAATGATGTTATTTTCAAAAATCAAGTTTGTGGTATCTGTCAAGATGACAAGTAATTTGGATTTTATTATCCCGCCAACAATGTCATGTCTCGTTTAAGAACACTTGAACCACCACTCTATATGCATGCCCGTATGAGGGGGTGTGCAAAATTAGGGACGCCAACAAATTGTCTAAGTGGTAGCATTAGTACTAATTTTGTGCGTAGAAATTTGTTTGCGTAATCATTAGAACTATGCATCTAATTAAAATGCTCAAAATATAGATAGTCTCATACAAATTTGTGAATTGGCTACAACAGTAAGTTGAATGATATATGATATTTCAGAAAAGATTTAAATGAATATATAAAATTGAAAAATTAGTGATTAGAAAGACAAGAAATGTGGCACATTAAAAAAATCTGAGTAAAATATTAACCAATAAGAATCAATGTAATTCTATAATTTACATTGAATTTATTCTTTTATATAGTGCCTAACCTAAGATTTCCACCTGGTCCGCAATTTAATGGGTACGACTTTGTATATCTTCGGTTTATATATAACTACAAAAACAATGATTTATGCTTTTAATTTTGCCATTTTAAATGAATTTTCTCTTTTTTTGGATATTTTAATTTCAAAACAATAAAACTCAAAAAACTTAAAGAGCTCTGCCAAAAACAGAGGAAAAAATTACTGATTTATACTGAGCAATTTTACTTGTGTTTTATCTGTTGCATGACAATAATTTTTATCCAGTATGTTATCATATTAAATTTTAAAAATAAAAATTATATAATTTCTGACCCATCATATTATATATCAATATTGCTAAATTTTAAATAGTTTCTTTTTACAATTTTTTTCATTGGAAATACAATCTCTAGGAATTTAACTTGTAGTTTGCATCATAAGTTTTATGCTGGAGTTCCCACAATTTATTCCGAGATAGTGACGCTTAAGAAAATCTATCGGTCAATTGAGCCCCATCCCCCCCCCCCCCCCCCGCCCCCCTCCGCTTTAGATGTATGTACAATAAAAAAACTGCATCCTTTCATGAATTAATATCTACATTATACATATCTAGCAAATATCTTGATGAAAAGTTTCTAGAGTGTAGCTGTTGTTTTCAACACAAAAATAATAATCAAAATTGTAGAGTGGGGCATCTATGGATCCTTGGCATCGCTGAATTTCTGGTTAAATGCACCCATCATAATTCCGAGGTTCAATAACCGGCTGGTATCACACTCTCTCTCGATAGCAACCACCAAATCCATACACCAAGTTCAAATACAAGAAAGGTAAATATAAGTCTGTTGGGGCAACAACTTAAACATGCCCAAATAAAAGAGATAGGCCACAAAGGGTCTGTAGATTACTGGCTTGCTGAAGGAGAAGGACAGCGTGCTGCCGAAGCCAATGCGTCCATCATGCCGGCAAGATGGTCCAGGGAGTGGGCGACGATATTGTAAAAGGGCCAGAAAATTGAAAATGGAATTAGTGGCCCGCCGTAAAAACACTCGCTCGATAACCATCTTGTTACGCGTCATCCAAATAGTTCATATCATCACCGCAAACACTAACCAGAAGAGGCATCTCCTCCTCCCAGTTGGTTGGCCCGAGTTTCCAGAAATTCACTCATGTCGGACAAAGCACCAAAGAAAATGGACAGTAGGGCAAGGGAAGAAGATGTTAGTTCCAGTCTCCAGGACACCACGAAGAGGGCATACCCATCGCCAAACTCAGTTGCTTGATAACCTCCGTCTCTGATGGGAGGCAGTGACGTAGAACCTTTGTCATTGGTGGTATCACACACACTCTCGACTCTTCGTACTTGATATAAAAATAGAATTGTTTGGGAAACACAGGTATGAAATTTGAAATCTAAGGCTATATTTATATGTATTTAGGATTTTTCATAGTTTAATGCATACTCGGTAAGAACTTTGAATATATTCCGGGCATGCATGAACACACATTCGTCAACATCGACTTTGAGTTCACCCACCGATCCCAGCACAAGGCTGACGTGTAGAAGAAGAATTTATGTGCATATTCATGTTAACTAAGTATTCTCGTATCATCGTACGTTCTCTGAAATGTTCTTTTGCCATGTTTTCACTTTTAACCCTTTGCTGTGAAGAACTAGCTGGTAGGCAGCTGTATAGCAATTAATTCTGATCTGAAAGTGTAAGAGAATAGAGTTGGTGGAATTGTTGATGTGTTATTGCTGAGGTTTGTGGGCGTGTATATATATAGTGTATACGGACCTTCTCAAAATACTCCCTTCGTTTAGAAATACTTGTCGTGAAAATGGATACAAATAGATGTATTTAGAACTAAAATACATCGATACATCCATTCCTCGGACAAGTATTTCCGGACGGAGAGAGTACAAGACAAGATATAACAAATGGGCGTGCAGCCAGACATTGCAGACACAGCAAACCCTTGGCCTTGGGTCAGGATCGGAGCAGCTAGCTGGCGAAGAACCCATCTGAGTAGCCGGTAGCCTTGTTGCGCGGTTTACCCTGAGAGACGGTACACGACACCCGGCTCGCCGGTGGGAAGCGTACGCTGCAAGAGCAAACCCCCGGCTTGGGTGGAGGCCGTACGCGAGCGTCAGCCCCAAATCCGGCGCCGTGTACCGCGCGCGTCATGCCGTATGACGCCGGTGATTATACTTAACTAGGTCATGCATACTACCGTGAGAGACTAATTAACAAGTACGCACACCAGTCCACGGTAGCGAAATGTCCTCACCTTTGTAAACAGATTCTTCTACCTCGATCAAGTAGAAACAGAGCACGTAGCAGTGACGCAAACGTATTTTCTGTTCGATCGCACGACCGTGTCAAGGTTTGTTGAACTTTCAGAGAGGCAGCGCTCCATGATTCCCGCTAGCTTCCCACGCCCACTCCCACTACTTGCTCTGCTTCGTCAACAAACCACACGACTCTCTCTCTCGCTCCGCCGGCGTCGATCGATGCAACCGGCGCAGCCTCCGCGTGGCAGGCGCGGAGGGAGAGGAGCCCCGGCTGCACGGGCGGCGCCGCTCCCGCGCTGTAACCACCACCACCGGCTGCTCGTGCTCGTCGTCATCGTGTACCTGGTGGTCGGCAGCGATGTTCTTCTTCTAGCCGCCGCGGTGCCAGCACATGCACATGGGCGCCGTCTGGGAGCGGGGGCGTCCGCGGCGTACGACGTCGGCTCACGGCCGGTGCCCGAAGAAGCTCTGGTGAGCTCGCCGTCGCCGTCGTCGACACCTTCCGCCCTGGGGTTCGCCAACAACAAGCGGCCGGTCCCGAGCTGCCCCGACGCGCTCCACAACAGGTAGGTAGGGTCCATACTTCGAGCTGTAGCTTAGCTAGCTAGAGACCACAATACAGCAAAGAGCTCTGTTTTGACATGCCGGCTCGTCAGATTGTGCGCGCAATACTGTTTCGCTTTGTACAGGTTCATGCTTCTTTTCTCTTCTTTTTTTGCGAAATTCAGGTTCATGATTCATCTTTGTTCTTATAGTGATTCTGAATGGTTACTGGGTTCACGGTAATTATATTGTGCCTTGAAGTACAAAGTTCGATATAGATTCCGAATAATTCTTGTGCCACTGCATCGGTTCTCTGTTGTGAACATGACATTGTCTGATGTGTGTCTGTTTTTAGCTAGAGATTCTTGAATCTTGCCGGGCATGCAGCTGTGAGCTGTCGATTGAACTAAGAGTTTTTTTTTCATCCAAAAAATAAGATTTGGTTTTCTTTGTTGAAGGGAGCTAGATATATTATGCTTTGATGTATTATTTTCCACTTGAAATATACTCCAATGTACTCCCTATGTTCCTAAATATTTGTCTTTTCAGAGATTCAAATGGACTACTACATACGGATGCATATAGACATATTTTAGAATGTAGATTCACTCATTTTGCTCCGTATGTAGTCATTTGTTGAAATCTCTAGAAAGACAAATATTTAGGAACGGAGGGAGTATTTGGTTAAGACGGGATTTTACTCTTTTGCGGTGATTGGAGAGTTACAAATTGTAATTTCGTGTAACTCCCTCACTGATTATTCTCCACCGTTGATTTCAGCATATTAATTAAAAAATTAAGTTTAATCAATAAGGGTATTATGGTCATGTGTGATTTCTTTAGTACTCCGCTGGTCAAACCCACGCATCTGGCTAATCCATCTCACCAGAGACGCCGATGCGAGGACCTCCGAGACGGCGGCGCACCAATGAGGACCTTGGCCACGATGCCGGCGACGCCGGCGCGAGGACCTGGAGGCGAAGACGTAGCGCGAGATCCAGGAGGCAAAGCCCCGGCTGGTCTTGGTCGTAGTGGCCTCTCCCGCACGTACGTCCCTGCCGACGCCGCCGTGAGGTTCTGGATGGGACGACGCCGGTGCGAGGTATTGGAGGTCCCGGCTGCGCTTGGTCGTAATGGAGGACGAATAGAGGTATCTCTTCCTCCCGTTCTTCCCTCCCCTCCTCACACCTGGTGTTGGCGGTGAAGGCGTGGAGCAACTGCAAATTGCAGCACTTTGAAATATAATTCAGCAGTTAGGGTTCAAATTGCTAGTGGATACGCCAGCAGTGCGTTCGCTAGATTGCACAACTTCCACAATCACTAATCACATGATTAGCGGCTGCCCGCGTCTAGCACTTGAGCTGACCTCAATGCCTGCAATGATGCTGCTGTTGTTGACTGTTGGCACGCTGCTGCTGCTGCGTATTTCAATTTTGACATGCACGCATCATCAACACAAAACTCTGAAGAAAAAAGGGATATGATATGGATTTTTTTCAGCAAGGAACATCATTTGGTTTGTCACACAAACCCACAAGTAATCGTGTATGCTTATGGTCATACTCCTGTATCATACACGTACACAAGTTCAGGCCGTACATGTATAAAGTTCTGTTAACTGTCTAGCCTTTATTGACTAATGAAATCTTGAATTTTGGATTACTTAACAGCATGTTCAAACAACTGAAATCTTGCTGCAGCATACACATACAAGTTTCCGGTCATACATGTAAACTATGGCTTGGAACAACTAAATTAGTTCTAATAATAGTTTCATAGTTCAGTTGCATGTGTTTGTTTTGAAGTTCAGAATAGACACAGGTTCATAGTTCACAAGTTTCTTACAACATGTAGCACTCCCCAGTGGCATTTGCTGCTTATAAAGTACAGAGAATACTAATAATAAATACCACTAAGCATAGGTACAAGAAAATTCTGACATATGATAAACTACAGAGATTCTGCAATTTGTGAGGAGTTGTTAAATATTACTTGCTACGATAACGTTTTCAGACTATGAAGAGTGTGTTATATGTTGCTTAGAGATTGTTTAGCTGGAGTGGCCTAACAATTCTAGAAGACACTATACACCTGTTTTGTATGGCATAAATTCATAATCTGTAGTATCAGTCTTCTTAATGCAAAACTGGAGACTGCATTTCCATGGCACTGACATGCTATTTACTATTCTTGCATTAAGATGTACTACATAATACCAAGGTTAATTTGTTTACCTTCCAAGTCCTTCACTTTGCCATGACAAATTTGCTTGGCCACAGTTCATGTTATCTTATCTTCCAATGTACTACCTCCGTCCGGGTTTATTGGTCCCCATTGTATTTCGTGCCAAATTTTGACCATAGATTAAACTAACAAAATGTTCACGCATGTCACCAAACATTATATTTTTGAAAACTATGTTGAAATACGAACCCAATGAAATAATTTTTCTTGACATGCATTAACATTTTGTTAGTTAAATCTTTAGTCAAAATTTGACACAAACTATAAAGGGGATCTATAAACCAGGACGGAGGTAGTAAGATCCTTTTTCCGTGGAATCAAGTCTACCGGATTTAGTATTGACCTTTTCTTCTATCTTTGTATACATGATGGTAGTCATCAAGGAAATTTTAGACAATTGTACAACCCGACAGAGCAAAGGATGCCATGATACTGATTTTATCATTTCCTTTGCACCTGTTCTTAATACTGATTGACTCAGTGCAGTTTCTTTCTTTTCAATGCAATTGATTATTCAATTTCGTTTGTTGTTAGGGCACTATAATCAATGTTTAGTAATAAAATTTAGTGACTGTCCCATGTAAACTTGATTTTGTGGCTGCAGGTTTATTCTCTGTCTTGGGTGGTCATTGTAGTAGTAGTGTGTATTGGACAGCCTTCAGGCACCGTCGTTTACCTCTGAGTCGCCGGCCAGCCGCCATCATCTACCTCCCATCTCGTTGGATCCCGACAGCTGCCATCGTCTACCTCCCGCCTCGCCGGACAAAGCGGTCGTCTAACTCTGTCTCACCGGGAAGCCACCGCTGTGTACCTCTGCCTCGTAGTTAATCGTGTGCTAGCAATTCCTCCGAAGAACTTGTTAGGTTATTCTAACTCTGTCATGTATCCATGATCTTGTTTTCTAAATATGTAATTTTTTTAGTGATTTTCATTTTATATTTTATTTTTCATGGAGCTTCCATGATTTATTTCATTTTCTGGTATATATATTCGAAGATCATGTGATGCAGGCGATGGGTCCGTTGGCAATTCAATATGCGAGTATGTCGTTGCCAACTCGAGAGGTGTGTTCACAGGATGATTCAAATCATGGTTGATCATGCACAATCTTGCCTGCTAAATCTAGATAACCATAAGCTATTTATTCCAAATGAATGCTTATTTTGACCTTACTAGCCTCACGAGTCACGACTGATTCAAATTTGTTTGTGAGGTTGTATGCCAAGGATATTAGATCATAGACATTTGCTATTTTTATGTTTTGTATCCTGCCTCTCCACTGTATCATGTGTCATGTATTCCGTATCATGTAGGTAACTTGTTCTATATCAACAAAAGTTACTTGCTGTAAAATAGACTGTATATATCATGTATATAGTTTCTTATACCCTAAACTAAAATTCTGTGGTTCTCTATATGTAGGATCTTGTTCCTTGTGTTCTTCTGTCATTTGACAATGAGCAGATATTAATCTACAGAGGCAGTGACTGGAACTCTAGATACTCAGCCTCCGACTCTCACTCCAAAAGTTCAAAAGAATAATCTGGCAGCGTCATCTGCTTTGAGTAGCTCAGGTATCATCTAATGTTCACAATGAGCCATACACAAGGCAGCAGTAAATGGGGAAACATGTATGCTTACATCAATACCACAGTGCAATTTTTGGTTTAAAAAAACTGCAATTCAGGATGGGTGATTAGAAGAGCTGGAAGGGAAGGCGCAAGAACATGATCAGGTTGTTGCACAAGAAGAGAAGATAAAGGAGATCAAGATTGTTGTAGAGAAGATTATCTGTTTTAACTTGTGGCCATTAAAAGCTGTAGAGAAGATGATGCATTTTTATTAGATTCAAGTGAGATTATTCAGATTTGCAGAAATAGTGCAGAGGATCGTGTAACGCTAAATTATCCGTGTTGTTGCTGCTTATCCTTGAAGAAGCTTGTGGTTAAGAATTGGACTCGGCTCCAAGGAGGCAACCTTTTCTTTGTTTTGTTATCATTTGATTATTTCACTATATATTTTGTTCAGTTTTGCTGTAAGCATCAGGCCTTAACAGGAAATTCAATTTGATTTACTTGGCCATGATCAACGAACACAGATATTACACAAGCTCACCAAATGAACGAGAATTTGACAACATAGAATGGATCACGAGAAGTAAACATACAAAAGTGGCTCCAGCCTTGGAGAGAAGTTATCACAAATAGATTCTCGACAAAAGTTTATAGATAGAAGCTCATATGAAGCATCCCTCCATTAACAAATATAAGTTAGAAACATCGTATATTTGTGAACGGATGGAGCGGAGGGAGTAGTACGCAAGACTTGACACAATCTAAAATGAAATAAAGATGTATTCAAACAATTAAATCTATAATCTCCAGCCTGGCCACTGCAAATCCGTGACCTCCATCTTTGTAAGGAGGGCTGGTGCCATCAACCATACCATTCCAGAAAGTGATGCTGTGACAACGTGTGGTGTTGTGATCCTCCACCAATCCAACATGGATGATGACGACATGCACCATCCTGCGCTTTTCTGTCGGTGGCGAGGCTGGGTCATCCGGCTCCGGCAGCTCCATGTGCTAATCTTTGGCACGTTGAAGGGGTCCTTCATCCACACCTGCACAAGAAGATACTTGATTAAAGGAGAAAAGGTGATCAATTTCTTAACAGGAATAATTAGCAAATATCTACAGCAAACCAAGTGTATGCCTAAAAAAGGCAAAATAAGTGTACAGATACACAAACGGATCAAGTCAACCTATCATCTACCAGAACCAAATCTCATTTCTAGATTCAGCAAACCAACTAATGCAATCTTTGAAAGGTTCAGTCGACTGAAAAAATTCAATAATGCAGCTAGCTTGATGGATTACTACGATCGACCCCACAAGAAAAACTACAGGCTGCAGCAGCAGCCGTGAACGCACACACAGAACCGTATTGTCAAATGCCAGCCTCTCCTGCAGAAAATAAGAAAAAATAGCATCACGAATAACATGCACCATTTTTATACTGATAAAGACATGTCAACAAGAGTTGGTACATTGCAGCTTGTTTTGCATTCAGACTAATGCGCTACATGGAGCTCAACACCATAACTATCACGGTCCTCTTTTATCTTTTGTAGGCGCTTTTGCATTGATCTCATCTTACGTGGCATCTTAATCTTCTTCATCGTGGCTGCCCACTATAAGAAGTACAATGTGGTGTGTCAGTACCATGGAAGGCTTGAAAGGGGCGGAGATGGCATTACAAACTAGTTTCAATCAGGCGCTTGAGAAAAACAATGCAGAAACTGATATTACACTTGGTATACAGACTAGTTTTACTTCACTTTCCCCTCAATCAAATCATGATATTTGTGGGCATAGCTTACTATTGGTGAGACAAAAGATGGCAGGGACATTCAAAGATCAACTTCAACAGTGAGGTTCAGATCTACTTCACTACATAAAAAAATTATAGATGTAGTTCATTACCTAAAAATATTCATATGTTATTAAACAACAGCATTCAGATCACGATTGATAGTGACCAAATCGACAGGATCTTGCATACCAGGTTGAGGTTGGTTTCATCTTCAAAATCTTCAAGCATGTCAGATATGTCGTTTGCCGATTTAGCCACAGAAGCATGGACTTATGCTTGATAGACTCCCTCTCAGCGTCGCCGAGCACAGCCTCCACCGACTCTAGCATCATCTTCATGTTCTCCAGATCGTTCCTCAGTTTCCTGTGCAGCTTGATCTTGCCTGAAATGACAGAATTGATCTCGCCACCTTGATGACTGCCGAGGCGAGCATGCCCCCGAGTGCCACCCCGACTGTCGACATGGCTCGTGCCTGTCGAGTTGGGTTGTGTATTGAATAGTGGATTCGCCATTGAACCGGCCCTTATCAATCTATCAAAGCATTGGAAGCAAAGAAATCGAATCAGCAACTGCAAAATCAATCATGACCTGTTTTACAGAATACAGATATCACAGTCTTGCAAATACAAGTCAATTAATAATATTTATAAAATCTTAGACAAAAGGAGTTGCACACCTGCTCCATTAAGCATAACGAAGCAACATTCATAATTTAGTTACATGGCCACTGTGGAAAGCTGTGTGCTTCGTCAGATTTTTTACAGTTTCCAACTAGTAACCAGAACTGAAGAGCAATGGAAGTTGTGCCCTTGCAAAGAAGAAGGTAGAGTAAGAGATATGGACCTGTAGTCGGTGCTGCGCCGGGCTCTCCACAGATCCGGCCTGGATTACGTCGGCGGCAGCGTGATCCGGCAAGGTCAAGTGCCTCTTGTTCGCCCACCGGTCCACCATCGCGCGCTGCACGACGAGGCGGCGACCTCCTAGACCTTCACGGGGTCATCGGTGGCCTTTCTCTCCGCCTCCTCCGTAACACCACGACCGCTGAACTGGCGCAGGGTGCTCTTCCTCTGGACGACGCCCCTGGGACCCCTCGGCCGCCGCCACCGCCGGGGTCATCGGCTCCGCCTCCTCGCCCCAGCGGCCATCCTAGCCGACTCCCTCTGCCTTCGCCACCGCCGAGGTCATCGGCGGTTCAGCCCTGTCCTACCCTGCTGCTTCGAACAAATGTTTTCTAGGTGAACGGTGGAGGAGCGACCCAGATGTGTCGGGCCATACAGCGAGAGCGAGGGTGGGAACGGTTTGGCCTTGACTGAAATTGGACGAAACTACCCTTTTAGATAATGATTAGCCCCACCCTAATATTGTAATGGTCCCACCATTTTTTATAATTTCATGTAATTTTAGTCTCGTAACTCCTTGTAATTCCTATTTCTCCACCATTAGATCGAAGTGGATGAACGACCCGTAAAATCGCCAATCACCGTAACAGTTGTATAAAATAAAACATTTTTTATTGTGGGTGTAAAAAAATCAGATACTAATATAGTAACTGTGAGTCAAAGTTTTGTCTTGAGTAATCAAAATGTATGCCTTGAAAAGAGAGAAGGAGTTTCAGGCTTACTAATAATTAATCAAAAATTCTGAACTGAGGCACATGTAGTTTAAAAGTGTCAAAATAACCAATCTCTTGAAGTATTAATCAGAATTATTATACGTATATGTTTTATTTACCACCGAGTATGTGTCAGACAAGTGCTTTGAAACTCCCCCCCACAAAAAAAAAAGTGCTCTTAAACTACTCCATCTGTTCCTAAATATAAGTCTTTGTAGAGATTTTACTAGGTGGACTACATACGGAGCAAAATGAATAAATCTAAACTTAAAATGCATCTATATACATCCGTATGCGGTTTACAGTGAAATCTCTACAAAGACTTACATTTAGGAACGGAGTAGATTCTACTACATGTTTTATTGTCGCCAGCTACTATGAAGTTATACGCTAGTTATCAGGTTTGTACTTAAGAGCCATCGGTCATTACATGTGGGGGTGTTACTCAAGCCCATACTAAGATTATCGACAGATTAGTTATAAAGAAGTAAGTGATGGTATCAGAACATCTAGAATTAAGTTGTTGTGCTAGATCTCATTAGCGATAATTAATTGCCATGTCACGAGAATTTTTAATCTAGACTAGAGTACCCAATACAATATCCAAATATGCATATCCACCATGAGAGATGGTTTGTTTTCAGTGCACGTTAGTCCACTGTGCCCACATGTAGAGGAACATGTCGGACGAGGTTTGTCGCAAGAGGGGTGACTCGCGCAAGGCTCGTAACACCTTGATGATGCTTGTTGCGTGGGAAATCTGAAACGAACGCAACGCGAGGATCTTCCGCAACACCGCCGCCCCTACTACCGTCGTCATCGCCAAGATTAAGGATGAAGCCTCTCTTTGGGCTCGTGCGGGTGCAAAGTATTTGTGTAATATTGCCGCAAGAGTAATTTGTAATCGCCCGCTTGGCGGAACCATGTCTACTCCTCTTCTTAATTAATGAAAATGGTAAATCTTTTGCCTTGTTTCAAAAATAAAAGATCTAAGCCAAGCCAACTTACCAACGTATCACACGCAGGACAACAAGAATCGACAAGCAAATTAACTCTGCAATTGCTCTAGCGAGCTGCTGTGCTGAATCATGTACAGATGCTGAGAGCAGGACGTGACGCAGCACGCGCACCACCACGACAGCTCAAATTCAACGTACGCAACGCGCTTGCATGGCCATGGAGTTGGCTGTACTGAGGTATACCATATGCCCCGGCCTGAGAGTTTCATAAAGGGGATGGGCTATGAACTCCGGGCGGTCATGGAGTGACTTGTAATTCTCAGCCAGACTCCATGGCAACTGGTCAGCATGTCGATGAGATGCTCCCCCTATGCAATTGCATTGAAGCAATGTTTCTTCTGATGCCTCTCGTTCCTCAAGGTTACTGTTTCTTTCTACCCCTGTTCTCTCTATAATGTCTCACATGGCCTCGGTTCTCAAAAATGTGTATATGGTTCTTATCATGTATATTTATACATGTGAAATGGATGGATGGAATCACAACTATATTCAATGATCATGATATGATCAGGATACTCAATGAACATGGTCACAACCTATCTACGTGCATGCATTTCAATGCTTGGTTGGCAATATAGTAGTGTTATGCAAGTGCATGTAGGAGTATCAATTTGTTATCGAGAAGTAATGATGGTACCATAACATCGAGGTACCACGTGCAAGTCTTGAAGGTGTGGCAACAGTGCTCATGTCCGATATCCTTCCTGACATATAAACTATAACTCGATACTTGCCATAATTTTTTTTGTCGAAATATATCAAAATGGTTCAGCTTTGGAAGGTTTAAATGGAGTGGACCCTATGATGTAAACAAATCTTCGGTCCTTCAACTATTCGAAAGATAAATGATTTAGTAGAAAAAAAGTGGGTCTATCTTAGACTCACTAGACGTGACATTGTAATATCACATCTAAATGATATCAGTGCTAGATTGTGGCCCTTGTGTGTAGTCGTCACCGTCGCTGTGTATTCTTGCCACCTCCCCTCCAACCCACCACAAAACCCTTCACCAACACCCACCTATTGGGCCGGGGCCTTTTGATTTGTGGTTGTTGTTTTTACTGGCTGGGCCTTTGTACAAAGATAAAATTAGTGTGCTGCTAGGTGTCGCTTGTTCGGCTTCGTTTTCTAGGCCCGGCAGCAGCCCATCATTGGCTGACAACGAATCAGGATTTATTACATACGGGTCTTTTTTCTTCTTTGTCATTTATTTCTTTCTTCCTCATGGCTTTTGTTCCTTCTTCTCCATGGTTTTCTTGACGCTAGACCTAGCCATATACACGGTCCTTTAAAAGAGAGTGTATACGTATTATAAAAAAAGGAAGCATGTACATGGGCACATAAAAGGATTTGTTTCCTTTTCAAACAAATTAGCGTATTTGAGGTAAAAAGGAATTGTTTTACAAATGTTCATGAATTCTGGAAACTGTTCACGAGTTTCAAAATTGTTTGTGACCATGAAAAATTTCGTGTTTTTTTACAAAAAATCAAGAAGTATTGGAAAAACAAATGTGAATTAAAAAAATTCATAAATTTGGAAAAGTATTTTTAAGTTTAGAAAATGTTGATGAAATCTAAAATGGTCACAAATTGTAAAATATATCACGATATAAAAAATGTTCATCATTTAGCGAAATAAAAAAAATATCCACGAATTTAAAAATATTTGTGAATTTAAAATATATTCATGAACTATAAAAAATAATTGATTTTAAAATATGTTCATGAATTTAATTTTTTAACAATTCCAAAAACATTCATGATTTTTTGAAAGTACCTATTCCAGATACACGGGAACATTTTCTAAAATACAAAATAAACCATTTAAAAATGCATGGCGAACATTTTTTAGGATGAGGTCATTCCGTTGTTTTGAAATTATGATGAAAATTTTATAAATACGCGATGAACATCTTTTTAAACGTGATGCACATATTTGAAAATACAAAAAGTCAGATGTGGAAGAAAAAAGTTCAAAAAATAAAAAATAAAATAAAATAAACAGATTTGCATGTCGAGGAGTGACATGTATCTGGGCGGGTTGAGTTTCGGGTCAAGGGCTAACATCCAACTCGACAAGTTGTGCATCGAGGGTGGACATACAACTGGGTATGTTAGTTTTGGATGAAGGGTCAAGGGTGGACATGCAACTGAGTCCGGGCGATTTGCGTGTTGAGGATGAACATGCAACTAGATCAGTTGAGTTTCGGATCAATTGTGGACATGAAACTGGATAAGGATGGATACACATCTCGGTGTGTTGTTATTTTCTGGACTGATTTGCACTTGGTGAGAGACGAAAACACTCATGGATTTTCGAGAATTAGTTGATTGGGGTAGTTGTCACTAATGGTCGCCGCATCTGTTCCTAATTAATTACCATGTAACTCTAACAATATGGTACTCCAAGACACGTGAGTATATTTGTGATAAAGAAACTCACAATATAATATCCGAACAGGGCATCTCAATGTGAACTCAATCTAAGCTCCGCCATGAGAGATGGTTTATTTTCAGTGCACTAGGTTCGCTGTCGAGCGACTTCTAATTCTCAGCCAGATTTTATAGCATCTTGTCCACTTACTAATGCTTTGCTCCCCCTATGCAATTATACTGAACCAGTGTTTCTCCTGATATCTCTCAATCCTCAAGGTTACTGTTTCTTTCTTCCCCTGCTCTATCTGTAATAGTGTTATGAATGAATTTGCTGAGGAATCAATATCCAAATTTTAGGAGGCAGAGAAGAAACAAGTGTGCAAACTAGAGAAGTTAACAGAGAAAAGCGATAAGGACATGGAGAAAGTATTTATTGAACTTGTAGGAGCAGTCAAGGAAGTTGTGTTTCAATTGAAGTGTCTAATTTTTCTTGTCGTTTTCTTTGAATCGGTACTCCTAGTGAGGAAATGGTGAAGTATGTACCCAAGATGTCGCTTAATGAAGTAATTGAGTAGTGAAGGTTTAACTTAATGGCATCAAAATAAATGAATTTGTGTTAATAAAAATTCAAGGAGCTAAATTGCATAATCTTTTACGGTACTAGAAGTCGTTAGTTAAAGATGGGGTCAAAGAGGTGACAGAGCTCCCGATCTCTCACGTCAAGGCCACGGCAGTTGATCTTATCAACCGTGATTGAGACCCTTTGTCGGCCTCATGCTTCTCTAGATTAGTTTATTTCTGTAGTGCGTAGGTTGCTGGCCTGCGTGTCATGTAGTCGCTAAGACAGTATCCTCTGTCGGTGCATCTTTTGAACTTGTCTGTCTGGTACTTTCTGTTTGTTTACCCTGGATGTTACTGTATAACTTTATTTATAAAGTCGGGCTATCACCTTCTTTAAAAAAGACGACACCACCTGAGCATTTCAATATCGTGAACATTTCTTTAAATTTGCAAATATTTTTGTAAATTGATGAACACTTCTATAACTTAGAAGACATTTAAAATTCATTATAATATTATCATGAACCTATTTCTAACACTTATCTTGCATTCATGTTTAAAAGAATTTACAAAAAAAATTCTGAAATATTGAAAACAATTTTCTAATCCCTAAAAAACTTCTAGTTCTATATTTCTTTCTTGTTTTAGCAGGGAAGTTCAGTATTTCTTTCAAATGTGAAAAGAAACCCTGTTTTTTTTTAACCTGTGACCGACTAGGCAAGCAAATGAGCAGATATTCTTGGGCCAAGCCCGAGCACTATAGCGAGAAATCATCGCTAAACGCATGGCATAATAGCACGGGCAACACTATGTCCCGCTTAAAGCAAGACCAAGACCTAAACCCTAGACCTAGAATGCTCTCGTGCCGCCCTAAATGGGCGGCCTAGGCACGCAGGAGGTCACGGCCTCGTTTGTCCTTGTTTTTTTTTCACATTTTCGTTTTAGTCTTTTTTTACAAAAAAAGTTTCGACAAAACATTTGAAAAACATTAAATGTGCATAAAGAAAATATATCTCATCTATACAAAAAATATACAATATGTATGAAATAAGTTGAACATGTATTTAAAAAATGTTACTCAAGCATTTGAGAAAATGTTACACAAGTATTTGAAAAATGTTAATCAAGCATTTAAGAAGGTTAAATGTGTATAGAAAAAATGTTCACCATATAATAATAAAATGTCAAACTTGCATTTGAAATATGTTAATCAAGCATTTGAAAAATCTTAAAATATTTATACAAAAAATGTTCACCATGTAACTTGTATTCGGACAATATTCATCAATCATTTGAAAAATGTCAAATATGTATAAACAAAATGTTCTCACGTATACAAATAATATAAAATGTGTGTTAAAAAGGATGATCATGTATTTTGGAAATGTTAATCAACTATTTAAAATTTACTAAACAAGTTACTGAACATGTTAATCAAGCATTTGGAAAATATTAAATGTGTATATAAAATATTGTTGACCATGTATTAAAAACATGTTAATCTTTTTCTACTCAAGAATTTTTTTAATATGTATAGAAAAAGATCATGTATTCAAAAATGGTAATCTTGTATATGAAAAATGATAATCAAGCATTTGAAATATATTCAAAATGTGTATAGGAAAATGTTGACTATGTACTAAAAAATAGTTAAAACCTGTATTTGTGTAACTCCCTCCGATCCAAAATAAGTATCGCAGTTTCGAACTAAAACTAGATTTATTGTGGTTTGGATGGAATAAACGTGTACTAGAAAAATGTTCTTGATGTATACAAAAAATATAGAGTGAAAACCAAAAGAAACAAAAAAAATATATGAAAAATCAATCAAAACCAAAAATAAACAAAATAAAAAGGAAACCAAAATGAAAATTCAAAGAAACAAGTGCAAAAATAATGAAAAATAGTAAAAACTGACAAAAAACAAAGAAACCATTGGCCCAAAAAAGAAACAAAAACCAAAACAAAAGAGAAAGCAAAGGAAAAAAACAAAGTATAACGAAAAGGAAAACTTGAGAGGAAATAAGAAAACCAAACAAAAAATAAAGAAACTGAAAAGAATCAAGAAAAGAAAACCGAAAGAACACATTAGTGAACAACCGACGAACGGACGAACGGAGTAACACGCTATTCGGCTAGCCCATACGCACACGCTGTGCAGAAAGCTTCAGCGACACATATGCTAGTCCCGTTAAAAGCGAGGTGGGCTCCTATTCGGTGCTTTAGGTGGGTAGTTCCCTAGCTCCCTTGTTCTTGATTGCACTCGAGAAAAAAAGAACTACTTCAGAAAAAACAAAAAAAAATCATGAATTGAAAAAAGATCATTGAATTTGAAGGAAAAATTCAATGAATTTTTTTAAAAAAATCATCGATTTTGAAAAACAAGTTAATTGAATTTGAAAAAGTTCATCAATTGTTTTCTAAAATGATCAATGAACTTAGAAAAATTTCATCGACTTTGAAAACAGATCATCAAAATCGAGAAAAGATCACCGATTTGGAAAACAGTTCATCGAAAATAAGAAGTTCATCGTTTAAAAAAATCATCGAATTTTAAAATTCATCATTTTTGAGAAAAGAAAGTTCATCAATTGGAATAAAAATTAAGAATTTGAATAAATTTGTGGGAAAAAGATAAACAAAACAATAAATGAAGAAAGAGGAAAGAAGAAAAGAAAGAAAATATGCAACTAAACACATCATTTTATTTGGCTTTGTGGTTACTGCAACGCGTGTTGAGCCAAGGGTCACGGGTTTGATTCACTCAGAGAGCATTTTTATGGATTAAAACACTGAAGAAAAACATCTAGCGCCAGGACACTTCAGGCATCTGTTTGTAAAATACACAGTAAGTACATTTGATGCGACAAATAAGAACCGCCAAAAGTTTTCTTTCGAAAGATCCAACATATTGCTGGCATTCATATATTAAGCAGGAAGCAACAGAAAATGTTAAACATGGGGGAGGGGGGTAATCCAAGGATCGAAAGGAAAAATTCAGAAGAAGGGAAAAGGCACAGAAGGCCGTTTGAGGATGTAATACAACTTAGCCAATCCCGGTTGGTGGCTCTGCAAACGGTTGTGCTAGGCATTGAGCGTCTACTTGTCGCCACAGCTCGATGCTTCGCCTTGCCGCCACCAAATATCGGACCTCTGAGCTACCTTGCCTCTTAAGGTGTAGTGGTGCCGTTCCAACCAGATTTCTCATAGCACAAGAGTGGTGATAGTCATAATACCCTTCCTGCTTGCCGTCCCGGTGCTATTGATGATCCTCTCGACGATGTCCGTTGAGCGTTGGAGGGAGGACCATAATCTATGGTGCACTGCTTGGAAGCCATACCACATGGCCACCTTCTCCCAGATCGTCCCGGACAGCTCACAATGCCAGAATAGATGAACTGAGCTTTCTAATTGTCTAAAGCAGAGCTGGCAGAAGAATTGGTTTTCCCATCCCCGTCTCTGCAGCCTGTCATTGCACCACAGCTGGTCGAGGTACAGCAACCAGGCGAAGATCTTGAGCCATCCAGGAGCCCAGGTATTTCAAAAGATTTTCCCGAACGAGGCCTTGACCGATCCTTGGAATTGTGCCTGATATGCCGATGACGCGTTGTAGTTCCCATTTGCCGTGAGCTTCCATCTGATCTCATCAGGCTGGCCCAGCCATATTCTCTCTCTAGCAGCTCTTAGCAGTCTTTCCAAGCTCAAGAACTCCTCGAGCAGAGGTTTATGTTGCCATGCACCAAGTCCTTGATCCAAGCGTTGTCCTGCAGTGCCACCTATATAGTCCTATTTTTCCTTCTAGAGTGTTTGAACAGGCGCGGGAAGGACGTCTTGAGGGGTTTAGCGCTGGCCCAGGCACTGCCCGAGAAGGTGGCCATGCGACCGTCTCCGATGGTGATCATCGTCATTGCGCTGAACGCAGCCTTGTCGCTTTCATTGCATGGCACTTCCATCCCCACCCATGGGCGATCTGGGCTCTTCCAAGAATGCCATTAATAACCCACAAGTATAGGGGATCGCAACAGTTTTTAAGGGTAGAATATTCAACCCAAATTTATTGATTCGACACAAGGGGAGCCAAAGAATATTCTCAAGTATTAGCAGTTGAGTTGTCAATTCAACCACACCTAGATAACTTACTATCTGCAGCAAAGTATTTAGTAGCAAAGTAGTATGATAATAATGGTAACAGTAGCAAAAGTAACGACAACAGTTTTGTAGTAATTGTAATAGTAGCAACGGAAAAGTAAATAAGCAAAGCACAATATGTGAAAAGCTCGTATGCATTGGATCAGTGATGGATAATTATGTCGGATGCGATTCCTCATGTAATAGTTATAACATAGGGTGACACAGAACTAGCTCCAGTTCATTAATGTAATATAGGTATGTATTCTGAATATAGTCATATGTGCTTATGAAAAGAACTTGCATGACATCTTTTGTCCTACCCTCCCATGGCAGCGGGGTCCTAATGGAAACTAAGGGATATTAAGGCCTCCTTTTAATAGAGAACCGGACCAAAGCATTAACACATAGTGAATACATGAACTCCTCAAGCTACAATCATCACCGAGAAGTATCCCGATTATTGTCACTTCGGGGTTGTCGGATCATAACACACAATAGGTGACTATATACTTGCAAGATAGGATCAAGAACTCACATGTATTCATGAAAACATAATAGGTTAATATCTGAAATCATGGCACTCGGGCCCTAGTGACAAGCATTAAGCATAGCAAAGTCATAGCAACATCAATCTCAGAACATAGTGGATACTAGGGATCAAACCCTAACAAAACTAACTTGATTACATGGTAAATCTCATCCAACCCATCACCGTCCAGCAAGCCTACGATGGAATTACTCACGCACGGCAGTGAGCATCATGAAATTGGTGATGGAGGATGGTTGATGATGATGGCGGCGACGAATCCCCCTCTTTGGAGCCCCGAACGGACTCCAGATCAGCCCTCCCGAGAGAGATTAGGGCTTGGCGGCGGCTCCGTATCGTAAAACGTGATGAAACTTTTTCTCCAATTTTTTCTCCGTGAAAGCAAATATATAGAGTTGGAGTTGAGGTCGGTGGACATCCAGGGGGCCCATGAGGCAGGGGGGCGCGCCCAGGGGGAGGGGGCGCGCCCCCCACCCTCGTGGACAAGGTGTGGGCCCCCTGGCCTTGATTCTGTCACCAGTATTTTTTATATTTTCCAAAAGTAATCTCCGTGGATTTTCAGGTCATGCCGAAAAATTTTGTTTCTGCATAGAAATAACACCATGGCAGTTCTACTGAAAACAGCGTCAGTCCGGGTTAGTTCCATTCAAATTATGCAAGTTAGAGTCCAAAACAAGGGCAAATGTGTTTGGAAAAGTAGATATGTTGGAGACGTATCAACTCCCACAAGCTTAAACCTTTGCTTGTCCTCAAGCAATTCAGTTGATAAACTGAAAGTGATAAAGAAAAACTTTTTACAAACTCTGTTTGCTCTTGTTGTTGTAAATATGTAAAACCAACATTCAAGTTTTCAGCAAAGATTATGAACTAACCATATTCACAATAACACTTAGGTCTCATGTTTACTCATATCAATGGCATAATCAACTAGCGAGCAATAATAATAAATCTCAGATGACAACACTTTCTCAAAACAATCATAATATGATATAACAAGATGGTATCTCGCTAGCCCTTTCTGAGACCGCAAAACATAAATGCAGAGCACCTTTAAAGATCAAGGACTGACTAAACATTGTAATTAATGGTAAAAGAGATCCAGTCAAGTCGTACCCAATATAAACTAATAGTAATGCATGCAAATGACAGAGGTGTTTTCCAGCGGGTGCTTTTTAATAAGAGGGTGATGACTCAACATGAAAGTAAATAGATAGGCCCTTCGCAGAGGGAAGCAGAGATTTGTAGAGGTGCCAGAGCTCGATTTTAAAATAGAGATGAATAACATTTTGAGTGGTATACTTTCACTGTCAAAGCAAAAACTATGAGATCTCGATATCTTCAATGCTACATACATTATAGGCGGTTCTCAAACAGAATGGTAAAGTTTATACTCCCCCACCACCAACAAGCATCAATCCATGGCTTGCTCGAAACAACGAGTGCCTCCAACTAGCAACAGCCCTGGGGGAGTTTTGTTTAATTATTTCGATTTGCTTTTGATCTTTTTGATCATGGGACTGGGCATCTCGGTTACCAGCCATTTTATCGTGAATGAGGAGCGGAGTCCACTCCCCTTGAGAATAACCCACCTAGCATGGAAGATACAGACAACCCTAGTTGAAACATGAGCTGCTCGAGCAAACAAAACAAAATTTCATTTGAAGGTTTGGAGGTTGGCACATACAAATTTACTTGGAACGGCAGGTAACCGCATATAGGAAGGTACGGTAGACTCATATGGAATAACTTTGGGGTTTATGGAGTTTGGATGCACAAGCAGTATTCCCGCTTAGTACAGGTGAAGGCTAGCAAAAGACTGAGAAGCGACCAACTGAGAGAGCGACAACAGTCATGAACATGCATTAAAATTAATCAACACTGAGTGCAAGCATGAGTAGGATATAATCCACCATGAACATAAATATCGTGAAGGCTATGTTGATTTTGTTTCAAGTACATGCGTGAACATGTGTCAAGTCAAGTCACTCAAATCATTCAAAGGAGGATACCATCCTATCATACCAGATCACATCCATTTTAATAGCATGTTGGCACAGAAGGTAAACCATTATAAGCTCCTAACTAATGAAGCATGGCGTAAGCAACTATAATCTCTAATTGTCATTGCAAACATGTTTATTCATAATAGGCTGAATCAGGAACGATGAACTCATCATATTTACAAAAACAAAAGAGGTCGAGTTCATACCAGCTTCTCTCATCTCAATCAGTCCATCATATATCGTCATTATTGCCTTTCACTTGCACGACCGAACGGTGTGTATAATAATAATAGTGCACGTGCATAGGACTAAGCTGGAATTTGCAAGCATTCAATTCAAGGGAGAAGACAAAGTAATATGGGATCTAAGTTAAATCAATAATCATGCATATGAGATCCACTAAACAATTTTCATTAAGGTCTTCTCCTCTCGACCACCAAAGGAAAGAAAAAAATAAAACTATTTACACGGGAAAGCTCCCAACAAGTAAAAGAAGAACGAGAAATATTTTTGGGTTTTGTTTTTAATTATTACTACAAGCATGGAAATTAAACTAACTAATTTTTTTTCTTAAGGTTTATCAAACACACAAAAAGAAAGCTAGGAAAAGAAATTAAACTAGCATGGATAATACTATGAAAAAGTATGAGCACCGATAACTAGAATAAGTGTGTGAACATGAATGTTATTTCGCTGAGAAATACGTACTCCCCCAAGCTTAGGCTTTTGGCCTAAGTTGGTCTATTGCCCAGGATAGCGGCTACTCTCCCTGGTGTACTGAGGAGTGTCACCAGGGTACCACTGGCTGGCGATTTCTTCCGGATCCCACTGATAAGATGATGGACGATAAGGGTCCAGTGGTGGTTCCGGCTCCGGCTCTGGAGCTGATGTCTGGCCTCGATGCATGTACACAGCCGTCGGCAGGACAAGGTAATGGCCTACAGTTAAATCAAACAAAGAAGGCACAGGCAGGGTAATAATCTCATTGTGTTTCTTATTAAATCTTAGGTTATACAGAAGCATCTTATCATCATTGTCAACAATAAACTCATGCGCTACCATGATCCTGTAATCTAAAAAGGTAAGAGGCAGTAGTGTCTCCTCTTTCTCATAATGCCTAATAGGTATCTCGAAATGTTTAGCAAGGCATGCAACATAGATGCCTCCAAAGATGGGGCCCTTTGTACGGTTCAGGCTTAATCATTTAGCAATAACGGCACCCATACTAAAAGTGTTATCACAAAATAAGGCATGGAACAGAATAATAATATCAGGAACACTGAGGTTTCCACAGTTTCCGGGACCAATTAAGCATCGACTAGCAAATATGGTAAAGTAGCGTAAAGCAGGAACATATATGCTAGTTATTCTCGCATCGGAAACCTTCCTCGATTCCCCTACAGTAATAGTGTCAATAAAACCATCCACATCTTTACGATGTGGTTCATCTAGGCTGTCCTCAAAGGGTATTCTACAAACCGCGCAAAAATTACGTAATGACATTTCCTTAGCCTCATCATATAAATGAAAAGCTACTGAAGGAGGTGAATTCTTAGGATAATAGTAAAAGTTTTGCATGAAAGTATTGGTAAGTAAGAGATACTGTTCGGTTCAGTTGTGGAGGAAGTCGGGAGGCCTGCATTATCAGCCAAAGAATAAAAGTCTTCATAAATCCCGGCTGCTCTCAAGAAATTATCACAAGGCCATTCACATGGCCGTACTTCCGCTACACGAGGAAGATTATACTTGGCCTTTTCTTTCTCCTTAGCTTGTTTATGTTTGGAGCCTTGGCTAGAAGAGCCCCTCAATAATCTCTTCATCATTTCTGAAAATTTCTGAAACTTTTAGTAACTTCAAAATAAAAGTGAATCAAACTAAACAAGATTGATAGCAACTGCTCCCATAAGTGCATAGAGCCTATATCATGCATTAGAATTACTTGGGACCTCATAAATTTGACATGCAAGCTCAAGAACAGGGTCACCTAGGCAGCAAAAATTTGCGATGAATAAAACACTAGAAGAAAAACTAATTGGACCATTGGAGGAGTCACATACCAAAGAACAATCTCCCAAAGCAGTTTTGTGAATGGAGCTTTGAGCAAGGAGATCGAAAATCGCAGCAAAATGAGCTAGAACTCGTGCTTGAGCTGGATGGGGATTTTTTTGGGAGGAAGATGGAGTGTGTGGGTGCAGGAATAAGTGGAGGGGGGCCATCGTGGGCCCATGAGGCAGGGGGCGTGCCTAGTAAGGTTGGGTGCGCCCTAGACCCTCGTGGCCAGGTGCTTGCCCCCCTGCTGTGTTCTCAGTGCCTAAAATCATCAAATATTCCATAAAAATCATACTAAATTTGCACGGCATTTGGAGAACTTTCATTTTCGGGATATTTTTTATTGCATGGATAATTCAGAAAAAAGACAGATAATACTATTTTTGCTTTATTTATTCTAAATAATAGAAAGTAAAAGGAGGGTACAGAAGGTTGTGCCTTCTAGTTTTATCCATCTCATGATCATCAAAAGGAATCCACTAACAAGGTTGATCAAGTCTTGTTAACAAACTCATTCCGAATAACATGGAACCGGAGAAATTTCGAATAACACTAGCTTACCTCAACGGGGATATGCACATCCCCAATAATAAAAATATCATATTTTTTTCTTAACAGTAGGAAGAGGAAATTCAAAATCTCCAATAATGATAGTTGGAATTTTTCCAATAGAATTGATGCTACGAACTTGAGGTTGTTTCCTCGGAAAGTGTACCGTATGCTCATTACCATTAACATGAAAAGTGGCATTGCCTTTGTTGCAATCAATAACAACTCCTGCAGTATTCAAAAAGGGTCTACCAAGGATAATGGACATACTATCGTCCTCGGGAATATCAAGAATAACAAAGTCCGTTAAGATAGTGACATTTGCAACCACAACAGGCACATCCTCACAAATACCGACAGGTATAGCAGTTGATTTATCAGCCATCTGCAAAGATATTTCAGTAGGTGTCAACTTATTCAATTCAAGTCTACGATACAAAGAGAGAGGAATAACACTAACACCAGCTCCAAGATCACATAAGGCAGTTTTAACATAGTTTATTTTAATGGAGCATGGTTTAGTTGGTACTCATGGATCTCCAAGTTTCTTAGGTATTCCACCCTTAAAAGTATAATTAGCAATCATGGTGGAAATTTTAGCTTCCGGTATCTTTCTTTTATTTGTAATGATATCCTTCATATATTTAGCATAAGGATTTACTTGAAGTATATCAGTTAAGCGCATACGTAAGAAGATAGGTCCAATCATTTCAGCAAAGCGCTCAAAATCCTCATCATCCTTTTTCTTGGATGGCTTCGGAGGAAAAGGCATGGGTTTCTGAACCCATGGTTCTCTTTCTTTACCGTGATTCCTAGAAACAAAGTCTCTCTTATCATAACGTTGATTCTTTGTTTGTGGGTTATCAAGATCAACAGTAGGTTCAATCTCTACATCATTATTATTGCTAGGTTGAGCATCAACATGAACACTATCGTTAACATTATCACTAGGTTCATGTTCATCACCAGATTGTGTTTCAGCATCGGAAATAGAAATATCATTGGGATTCTTAGGTGTGTCTACAATAGGTTCACTAGAAGCATGCAAAGTCCTATCATTTTTCTTTTTCTTCCTTTTAGAAGGACTAGGTGCATCTAAATTATTTCTCTGAGAATCCTGCTCGATTCTCTTAGGGTGGCCTTCAGGATACAAAGGTTCCTGAGTCATTCTACCAGTTCTAGTAGCCACTCTAACAGCAAAGTCATGTTTATTATTTAATTCATCGAGCAAATCACTTTGAGCTTTAAGTACTTGTTCTGCTTGAGTGGTAACCATAGAAGCATATTTGCTAATGAGTTTAAGTTCACCCTTAACTCTAGCCATATAATCACTCAAGCGTCCAATTATGTAAGCATTACTATTTAATTCTCTACCAACATAAGCATTAAAACTTTCTTATCTAGCCATAAAGTCATAAAATTTATCCAAACAATGGCTAGGAAACTTGGTAGACGGGATTTCAACCTTATCATATCTATAGAGAGAATTTACCTTTACTACATGTGTAGGGTTATCAAGACAATGTGTTTCTTCAATAGGTGGTACATTAAGACCATGTATTTCTTCAACAGGAGGTAAATTCTTAACATCTTCATCTTTAATACCTTTTTCTTTCATTGATTTCTTTGCCTCTTGCATATCTTCAGGGATGAGAAATAAAACACCCCTCTTCTTCGGAGTAGGCTTAGGAATAGGCTCAGGAGTTGGCTCAATTGGCTCAGGAATTGGCTCAGGAAGAGTCCAATTATTTTCATTAGTCAACATATTATTCAATAGCAATTCAGCTTGGTCTACCGTTCTTTCCCTGAAAACACAACCAACACAACTATCCAAGTGGTCCTTGGAAGCATCGATTAGTTCATTATAAAAGATATCAAGTATTTCATTTTTCTTAAGAGGATGATCAGGCAAAGCATTAAGTAATCTGAGAAGCCTCCCCCAAGCTTGTGGGAGACTCTCTTCTTCAATTTGCACAAAATTATACATTTCCCTCAAGGCAGCTTGTTTCTTATGAGTAGGAAAATATTTAGCAGAGAAATAATAAATCATATCCTAGGGACTACGCACACAACCAGGATCAAGAGAATTAAACCAAGTTTTAGCATCACCCTTTAATGAGAACGGAAATATCTTAAGAATATAATAATAGCGGGATTTCTCATCATTAGTGAATAGGGTGGCTATATCATTTAACTTAGTAAGATGTGCCACAACAGTTTCAGATTCATTGCCATAAAAAGGATCAGATTCAACCAAAGTAATTATCTCAGGATCGACAGAGAATTCATAATCATTATCAGTAACAAAGATAGGTGAAGTACAAAAAGCAGGGTCATATTTCATTCTATCATTTAGAGTTTGTTGCTTCCATTTAGCTAATAACTTCTTAAGATCAGATCTATCATAGCAAGCAAAAATAGCTCTAGCAGCTTCTTCATCCATAACATAACCCTCAGGAACAACATGCAATTCATACTTAGGGGGACAACCTTCATCATCACTATCTTCAATAATATCATCTTCAATAATTTCATTCTCTCTAACCCTAGCAAGTTGTTCATCTAGAAATTCACCTAATGGCAAGGTAGTATCAAGCATAGAAGTAGTTTCATCATAAGTATCATGCATAGCAGAAGTGGCATCATCAATAACATGCGACATATCAGAATTCATAGCAGTAGCAGGTTTAGGTGTCGCAAGCTTACTCAAAACAGAAGGAGAATCTAGTGCAGAGCTAGATGGCAGTTCCTTACCTCCCCTCGTAGTTGAGGGAAAAATCTTAGTTCTTTCGTCTTTCAAGTTCCTCATAGTGGTCAGCAGATATAAATCCCAAGTGACTCAAAGAATAGAGCTATGCTCCATGGCAACGGCACCAGAAAATAGTCTTGATAACCCACAAGTATAGGGGATCGCAACAGTTTTCAAGGGTAGAGTATTCAACCCAAATTTATTGATTCGACACAAGGGGAGCCAAAGAATATTCTCAAGTATTAGCAGTTGAGTTGTCAATTCAACCACACCTAGATAACTTAGTATCTGCAACAAAGTATTTAGTAGTAAAGTAGTATGATAATAATGGTAATAGTAGCAAAAGTAACGATAGCAGTTTTGTAGTAATTGTAATAGTAGCAACGGAAAAGTAAATAAGCAAAACACAATATGTGAAAAGCTCGTAGGCATTGGATCAGTGATGGATAATTATGTCGGATGTGATTCCTCATGTGATAGTTATAACATAGGGTGACACAGAACTAGCTCCAGTTCTTCAATGTAATGTAGGCATGTATTCTGAATATAGTCATACATGCTTATGGAAAAGAACTTGCATGACATCTTTTGCCCTACCCTCCCGTGGCAGTGGGGTCCTAATGGAAACTAAGGGATATTAAGGCCTCCTTTTAATAGAGAACCGGACCAAAGCATTAACACATAGTGAATACATGAACTCCTCAAACTACGATCATCACCGAGAAGTATCCCGATTATTGTCACTTCGGGGTTGTCGGATCATAACACATAATAGGTGACTATAGACTTGCAAGATAGGCTCAAGAACTCACATATATTCACGAAAACATAATAGGTTAAGATCTGAAATCATGGCACTCGGGCCCTAGTGACAAGCATTAAGCATAGCAAAGTCATAGCAACATCAATCTCAGAACATAGTGGATACTAGGGATCAAACCCTAACAAAACTAACTTGATTACATGGTAAATCTCATCCAACCCATCACCGTCCAGCAAGCCTACGATGGAATTACTCACGCACGGCGGTGAGCATCATGAAATTGGTGATGGAGGATGGTTGATGATGACGACGGCGACGAATCCCCCTCTCCGGAGCCCCGAACGGACTCCAGATCAGCCCTCCCGAGAGAGATTAGGGCTTGGTGGCGGTTCCGTATCGTAAAACACGATGAAACTTTTTCTCCGATTTTTTTTCTCCGTGAAAGCAAATATATAGAGTTGGAGTTGAGGTCGGTGGACATCCAGGGGGCCCACGAGGCAGGGGGCATGCCCAGGGGGAGGGGGCGCGTCCCCACCCTCGTGGACAGGGTGTGGGCCCCCTAGCCTTGATTCTTTCGCTAGTATTTTTTATATTTTCCAAAACTAATCTCTGTGGATTTTTAGGTCTTTTCGAGAACTTTTGTTTCTGCACAAAAATAACACCATGGCAGTTCTGCTGAAAACAGCGTCAGTCCAGGTTAGTTTCATTCAAATCATGCAAGTTAGAGTCCAAAACAAGGGCAAAAGTGTTTGGGAAAGTAGATACGTTGGAGACGTATCAGCCATAACAATCGCTATCTCAGTGCCCTACTGAATTTCTCGAGGTCGAGAATGCCGAGCCTGCCGTACTCCGTAGATGAGCAAACTTTGGACCAATTAACCTTGCATTTGCCGCCTAACCATTCCTCATCTTGCGCCCATAAGAATTTTCTACAAGACTTGTCCACCTCCTTGAGGAATTTTTTGGGTACCCACAGTGTTGTGATTGCAAAGGTTGGTAGTGAGCTTAGGACTGCCCTGACGAGAACCCTCCTGGCAGCGATAGACATCAGTTTTCCTTTCCATCCGGCCAGCCGAGCCCAGATCCTGTCCATAACAAATTGCAGGTGCACTAGTCTGAGTCGTTTGATGGTGATTGGTAGGCCTAGGTATGTGAGGGGCAAGTGTACGAGCTGCCCGCCGAAACTCTGTAGGACTTGCTCCATATTGATTTCCGAGCACCTGATCGGTGTGGCCGTCAACTTCTGAAGGTTGATTTCCAGTCCCGTGGCTTCCCCGAAGCTGTGCACAATTTGCATGAGTGCTTCAGTCTCCTCCTTGATCGGATTAGCAAATATGATCGCATCATCCGCGTATAGGCTGACCCTCAGTTTGATTTCTCTGCACGGCAGCGGTTGGAGCAGGCCTAGGTCGCCAGCAGCTTGCAGCAGCCAGTGTAGGGGGTCAATGGCGATGATGAACAACAACGGTGAAAGGGAATCACCCTGTCTCAGTCCTTTTCTGTGCCAGACCGGCTGTCCAGGCAATCCATTGAGCATGAAGGAGGAGTGTGTGGTTGATAGAAGCAAAGTGAGACATAGCATTCGCGAAGAAGCACCCGGGATCAAACGGAGGAGAGGCCAATTAGTGGATTCCATTCGCCACCCATATGTGATGTGAGGTCGGCCAACTAAGTTTGTTGGGTGTTCTGCATTTTGTTTACCGACGGCATTTTGTTCGTTTCTCTTGTTCTAGGAATTTTCTTTCTTTCTTTCTGGTTTATTGTTTGTTTTGTTTTTTCTTTTCCTTTTTTGTACCTTTTCTTTTCTTTTCTCTTTCTCTTCTATAATACATGGTAAACTATATTTTTATACATGATGACCAAATCATTAATATATGGTGAATATTATTTAAGTACACACAGAACATTTTTGTAATTACATTAAACATTTTCTTAATATATGGTGGTCTTTTCAAATTACATGAAGAACACTTTTGTAATACAGACTGAACATCCTTTAATATACAATGAAGTTTTTCCAATATACGATGCACATTTTTTAATATGCATTGAACTTGCTATAAAACATATACTAATTTTTAAAGATTTTTTTAAATAGGTTGTTAATTTCTAGATCCATAAAAAAAACCTTGAATTTCCCTTGAACTTGTGAAAATTCTTCTGCACCACATTGGTGCTAGAAAAACCCTCTGCCCATTTCGTGTGTGAGTCCTTTGTTCTCGATTTTTGTTCAACACTTAAATGACCGATGACATCCTCAACAGAGAATTCACGACTTAAGTGCTTGAGAGTAGTAGCAAAGTTCCTCCAATCAGGAGGGAGTTTTGCAATAATACAATGCGCGACAAACTTGTCTGGTAACTCACACTTTAGGAGCTCTAACTCCTTTGCGATGCACTGTAGCTCATGAGCTGGTCCAATACAGAACGGTTATCAATCATCCTGTAATCATGGAACTGCTTCATGGCATACGGTTCGCTTCCAGCATCGGTTGCGCCGAACTAAACTTCGAGCGCATCCCATAAGTTTTTGGCAACTCGCATATGAATATATGTGTCAACGAACTTGTCTCCAATCACACTCAGAACTGCTCCCACAAAGATAGTGGTTGCCTCCCTAAACACCTTCTCCTGTTCAGGAGCAATCATTTCGGTGGGAGACACACCACCAACCCAGAATACGTTCATTGTTGTGAGCCACAATTGGTCCTTGTCTGCCAACACTTAAAATGTGTTCCGGTAAACTTTTCGAGCTTCATAGTAGCGGCAAATCCTTGAATCAAAAAATGCCTAAAATAAGGTTTTTGGATTGATGGAAATATCAACACCTTTTCTTATTAGACTAATCCACGAGTAAATAGTAATCATGGCAATCACGGTATGCAAGTCATATCGATACCTAAGCATGTGAGCACGTACTATACATAAAAATGAAACATCTATGAACACAATATATACGGCTAGCACATGAATGAGTAAATGAGGGATGAACATATCATACCCTCTGATTGGCCAAAGCAACGCAGGGACAGCAACAGCTGCCTCAGCGTCGTCCTTGGCCTTCTTCTTGGCAGCGGCGTCTTCGACCATGGTGTCGACGCAGGGGAAGTAGTGGAAGCAGAGGAGGACGGAGAGTCGGCGACAGAGATGGATCGGGAGCAGTCGCATCGAGATGCTCCACAAAAACCTTATTGTCGTTCTCCCAGGCAGGATCTCAACGACAGGTTCCAGAGGCACCTGCTCTCCCGACTAAACATGCACTCTGTTGTCGGGATGGGATCGCCGGAAGCAGCAGTAAATGACGGCTAGGGTTGTGCAGGAGGGAGGGAGTGAGCTAGGGTTTTACACTCCATAGTGTCTTAGCGACTCATCAATTAATCTGAGATTAATTAACCATTTCTGACCGGTAAAAATAAGGCTCGGCTCGTTCTCTTAACCCGCAACGTGCGCGTCGTGACAAGGCGAGGCATGGCGTGGTGAGGCTGGCGGCGGCAGAGGAAGAGCGTGCATGTACATCTCCTCTTCCCAAGCTCCCATTGGCATGCGGTAGAGCAACCATTATAAAAGGATCTCACTCTCACTTTTCTACTATACTAAACTACCCACCATTTGCCATGCACCTAAATGGGCCTTAGAGATTAACCAATGATTATTGTCTTATATGAGCCAAAGCCCATCTATAATCCAACACATACTCCCGGTCCTTACCCAAGCAAAGGTGTGTGTTTGCATGTGGAACAAGTTAGAGCATACATCCCGAGTTAGCAACTCCGGTTTCTTAAACGTCCACGGATGCGTCCGGTAAGTGTCCAGTGTATTCGTTTTTAAGCCTCTATTATTCCGTCCATACAGTTATAGTCCTCATTTTCCCCCTTATATGTTTGGTCACTTGCATTTGATTGGTGAAGATAAAGAGAGAGAGAGAGAAAAAGGTGGTCCGGGATGGTCCGAGCATGTCCGTGAGCCCTCATATCCTTTCTATATTTAGCCTCAATATGATGGATCATGGACAATCTAGACGTATAGAAATGATATGAGAGGTTCGATTGGATCATTTTCTCTCTCTTTTCTATCCATCGACCAAGCACGTTTGTGGATGTTTGAGAAGAATTTGAGGAGACCGGCTCTAGGTACTTCTACAGGGACGTTATGTGGGAGCAGAGCAGAGGCATGACACAGAAGGGACATTCACTAGCATTGGACCCATAAAAAAAGGATACAAGCATTGCACCCACTCTATAGATTATGGGTGTGCAGCCAGGGGAAGAGCCAAGAAACGCAACCACATATCACTGGTTACAAAAGCCCTTGAGTCAGGAGTAGCTAGCTGCTGAAGAAGCAACCTTGTCGCCAATAGAAACTTGGAAACCGATCTCGTGTGGTGGGCGGCTCATGTGCACCTTGAGAGTTGAGACGGTACACGACAGCCAGCTCGCCGGCGAGGAGCGTACGTAGCAAGGGAAGATCCCCGGCTTGGGCGGAGGCCGTACGCAGGCGTCAGCCCCGGACGCGGCACGGTGCACCGCGCCATGCATGCACCTACGCTTGGGCACTCCTGCTACTGTACTAGTAGATCCTAGATCCCGTATCACCGCCGTGATTACTTAACTGCACTTGACTAGTCATACGTGGTACTCTTACTACTGTCAGAGAATAATTAACAATTGATCCTGCCTCACCTCTTGTGGATAGATTCTCCTACCTCGATCCAGCAGAAACGGACTAGATGTAGTAACAGCAGTGGCGTGTATTTTTCCATTTGACGCGCGGCCTGTTTTTTCTTTCTTTATCGTTGTACTCACGTAGACGCTCATATAAACGCATATACACTCATCTGCACATATGCACAAGCTATCTTTATAAGCACCATTGAAAGACTGAGACGACACACTATTTTAAGATTGACGAACTCGCCACATGCATCATTGTAGTCGACGGGAACGTCTTTCCATTGAACACACATCACCGAAAGACATTGAATAAATCTAAAAAATGCAAGCATTAATGTTAAGTCTGGAACTAAAACTCTGATTGCAAGGTATATCACTGTTTTTCTAATCATCTTATCATAGATTGGTTTGCTGACACGCAGCCTGTTAAGCGGAGTAGTTGGGACATGATCAAGGCCTGTTGAACTTTCAAAGAGGCAGAGCCCCTTGATTCCCGCTCGCTTCCCACTCCCACGCCACGCGCCACTATTTGTTCCGGAGCGGCGCGGAAACATGGGGCGCTTAGCTTAACCCGCTGAGTCAATTGTCGTTCAATCCCTCACTCCCAAGACAAGAAGGCCCCCGTTCTCTCCGTGTCCGTGTCTCTCAGGCTGACCACTTTCTCTCCAGCCTCCAGGCACCAGCCGGCGTCGATCGATGCAATCGGCGCAGCCCCCCTGTGGCAGCCGGAGAGGGAGAGGAGCCACAGCAGTACGCCGGGCGCCACTCCCACGATGTAACCACCACCGTCTGCTCGTGCTCGTCGTCATCGTCTACCTGGTGGGCGGCAGCGACGTTCTTCTTCTAGCCGCTGCTGCCGCACCGGCCCGCCGTCTCGGAGCGGCGGCATACGTGGCGTACAATGTTGTCGGTACACGGCCGATCCCCGGAGAAGCTGTGGCGAGCTCACCGTCGCCGTCGTCCACGCCTTCCGCTGTGGGGCTCGCCGACAACAAGCGGCCGGTCCCGAGCTGCCCCGACGCCCTCCATAACAGGTAGGATGGATATTTTGAGGCCTGGAACTAGCTAGGGTATAGACCACAGTTCAGCCAAAAGCTCTGTTTTGAGTTTTGACATGCCGGCTCATCAGACTGTGCGCGCAATACTCTCTCCATTTGTACAGCTTCATGACCCATCGTTGTTCTTATAGTGATTCTGAATGGTTACTAGGTTCATGGTAATTATATTGTGCCATGCATGAAGTAAAAAGTTCAAGATAGGTTCTGAATAATTCTGGTGCCACTACTTCGGTTGTCTGATCGTGTGTCTGTTCCTCGCCAGAGATTCTTCAATCGTGTGTCTGTTCCTCGCCGACAACAAGAATTTGCTTTTTTTTTTCATCAAAAAGAAAAGAGTTGGTTTTCTTTTTGAAGGACGCCTTTTTTTATGCTTTAGTGCATTATTTTCCAGTTGAAATATACAATGTATTTTGGTTAAGACGGGATTTTAACAAATGATTAATAAATTTAGTAGGTAATTTGCATGGCATAAATCCATGTTATAAGTAGATACATATTTTTTGGACTTTTTTTGTGGGATTATAAAATTCACATACTAATATGCTAACTGTGAGTTAAATTTCACAAATAAAGAAAAACAGTGAGTCAAATCTTTTGTCTTAAGTCATCAAAATATGCCTTGAAAAGAGAAAAAGTATTGGGCATACTGACAATTGATAAAAAAATAAAATCTAAACTAGGGCACGTTTAGCTTAAAAGTGTCAAAAATAGTTGATCTCTTAAAGTTTTAGTCTGAATTATGTGACGTTTTTACCATTGAATATGTCTCGATGAGTGCTTTGAAATTGGATTACTACGGCATGTTTTATTGTCACCGGCTACCAAACTAGTGCTATAGATTGCTATTAGTGATCTAAAGAACCTTATATTTCTTTACAGAGGGAGTAGTTATCAGGTTTGTACTTAAGAGCCATTAGGTTAGTAGTGAACAATTGCTAGGTAGTACCCGCAAAAAAACAATTACTAGGTTTTCTAAGGGGATATACCGAAGCACAACGGTTAAACATATTGGTCATTACATGTGGGGGTCCATTAGTTATTAGTTAGTCATAAAGAAGTAAGCGATGATATCCTACCATCGAGATACCGTGTGCAAGTTTTAAGGGTGCGAGAGTGATATCTCTGGATTACACCAATTATATCCCAATACTTGTAACAAAAGTCGTCGAAATATATCAATAGGGAGCTACTTTGAAAGTTTGTGCAGCGAACCTTATGGATTGTTCCATCGAGGCTTGAGTTTTTAGGCTAGATCTCACTAGTGGTTGCCGCGTCGATCCTTAATACTACCTCCATCCCGGTGTATAAGTCATTCGCGTAGTTCTAGGTCGACAATTTAACTATCTAAATATGTATTATATGTGACAAAAAATATATATTTAGAAACTACATCTGTGTAGAAATTTAGTGATATAATTTTCATGACATATAACACATATTTAATTCCTCAAATCGATGACCTAGAACTACGCGAATGACTTATACACCGTAGTACCTGCTACTATGTCACTCGAACCGAATTTTTAATCAAGACTAGGGTGCCCAATATAATATCCCGATATGGCATCTCCACCATGAGAGTTGGCTTGTTTTCAGTGCACGTTAGGTCCATTGTGCTCACATGTAGAGGAACATGTCGGATCTGAGCCAAGCCAACTGACCAACGGTATCACACACAGGACAACAAGAATCGACAAGCAAAATAACTCAGTACTACCTTCGTCCTGATTTATAGGTCCCCTTTGTAGTTTGTGCCAAATTTTGACTAAAGATTTAACTAACAAAATGTTAATGCATGTCAAGAAAAATTATCTCATTGAATTCGTATTTGAACATAGTTTTCAAAAATATAATATTTGGTGACATGCGTGAACATTTTATTAGTTTAATCCATGGTCAAAATTTGGCCCGAAATATAATGGGGACCAATAAACCCGGACCGAGGTAGTAGTTTCTCCAGCAAGCTGCGGCCGCCATGATCCATGTATAGATGCTCAGAGCAGGACGTGACGCAACACGTGCATCACCACGACAGCAGAAATTCAACGTACGTAGTGCGCTTGCATGGCCATGGAGTCGGCTGTACTGAAGTAGTACACCATATGCCCCGGCCTGAGAGTTTCATAGATGGTATGGCCTACAAACTCTGGGCGATCATTGAGTGACTTGTAATTCTCAGCCAGACTCCATCACAACTAGTCTGCTTGTCGACGAGATGCTCCCCCTATGCAATTGCACTGAAGCAGAGTTTCTTCTGATGCCTCTCACTCCTCAAGGTTTCTGTTTCTTTCTCCCCTGCTCTCTCTATAGTGATGTCTCACATGGCCTTGGTCCTCAAAAATGTGTATACAGCTCTTAGTATTTATATTTATACAAGTGAAATGGATGGACCGAATCACAACTATATTCAATGATCGTGATATGATCATGGTACTCAATGAAACATCATCATGACATATCTACGTGCATGCATTTCAATGCTTGGTTGGCACTATAGTAGTGTTATGCAAGTGCATGTAGGAGTATCAATTTGTTATCAAGAAGTAATGATGGTACCACAACATCGAGGTACCACGTGCAAGTCTTGAAGGTGTGGCAGCAATGCTCATGTCCAATATCCTTCCTCACATATAAACTATAACTCGATACTTGCCATAGAAAAATTGTCAAAATATATCAACATGGTTCAGCTTTGGAAGGTTTCATGGAGTGGACCCTATGATGTAAACAAATCTTCGGTCCTTCAACTATTCGAAAGATAAATGATTTAGTAGGAAGAAAGTGGGTCTATCTTAGACTCACTAGACGTGACATTGTAATATCACATCTAAGTGATATCAGTGCTAGATTGTGGCTCTTGTGTGTAGTCGTCACCGTCCTTGCGTATTCTTGCCGCCTCCCCTCCAGCCCACCACAAAACCCCTCACCAACACCCACCTATTGGGCCGGGGCCTTTTGGTTTGTGATTGTTGGTTTTACTGCCTGGGCCTTTGTACAAAGAAAAATTAGTGTGCTGCTAGGTGTCGCTCATAGTGAGCAATATGTGCTGGTGTCGCCTGTTCGGCTTCGTTTGCTAGGCCCGGCAGCAGCCCATCATTGGCGGACGACGTATCAGGATTTATTACGTACCGGTCTTTTTTCTTCTTTGTCATTTATTTCTTTCTTCCTCATGGCTTTTGTTCCTTCTTCTCCATGGTTTTCTTGACGCTAGACCTAGCCATATACACGGTCCTTTAAAAGAGAGTGTATACGTATTATAAAAAAAGGAAGCATCTACATGGGCTCATAAAAGGATTTGTTTGCTTTTCAAACAAATTAGCGTATTTTAGGTAAAAAAAGGAACTGTTTTACAAATGTTCATGAATTCTGGAAACTGTTCATGAGTTTCAAAATTGTTTGTGACCATGAAAAATTTCTTGTTTTTTACAAAAAATCAAGAAATTTTGGATAAACAAGTGTGAATTAAAAAAATGTTCATCAATTTGGAAAAGTATTTTTAAGTTTAGAAAATGTTGATGAAATCTAAAAATGGTCACAAATTGTAAACTATAATGTTCATCATTTTTCGAAATAAAAAATATCCACGAATTTTAAAATATTTGTGAATTTAATTTTTTTTCATGAACTATAAAAAATAATTGATTTTAAAATATGTTCGTGAATTTAATTTTTTAAAAAAATTCCAAAAACATTCATGATTTTTTGAAAGTACCTTTTCCAGATACACGGGAAACATTTTCTAAAATACACAATAAACCATTTAAAAATGCATGGCGAACATTTTTTAGGATGAGATCATTCCGTTGTTTTGAAATTATGATGAAAATTTTATAAATACGCGATGAACATCTCTTTTAAACGCGATGCACATATTTGAAAATACAAAAAGTCAGATGTGAAAGAAAAAAGTACAAAAAGGAAATAAAATACAATAAATAGATTTGCATGTCGAGGGGTGCGCATGTATCTAGGCTGGTTGAGTTTCGGGTCAAGGGCTAACATCCAACTTGACAAGTTGTGCATCGAGGGTGGACATACAACTGGGTCTGTTAGTTTCGGATGAAGGGCCAAGGGTAGACATGCAACTGAGTCTGGGCGATTTGCGTGTTGAGGATGAACATGCAACTAGATCAGTTGAGTTTCGGATCAAGTGTGGACATGAAACTGGATAAGAATATATACACATCTCGGTGTGTTGTTATTTTCTGGACTGATTTGCACATGGTGAGAGACGAAACTGCTCATGGATTTTTGAGAATTAGTTGATTTGGGTAGTTGTCACTAATGGTGGCCGCATCTGTTCCTAATTAATTACCATGTAAGTCTAAAAATATGGTACTCCATGACACGTGAGTATATTTTTGATAAAGAAACTCACAATATAATATCCGAACAAGGCATCTCAATGTGAACTCAATCTAAGCTCCGCCATGGGAGATGGTTTATTTTCAGTGCACTAGGTTCGCTGTCCTCACATGTAGAGGAACACCGAACATGTCGGATCGACCCCTATAGATCTAAACAGAGCAAAGTGACCAACATACTATTAGTGAGAACAACAGGAAAAGACAATCAGATTAACCCTGGAATTTATTCAGCACCGAGTTCAAAGTAAGAAGGTCCTATAATGTCCTGGTGGTCATAGAGTGACTTCTTATTCTCAGCTAGATTTCATAGCATCTTGTCCACTAACGGATGCTTTGCTCTCCCTATGCAATTATACTAAAGCAAGGTTTCTCCTGATATCTCTCAGTCCTCAAGGTTACTGTTTCTTCCCCTGCTCTATCTATAATAGTGTCTCACTTGGCCTTGGTTCTCAAAAACGCATATACAATTCATAGCACATATATTTATACACGAGAAATGGATGGACCAAATCATAACTATATTTAATGATTGTGATATGATCACGCTATCCAATGGACATCACAACCTATATGTGTGCACACACTTCAATGCTTGGTTACCAATATATGCTACTCTGTATTTAATACCAAGCGCCATAGCAAGAAAATTTTATTATTGCATCAAGTGGAGCTTGGGTGGCGGGGACTGCAGGTTGGGACGTCGAGGTCCTTACTGGCGGTGACACTGCAATAGGTGGGGAAGGGGGTGGGTGGTGGCGCGAGTGGGCTAAGGTTTTTTTTTTGGGTGTGTGTGTGTGGGGGGGGGGGGGGGGGGTGTCAACGGCCTACTTTTGTCGCCGGGGAGGCGCATCGGGGGGTAAACGCCATAAATGTGGGCGAGGCTAGGAGTTGTATTTATCGGAATGAGTGAATAGGGTTTGAGCGAGCGCGGGGTGGGGGGGTTGGGGGTCGGATTGTCCGGTCCAACATGGTAGACATGTTTGGACAACCTCATTTCCGCCCTACATTTGGGCAGGGTTTAGAGAGGCTCGGACCCTCCAGACAGATGGGGATGGTTTGAGGAGGCCGATTGGGTCGATGTTTTTTGTGTGGACAACGTCCAGACATCTCAAGGAGGTTTCAGGGGTCTCCTGGGAGATTCTATAAACCCTTTAAAAACGCCTTACAAAGAGAAACAGTGATTCAAAGGAGATTTACTAATAATTAACCCAAAATTCTAACTGAGTTACATGTTATTTAAAAGTAACAAAATAATTGACCACTCAAATCCTTAATCTGAATTATGTTACATTTTTCATTGGGCCTGCCTGGTCGAGTGCCTCAAAATTAGATCCTACTTGAACATATTTTATTTCATCAACTACCAAATTGTAGTATCTTACTTAATTATTAGGCTTGTAACAAAAGACTTGTACTTAACAACCACCACCTTAGTAGCGAGCATTTGCTAGACACTAACAAAAATCCTTCATTATGCCTTTGAGTGGTATGCAAGTGCATACTAGGAGTACTGATTTCTTATAGGGAAATAAGCGATGGTATCAGACCATACACAAGTTTTAAAGGCGTGCAAGCAATGTTCTTGTAACATACCAACTACAACCTGATACTTGAAAAAATATTGGTCAAAATATATCAAACATGGATCAAGTTTTGAAAGTTTTGTGCAGCTAACCCTATGATTTAAACTAATTTGCAGTCCTTCAACCATTTGAAAGAGAAATGATTTAGTACTTCAAATAGATTAAGAGAGAATCTCTCGGTGTTGTCCCTTTCTTGACTTACTTACATATAGGGAAAGACAAGAGTGACAGAGTGACATAGATTGTTCCATCAAGAATTAAGTTGGTGGGGTAGATGTCATTAGTGGTCACCACATCGGTCAGTAATTAATTGCCATGTCACTCAACACGGTATGGTACTTTACGCGAGTGCCGTTAATATATTTTTCATCTGGACTACAGTACTCAGTGTAATATCCCAATGTGGCATATCTCCACTAAGGTCTCAATTAAGGCTCTGCCATGAGATGATTTGTTTTCGGTGCACAGTAGGTCCACCGAGATCACATGCAGATGCACATCTCAGGTCGATGCCTAACCTAGATCTGAGCCAAGAGAAGAATCGACAAGCAAATTAGAGCGTGACTCTGTAATTTCTTCAGTGAGTTGTGCACCTATCTTAGTATAGAACCTTAGAGTGGGACACTTGTAAGCCTCTCCAGCACATGGAGTCGATCCACCACCGTGGGTAACGCGCATGCTGGACATGGAGTTTTCATGTTAAGCTAGACCAAATGCCCTGAATTGCCAGAGACATTTGAAGTGACAGTGGCGTACAGACTCCTGGTGAACATGACGTGACCTATAATTCTCAACCAAACCCCATAACATTTGCTCAATTGGTTGATGCGATGCCCACCCTATGCAATTGTACTAAACCAACATTTCTCTCCTGATACCTCTCAAGCCTCAAGGTTATTGTTTCTTGCCCCGCTCTATCCATGGTGGCATCTCACATGGGCCATGGTCTAGATTCTAAAAAAGCTTACACCATTCTTAGCATGTACTCCCTCCGTTCCCAAATAGAAGTCTTTCTATAGATTCCAACAAGTGACTATATACGGAGCAAAATAAGTAAGACCCTGTTTGGTTCATAAGTCCTATGACTTTTTCTAGTCCCAACTTGTAAGTTCCAAGTCCCTAAAAAGTCCCTACCTGTTTGGTTCCTGAGACTTATAAATCCCTATAAGACCATATTACAACTATAAGTCCCTATAAGTCCCTCCTTGAAAGTCTTATTTCATAAGTCCCAAATGTCCACTTTAAGTCCCTATAAGTCCCTCCTGTTTGGTTTAGATGGGACTTATAGAGACTTTTTTAAGTCCCTAAACCAATAAGTCCCTTGAAACAAATACCCTCTAAATCTACACTCTAAAATATGTCTACATACATCCTTATCCTGTAGTCCATTTGAAATGTCTAAAAAGACATATATTTAGGAACAGAGGGAGTATATTTGTGCTGGAATTTAGTCTATTTGGGCAGCCCAATAACTATTTCAGAAATTCCTAATAAATCCTAGAGGCCCACTTAGCCCATTTGTGCAAGGCAAGGGATACTACTAATGTTTAGTCCCACATTGCTAGTTGAGTGGGAGTTGGACCTCCTTATAAGGGAGGTTCTTTCCCTACTTGTATGAGCATGAGAACAAGAGGGACATCCACGCGCGCTCCTCCTCCGCCGCCCGCCTCGCCACGCCACGCCACGCCACGCCACGCCACGCCACGCCACGCCACGACGCGCCGCGGGTTGCCGGAATGAGCCGATGTCTAATTTTTGCCACGCACTACGGGTATACGAAAGGTCACTTGGGAGCTGAAAAGCTTTTGCGGTAGTGGATAATTAATACGAACGGCGCACCCTTCGCGTGCTGCCTGTTCACTTCGCCTCCCTCCGTTGCTTCACCTCCCGTCGCAGCCTGTTCGCATCCCTCTCCTGTGCCTATATAAGAGAGGTCGCTCCTCTCCAGAGAGACACATCAGAAGGTCCTCTTCCTCTCGCCACACAGTTCCAATCTCTGCGCTGCTGTCCATCTTCCTCATCCCGGCTTGCGGCGTGCACCGCACGTCGGGACAGTAGGCCTCCGAGACCGCACCTTTTGAGTCCTGTACGGGAGAAGGGTGATAAGGTTTTTGGGGAGCGCTCAGCGTGACTACTGGCTTCTTCATCACGGACGATCCGGTCGCCGACAACTACTTCCCCGACGACGACTTCTTCCCCGACGTCCACGACCTCCTCGACGACATGGCAGGCGAGGACACCGACCCCAAGTCCAGCGCTTCTGCTGCTGCTGTGCCGTACGTGTTCTTCTCCTTTCTGTTAGAAGTCCTGTTACAGTTCTTGGCTCTAGTTTCTGTCCTACGTATGTTAGGCTCTATGTCGTATAAACAACTTCATCTAGTGACTGTTCTAGATATGTTTACCTCAAGTTCATATATGCGGATGATGTTTACCTTCTCTTTGTCAAATTGCATGGTTTGTTTTATCGCTGCTACACTAGTCATGCTTTATCTAGTATTTCTGTTAATAAAATCACTCGGTAAATTGCTCATATTTCCAACAATCCAAAAACCTTATCATAGGCAATTTACCCCAAGTGGTTTTGCTGCTTCCATGAGACCTCCTATGTTTGAGGGTATCCACTATAAGAGGTGGCGCGTGAGAGCAGTCTTATGGTTTCAAACCATGAGTTGCTATGACGCCACTCTTGGCAAACCTGAAGGAGAGCAAGATGTCCAACAGGAGCTTTTCAGAAAATGGTTACCTTGTTTAAGGCTGCGCTCTTGAGTGTTCTTGGAGAGAACATAGTTGATGCTTATGTTGGGGAACGTATCAGAAATTCAAAATTTTCCTACGTGTCACCAAGATCTATCTATGGAGAAACCAGCAACGAGGGGAAGGAGAGTGCATCTACATACCCTTGTAGATCGCTAAGCGGAAGCGTTCAAGAGAACGGGGTTGAAGGAGTCGTACTCGTCGTGATCCAAATCACCGGAGATCCTAGTGCCGAACGGACGGCACCTCCGCGTTCAACACGCGTATAGCCCGGTGACGTCTCCCACGCCTTGATCCAGCAAGGAGAGAGGGAGAGGTTGAGGAAGACTCCATCCAGCAGCAGCACAACGGAGTGGTGGTGATGGAGGAGCGTGGCAATCCTGTAGGGCTTCGCCAAGAACCTGCGGGAGAGGAGGAGGTGTCACGGGAGGGAGGGAGGCGCCAGGGCTTCAGGTGCGGCCACCCCTCCCTCCCCTCCCTTTATATAGGGGCAAGGGAGAGGGGGGAGGCACAGCCTTGCCCCTTCCTCCAAGGAAGGGGTGTGGCCAAGGGGGGTGGAGTCCATCCTCCCCAAGGCACCTCGGAGGTGCCTTCCCTCTTGAGGACTCTCCCCTTTTTCTTATATCTTGGCGCATGGGCCTCTTGGGGCTGGTGCCCTTGGCCCATATAGGCCAAGGCGCACCCCCTACAGCCCATGTGGCCCCCCGGGGCAGGTGGACCCCCCGGTGGACCCCCGGACCCCTATCGGCACTCCCGGTACAATACCGATAAAGTGCGAAACTTTTCCGGCGACCAAAATAAGACTTCCCATATATAAATCTTTACCTCCGGACCATTCCGGAACTCCTCGTGACATCCGGGATCTCATCCGGGACTCCGAACAACATTCGGTAACCACATACAAACTTCCTTTATAACCCTAGCGTCATCGAACCTTAAGTGTGTAGACCCTACGGGTTCGGGAACCATGCAGACATGACCGAGACAACTCTCCGGCCAATAACCAACAGCGGGATCTGGATACCCATGTTGGCTCCCACATGTTCCACGATGATCTCATCGGATGAACCACGATGTCAAGGACTCAATCAATCCCGTATACAATTCCCTTTGTCTAGCGGTATTGTACTTGCCCGAGATTCGATCGTCGGTATACCGAAACCTTGTTCAATCTCGTTACTGGCAAGTCTCTTTACTCGTTTCCGTAACACATCATCCCGTGATCAACCCCTTGGTCACATTGTGCACATTATGATGATGTCCTACCGAGTGGGCCCAGAGATACCTCTCCATTTACACGGAGTGACAAATCCCAGTCTCGATTCGTGCCAACCCAACAGACACTTTCAGAGATACCTGTAATGCACCTTTATAGCCACCCAGTTACGTTGTGACGTTTGGTACACCCAAAGCATTCCTACGGTATCCGGGAGTTGCACAATCTCATGGTCTAAGGAAAAGATACTTGACATCAGAAAAGCTTTAGCATACGAACTACACGATCTTTGTGCTAGGCTTAGGATTGGGTCTTGTCCATCACATCATTCTCCTAATGATGTGATCCCGTTATCAATGACATCCAATGTCCATGGTCAGGAAACCGTAACCATCTATTGATCAACGAGCTAGTCAACTAGAGGCTTACTAGGGACATGGTGTTGTCTATGTACCCACACATGTATCTGAGTTTCCTATCAATACAATTATAGCATGGATAATAAACGATTATCGTGAACAAGGAAATATAATAATAACTAATTTATTATTGCCTCTAGGGCATATTTCCAACAGTCTCCCACTTGCACTAGAGTCAATAATCTAGTTCACATTGCCATGTGATTAACACTCATAGGTCATATCGCCATGTGACCAACATCCAAAGAGTTTACTAGTGTCATTAAACTAGTTCACATCATCATGTGATTAAGACTCAATGAGTTCTGGGGTTTGATCATGTTTTGCTTGTGAGAGAGGTTTTAGTCAACGGGTCTGCAACATTCAGTTTCGTATGTACTTCGCAATTCTCTATGTCATATTGTAAATGCTGCTTCCACGCTCCACTTGGAGCTATTCCAAATGGTTGTTCCACTATACGTATCCGGTTTGCTACTCAGAGTCACTCGGATAGGTGTTAAAGCTTGCATCGACATAACCCTTTATGTCGAACTCTTTATCACCTCCATAATCGAGAAACATATCCTTATTCCTCTAAGGATAACTTTGACCGCTATCTAGTGATCCACCCCTTGATCACCTTTGTACCCTCTTGCCAGACAAGCGGCAAGGCACACATCAGGTGCGGTACTTAGCAAGGCATACTGTAGAGCCTACGTCCAAAGCATAGGGGACGACCTTCGTCCTTTCTCTCTCTTTTCTGCCGTGGTTGAGCTTTAAGTCTTAACTTCATACCTTACATCTCAGGCAAGAACTCCTTCTTTGACTGATCCATCTTGAACACCTTCAAGATCATGTCAAGGTATATGCTCATTTGAAAGTACCATTAAGCGTTTTTGATCTATCCTTATAGATCTTGATGCTCAATGTTCAAGCAGCTTAATCCAGGTTTTCTATTTGAAAAACACCTTTCAAATAACCCTATATGCTTTCTAGAAATTCTACATCATTTCTGATCATCAATATGTCAACAACATATACTCATCAGAAATTCTATAGTGCTCCCACTCACTTCTTTGGAAATACAAGTTTCTCATGAACTTTGTATAAACCCAAAATCTTTGATCATCTCATCAAAGCGCACATTCCAACTCCGAGATGCTTACTCCAGTCCTTAGAAGGATCGCTGGAGCCAGCATACCTTTTAGTATCCTTAGGATCGACAAAACTTTTCTGATTGTATCACATACAACCTTTCCTTACGAAAACTGGCAAGGAAACTTGTCTTGACATCCATCTGCCAGATTTCATAAATGCAGCTTATGCTAACATGATTCCGACGGACTTAAGCATCGCTACGGATGGGAAAATCTCATCGTAGTCAACTCCTTGAACTTGTGAAAAACTCTTCGCCACAAGTCGAGCTTCATAGATGGCGACATTACCATCCACATCCGTCTTCTTCTGAAAGATCCATTTATCTCAATGGCTTGCCGATCAACGGGCAAGTCCACCAAAGTCCATGCTTTGTTATGATACATGGATCCTATCTCGGATTTCATGGCTTCTAACCATTTGTCGGAATATGGGCCCACCATCGCTTCTCCATAGCTCGTAGGTTCATTGTTGTCTAGCAACATGACCTTCAAGACAGGATTGCTGTATCACTCTGAAGTAGTACATATCCTTGTCACCCTACGAGGTATGGTAGTGACTTGATCCGAAACTTCATGATCACTATCATAAGCTTCTACTTCAATTGGTGTAGGTGCCACAGGAACAACTTCCTGTGCCCTGATACACACTGGTTGAAGTGATGGTTTAATAACCTCATCAAGTCTCCACCATCCTCCCACTCAACTTTTCGAGACAAACTTTTCTCGAGAAAGGACCTGATTCAAGAAACAATCCCTATTGCTTTTGGATCTGAATTAGGAGGTATACCCAACTGTTTTTTTGGGTGTCCTATGAAGATGCATTTTATCCGCTTTGGGTTCGAGCTTATCAACCTGAAACTTTTTCACATAAGCGTCGCAGCCCCAAACTTTTAAGAAACGACAACTTAGGTTTCTCCAAACCATAGTTCAAACGGTGTCGTCTCAATGGAATTACGTGGTGCCCTATTTTAAAGTGAATGCGGTTGTCTCTAATGCCTAACCCATGAACGATAGTGGTAATTCGATAAGAGACATCATGTTACGCACCATATCCAATAGGGTGCAACTATGATGTTCGGACACACCATCACACTATGGTGTTCCAGGCGGTATTAATTGTGAAATAATTTCCACAATGTCTTAATTGCGTGCCAAAGCTCGTAACTCAGATACTCATCTCTATGATCATATCATAGACATTTTATCCTCTTGTCACGATGATCTTCAACTTCACTCTGAAATTACTTGAACCATTCAATAATTAAGACTTGTATTTCATCAAGTAAATATACTTAGTATCTACTCAAGTCATCCGTGAAGTAAGAACATAACGATATCCACTGCGTGCCTTAGCACTTATTGGACTGCACACATCAAAATGTATTACTTCCAACAAGTTGCTATCTTGTTCCATCTTACTGAAAACGAGGCTTTTTAGTCATCTTGCCCATGTGGTATGATTTGCATATCTCAAGTGATTTAAAATCAAGTGAGTCCAAACGATCCATCTGCATGGAGTTTCTTCATGCATATACACCAATAGACATGGTTCGCATGTCTCAAACTTTTCAAAAACGAGTGAGTCCAAAGATCCATCAACATGGAGCTTCTTCATGCGTTTTACACCAATATGACTTACATGGCAGTGCCACAAGTAAGTGGTACTATCATTACCATCTTATATCTTTTGGCATGAAAATGTGTATCACTATGATCGAGATTCAATAAACCATTCCTATTAGGTGCAATACCATTGAAGGTATTATTCAAATAAACAGAGTAACCATTATTCTCCTTAAATGAATAACCGTATTGCGATAGACATAATCCAATCATGTCTATGCTCAACGCAAACACCAAATGACAATTATTCAGGTTTAATACTAATCTTGATGGTAGAGGGAGCGTGTGATGTTTGATCACATCAAACTTGGAAACACTTCCAACACATATCGTCAGCTCACCTTTAGCTAGTCTCCGTTTATTCCGTAGCTCTTTTATTTTGAGTTACTAACACTTAGCAACCGAACCGGTATCTTAATACCCTGGTGCTACTAGGAGTACTAGTAAAGTACACATTAACATAATGTATATCCAATATACTTCTATCGACCTTGCCAGCCTTCTCATCTACCAAGTATCTAGGGTAATGCTGCTCCAGTGGCTGTTCCCCTTATTACAGAAGCACTTAGTCTCGGGTTTGGGTTCAACCTTGGGTTTCTTCACTAGAGCAGCAGCTCATTTGCCGTTTCATGAAGTATCCCTTCTTGCCCTTGCCCTTCTTGAAACTAGTGGTTTGACCAACCATCAACAATTGATGCTCCTTCTTGATTTCTACTTTCGCGGTGTCAAACATCGCGAATACCTCAAGGATCATCATATCTATCCCTGATATGTTATAGTTCATCACGAAGCTCTAGCAGCTTGGTGGCAATGACTTTGGAGAAAAATCACTATCTCATCTGGAAGATCAACTCCCACTCGATTCAAGTGATTGTTCCATTCAGACAATCTGAGCACAAGCTCAACGATTGAGCTCTTCTCCCTTAGTTTGCCGGCTAAGAAAATCATCGGAGGTCTTATACCTCTTGACATGGGCACGAGCCTAAAATCCCAATTTCACCCCTCGAAACATCTCATATGTTCCGCGATGTTTCGAAAACGTCTTTGGTGCCTCTACTCTAAACCATTTAACTGAACTATCACATAGTTATCAAAACATGTATGTCCGATGTTCGCAACATCCACAGACGACGTTTGGGGTTCTGCACACTGAGCGGTGCATTAAGTACGTAAGCTTTCAACTGATCGCATAATCGCTACTATCAACTTTCAACTATATTTTCTCTAGGAACATATCTAAAACAGTAGAACTAAAGCGCGAGCTTACGACATAATTTGCAAAGATCTTTTGACTATGTTCAGGATAATTAAGTTCAACTTATGAACTCCCACTCAGATAGACATCCCTCTAGTCATCTAAGTGATTACATGATCCGAGTCAACTAGGCCGTGTCCGATCATCACGTGAGACGGACTAGTCATCATCGGTGAACATCTTCATGTTGATCGTATCTACTATACGACTCATGCTCGACCTTTCGGTCTCTGTGTTCCGAGGCCATGTCTGTACATGCTAGGCTCGTCAAGTTAACCCTAAGTGTTTCGCGTGTGTAAATCTGTCTTACACCCGTTGTATGTGAACCTAAGAATCCATCACACCCGATCATCACGTGGTGCTTAGAAGCGACGAACTTTAGCAACGGTGCACAGTTAGGGGAGAACACTTCTTGAAATTGTTGTAAGGGATCATCTTATTTACTACCGTCGTTCTAAGCAAATAAGATGTATAAACATGATAAACATCACATGCAATCAAATAGTGACATGATATGGCCAATATCATTTTGCTCCTTTTGATCTCCATCTTTGGGGCTCCATGATCATCATCGTCACCGGCATGACACCATGATCTCCATCATCATGATATCCATCATCGTGTCTTCATGAAGTTGTCTCGCCAACTATTACTTCTACTACTATGGCTACCGGTTAGCAATAAAGTAAAGTAATTACATGGCGTTGTTCAATGACACGCAGGTCATACAATAAATTAAGACAACTCCTATGGCTCCTGCCGGTTGTCATACTCATCGACATGCAAGTCGTGATTCCTATTACAAGAACATGATCAATCTCATACATCATATATCATTCATCACATTCTTCTTGGCCATATCACATCACATAGCATACCCTGCAAAAACAAGTTAGACGTCCTCTAATTGTTGTTTGCATGTTTTACGTGGCTGCTATGGGTTTCTAGCAAGAACGTTTCTTACCTACGCAAAACCACAACGTGATATGTCAATTGCTATTTACCCTTCATAAGGACCCTTTTCATCGAATCCGTTCCGACTAAAGTGGGAGAGACTGGCACCCGCTAGCCACCTTATGCACCAAGTGCATGTCAGTCGGTGGAACCTGTCTCACGTAAGAGTACGTGTAAGGTCGGTCCGGGCCGCTTCATCCCACAATACCGTCGAAACAAGATTGGACTAGTAACGGTAAGCATATTGAACAAAATCAACGCCCACAACTACTTTGTGTTCTACTCGTGCAAAGAATCTACGCAATAGACCTAGCTCATGATGCCACTGTTGGGGAACGTAGCAGAAATTCAAAATTTTCCTACGTGTCACCAAGATCTATCTATGGAGAAACCAGCAACGAGGGGAAGGAGAGTGCATCTACATACCCTTGTAGATCGTTGAGCGGAAGCGTTCAAGAGAACGAGGTTGAAGGAGTCGTACTCGTCGTGATCCAAATCACCGGAGATCCTAGTGCCGAACGGACGGCACCTCCGCGTTCAACACGCGTACAGCCCGGTGACGTCTCCCACGCCTTGATCCAGCAAGGAGAGAGGGAGAGGTTGAGGAAGACTCCATCCAGCAGCAGCACAACGGCGTGGTGGTGATGGAGGAGCGTGGCAATCCTGTAGGGCTTCGCCAAGCACCTGCGGGAGAGGAGGAGGTGTCATGGGAGGGAGGGAGGTGCCAGGGCTTCAGGTGCGGCCACCCCTCCCTCCCCTCCCTTTATATAGGGGCAAGGGAGAGGGGGGAGGCACAGCCTTGCCCCTTCCTCCAAGGAAGGGGTGCGGCCAAGGGGGGGAGGAGTCCATCCTCCCCAAGGCACCTCGGAGGTGCCTTCCCCCTTGAGGACTCTCCCCTTTTTCTTATATCTTGGCGCATGGGCCTCTTGGGGCTGGTGCCCTTGGCCCATATAGGCCAAGACGCACCCCCTACAGCCCAAGTGGCCCCCCCGGGGCAGGTGGACCCCCGGACCCCTTTCGGCACTCCCGGTACAATACCGATAAAGTGCGAAACTTTTCCGGCGACCAAAATAAGACTTCCCATATATAAATCTTTACCTCCGGACCATTCTGGAACTCCTCTTGACGTCCGTGATCTCATCCGAGACTCCGAACAACATTCGGTAACCACATACAAACTTCCTTTATAACCCTAGCGTCATCGAACCTTAAGTGTGTAGACCCTACGGGTTCGGGAACCATGCAGACATGACCGAGACAACTCTCCGGCCAATAACCAACAGCGGGATCTGGATACCCATGTTGGCTCCCACATGTTCCACGATGATCTCATCGGATGAACCACGATGTCAAGGACTCAATCAATCCCGTATACAATTCCCTTTGTCTAGCGGTATTGTACTTGCCCGAGATTCGATCGTCGGTATACCGATACCTTGTTCAATCTCGTTACCGGCAAGTCTCTTTACTCGTTTCCATAACACATCATCCCGTGATCAACCCCTTGGTCACATTGTGCACATTATGATGATGTCCTACCGAGTGGGCCCAGAGATACCTCTCCGTTTACACGGAGTGACAAATCCCAGTCTCGATTCGTGCCAACCCAACAGACACTTTCGGAGATACCTGTAATGCACCTTTATAGCCACCCAGTTACATTGTGACGTTTGGTACACCCAAAGCATTCTTACGGTATCTGGGAGTTGCACAATCTCATGGTCTAAGGAAAAGATACTTGACATTAGAAAAGTTTTAGCATACGAATTACACGATCTTTGTGCTAGGCTTAGGATTGGGTCTTGTCCATCACATCATTCTCCTAATGATGTGATCCCTTTATCAATGACATCCAATGTCCATGGTCAGGAAACCGTAACCATCTATTGATCAACGAGCTATTCAACTAGAGACTTACTAGGGACATGGTGTTGTCTATGTACCCACACATGTATCTGAGTTTCCTATCAATACAATTATAGCATGGATAATAAATGATTATCGTGAACAAGGAAATATAATAATAACTAATTTATTATTGCCTCTAGGGCATATTTCCAACAGCTTATGCGTCAATTGATAATGGAAAAGATATGTGGGACGCACTCGAGGCCAAGTTTGGGGTCTCGGATGCCGGCACTGAGCTGTACATCATGGAGCAATTCTATGATTACAGGATGACTGAAGAGCGCTCCGTGGTTGAGCAGGCTCATGAGATACAGTCATTTGCTAGAGAACTTGAGCACTTCAATTGCATGATACCGGACAAGTTTGTTGCCGGGGGTATCATCACTAAGCTTCCTTCTTCATGGAGGAACTTTGCTACCTTACTGAAGCATAAGAGACAGGAGTTTTCTGTTCCGGATCTCATTGGCACTCTTGATGTGGAAGAAAAGGCGAAAGCAAAGGACACACGTGCTCGAGGTATTGAGGGAGGATCTAGTGCCAATCTGGTACAGAAGAAAAACTTCCAGTCCCACAAATTCAAGAACAAGGGCAAGTTTGATGGTAAAGGAAAGTTTGATGGAAAGAACAAGGCTGTGCAGCACACGAACTTCAAGAAGAAGAATGACAAGAAGAAAGGTGCTTGTCATGTGTGTGGAGATCCTGTTCATTAGGCTCCTAGTTGCCCTAATCGCTATGACAAGCGTCATCCTGGGAAAGGCGGCAAGACCGTTAATGTTGTCATTGGAGACACTGACATGAAGGATGCTGGGTATGGTATATTTCCCACTATTCTTTCAGTATGTCATTCTCCTGACTGGTTGATTGACACGGGTGCTAATGTGCATGTATGCGGTGATATTTCCATGTTTTCGTCTTATCAGACTGTAGGGACTTCAACCGTGCTGATGGGCAACGGTTCAAGTGCTTCTGTTCGTGGTGTTGGCACGATCGATCTGAAGTTTACTTCGGGGAAGATCGTGCGGCTGAAGAACGTGCATTATGTCCCCTCCGTCAATAAAAATCTTGTTAGCGGATCTCTTCTGTGTAGAGATGGCTATAAGCTTGTCTTTGAGTCGAATAAATTTGTAATATCCAAGTATGAAACCTTTGTTGGTAAAGGCTATGAGTCAGGAGGCCTGTTTCGTTTATCTTTATCAGACGTTTGCAATAAAGTTGTTAATCATATTTGCAACAATAGTGAATCAAATGTGTGGCATTCACGTCTTTGTCATGTTAACTTTGGTTGCATGTCGCGACTAGCGAAGTTGAACTTAATCCCTAGTTTCACCACTGTCAAGGGATCTAAGTGTCAAGTGTGTGTGCAAGCTAAGCAACCTCGTAAGTCTCACGTGATTGCGGAGACGAGAAATCTTGCACCACTAGAACTTATACATTCAGATCTATGTGAAATGAATGGTGTTTTGACAAAAGGTGGAAAGAAATATTTCATGACGTTAATTGACGACTCCACTAGATACTGTCGTGTGTATCTTCTGAAATCTAAGGATGAGGCTTTGAACTTTTTCAAGATCTATAAAGCTGAAGTGGAAAACCAACTTGATCGAAAAATCAAGAGGCTTAGGTCCGACCGTGGTGGAGAGTATTTTCCAATGAATTTGATGCTTTTTGTGCGGAACATGATATAATCCATGAGAGGACGCCTCCCTACTCACCTCAGTCAAATGGGGTGGCCGAAAGAAAGAACCGTACTCTAACTGATTTGGTTAACGCCATGTTAGACACATCGGGTCTCTCCAAGGCATGGTGGGGGGAGGCGATATTGACTGCTTGTCATGTCCTAAACCGAGTTCCCACAAAGAACAAAGAGATAACTCCATTCGAGGAATGGGAGAAGAAAGGTTAAAGCTCTCCTATCTGCGAACCTGGGGTTGTTTGGCGAAAGTCAATGTGCCAATCCCAAAGAAGCGGAAGCTGGGACCAAAAACTGTGGATTGTGTTTTCCTGGGATATGCTTTTCATAGCATAGGCTATAGATTCTTGGTTGTAAAATCTGAGGTATCTGACATGCATGTCGGTACGATCATGGAGTCAAATGATGCGACTTTCTTTGAAGATATCTTTCCCATGAAGGATATGGCTACCTCATCTAATCAGGAGATGCCTAGTTCATCGAATCAGGAACCGGTTACAATTACTGAACCTGCCATTTTCATGGAACACTTTGAAAGTCCTGTGGAGGAGAACAATGAAGTTCCCACTAGGAGCAAGAGACAGAGGACTGCAAAGTCTTTTGGTGATGATTTTCTTGTGTATCTCATAGATGACACTCCCAGTTCTATTTTGGAGGCCTATGCATCGGAAGATGCTGACTACTGGAAGGAAGCGGTTCGTAGCGAGATGGATTCTATCTTGGCGAATGAAACCCGGGAGATAACCGATCGTCCTTATGGGTGCAAACCTATAGGATGCAAATGGGTATTCAAGAAGAAGCTTAGGCCTGATGGTACTATAGAAAAGTACAAGGCTCGGCTCGTGGCTAAGGGTTATACCCAAAAGGAAGGTGAAGACTTCTTTGATACTTACTCACCTGTGGCTCGACTGACCACTATTCGAGTTCTACTTTCACTAGCTGCCTCACATGGTCTTCTCGTTCATCAAATGGATGTTAAGACTGCTTTCCTAAATGGAGAGTTGGATGAGGAAATTTATATGGAACAACCAGATGGGTTTGTAATAGATGGTCAGGAAGGGAAAGTGTGCAAGTTGCTGAAGTCTTTGTATGGACTCAAGCAAGCACCCAAACAGTGGCATGAGAAGTTCGAAAGAACTCTAACAGCTACAGGATTTGTTGTGAACGAAGCTGACAAATGTGTGTACTATCGCCATGGTGGGGGCGAGGGAGTTATGCTTTGCTTGTATGTTGATGACATACTGATTTTCGGAACAAATCTGAATGTTATTAAGGAGGTCAAGGATTTCCTATCTCGCTGTTTTGAGATGAAGGATTTAGGAGTTGCTGATGTCATTCTGAACATCAAGTTGTTGAGAGATGATGATGGTGGGATTACATTGCTTCAATCTCACTATGTGGAAAAGATCTTGAGTCGCTTTGACTATAGTGACTGCAAGCCCTCTCCAACACCATATGATGCTAGCGTGCTGCTTCAAAAGAATCGAAGAATTGCTAGAGACCAATTGAAATATTCACAGATTATTGGCTCGCTTATGTACTTAGCCAGTGCTACAAGACCTGACATCTCTTTTGCTGTTAGCAAACTGAGTCGGTTTGTTTCAAAACCAGGAGATGTGCATTGGAAAGCTCTAGAGAGAGTTTTGCATTATTTGAAAGGCACTGCGAATTATGGAATTCACTACACTGGGCATCCAAAGGTGCTTGAAGGGTATAGTGACTCAAACTGGATCTCAGATGCTGATGAGATAAAGGCCACGAGCGGTTATGTATTCACTCATGGAGGTGGCGCTGTTTCTTGGAAGTCTTGCAAGCAGACCATCTTAACGAGGTCAACTATGGAAGCAGAACTCACAACACTAGATACAGCTACGGTCGAAGCAGATTGGCTTCGCCGGCTATTGAATGACTTGCCGGTAGTTGAGAAACCTGTACCGGGTATCCTTATGAACTGTGACAATCAAACTGTGATCACGAAAGTGAACAGTTCTAAGGATAACATGAAGTCATCAAGACACGTTCAGAGAAGGTTAAAGTCTGTCAGAAAAATGAGAAACTCTGGAGTTATTGCATTAGACTATATCCAAACGTCTAAAAATCTGGCAGATCCTTTCACTAAGGGTCTATCACATAATGTGATAGATAATGCATCGAGGGAGATGGGTATGAGACCCACAATATGAGTTGTTCACAGTGGTAACCTATTCTTTGTGATCGGAGATCCCGTGAATTAGATGTGGAAGACAAGCTGTTGATCAACTGGGAGGAAAGTACCCTTACTATTAAAAATACCACTCCATGAAGATGCAATACTCTCCTAATCTGCATGGCAGGTTGATGTATATCTTAATGTGTTCTAAGTGGCTCTTTGAAGCAGAGATGTTATCCTGCAGAACATCTTTTGAAGAACACACCTATATGAGTCTGATTGTCAAACGTCGCAATCTATGAGAGTAGGGTTCTCTCTAGTAAACTCATGAAAGGTCACGGAGTATGACGCATAAGCTCCACCCGCGGCGAAGACCCACAGTAGCCACGTATCGGTCAAGGCTTTATGTGAAGCTAGATTCGCAGAAAACTTGCAGTTCAAGGCCCAGTCCACTGTTCAAGTTGCTTACTAGTGTAGCATAGAGTTCTAGGTGGAAGTTTAACTTAACAGTCTCCACTGCAGTACCGGTATATAAAACAGTGTTTTGGAACCAAAGGCAAATTTCTGTGTGCCTCTGGGATCTGGTGGGGGATTGCTGGAATTTAGTCTATTTGGGCAGCCCAATAACTATTTCACAAATTCCTAATAAATCCTAGAGGCCCACTTAGCCCATTTGTGCAAGGCAAGGGATACTATTAATGTTTAGTCCCACATTGCTAGTTGAGTGGGAGTTGGACCTCCTTATAAGGGAGGTTCTTCCCTACTTGTATGAGCATGAGAACAAGAGGGACATCCACGCGCGCTCCTCCTCCGCCGCCCGCCTCGCCACGCCACGCCTCACCACGACGCGCCGCGGGTTGCGGGAATGAGCCGAGCCGATGTCTAATTTTTGCCACGCACTACGGGTATACGAAAGGTCACTTGGGAGCTGAAAAGCTTTTGCGGTAGTGGATAATTAATACGAACATTGCACCCTTCGCGTGCTGCCTGTTCACTTCGCCTCCCTCCGTTGCTTCACCTCTCGTCGCAGCCTGTTCGCATCCCTCTCCTGTGCCTATATAAGAGAGGTCGCTCCTCTCCGGAGAGACACATCAGAAGGTCCTCTTCCTCTCGCCACACAGTTCCAATCTCTGCGTTGCTGTCCATCTTCCTCATCCCGGCTTGCGGCGTGCACCGCACGTCGGGATAGTAGGCCTCCGAGACAACACCTTTTGAGTCTTGTACGGGAGAAGGGTGATAAGGTTTTTGGGGAGCGCTCAGCGCGACTACTGGCTTCTTCATCACGGACGATCCGGTTGCCGACGACTACTTCCCCGACGACGACTTCTTCCCCGACGTCCACGACCTCCTTGACGACATGGCAGTCGAGGACACCGACCCCAAGTCCAGCGCTTCTGCTGCTGCTGTGCCGTACGTGTTCTTCTCCTTTCTGTTAGAAGTCCTGTTACAGTTCTTGGCTCTAGTTTCTGTCCTACGTATGTTAGGCTCTATGTCGCATAAACAACTTCATCTAGTGACTGTTCTAGATATGTTTACCTCAAGTTCATATATGCGGATGATGTTTACCTTCTCTTTGTCAAATTGCATGGTTTGTTTTATCACTGCTACACTAGTCATGCTTTATCTAGTATTTCTGTTAATAAAATCACTCGGTAAATTGCTCATATTTCCAACAATTTGTACGTGTGAACAATGGGCCAAATCATAACTATAATCAATAATCATGAACTGCGGTCCTAATAATCAATGAACATCGCATGTCTATATGCATGCATTTCAATGCTCCGTTGGCACTGTACTCTATATTTAATAGCAAGCAACATATTATGGAATATTTTATTAATATTCATCGAGCATTATATTTGGTGTGCTTAACTTTTACTCTAAAGCTTTGGTGAGCTTACTCGACTATTGTTCTCCATAGGGCGTAATTAACATCTAAGCACCTTCTTAGCCAAACCAACTCATTTTGAATAAGAAAATACAGCCGAAACATAAAGTTAATGTTCTTCGGAATTGAGGCGTGTTTCTAATTGGTATTTTTGTTTATGACTGGAAATTAAACTCGGGAGATAGTTTTATATTGACAAATTCACACTATAGTTATTACTAGTTAACAAGGGTAATATACAGTTATTCTGGGTCGGGCCATGGACACGCAACCCGTGCCCCGAAACGGCCTCCAAGTTTTCATGGACTCCTAATTTGGAACATCTCAGTCTAGCCCACATACACACATCAGTCCAATCGTGCATAAGAGCATCTCCAACAGCCGCGCTAAAGCGCCGCGCGCAAAAAATCTGTTAGCACGCGCTGCGGCTGGTTTTGCGCGCCCGCCTGCGCTGGCTCCAGCAGCGGCGCTATAATGCAGCGCGCGCGCGCCGCTCCAGCAGGGCGCAAAAATACAGCGTGCGCGCCGCACAAACCACATGTACATTTCAAAGAAGATGAGCAAAAATGATCAAACAAACAAAATAAAAATCAATAACAAATAGTTCAAAATAAATCATTACAACTCAAACAAATAGTTTATCGTTCAGTACAACAACAAATAGTTCAAAATAAATTATTACAACACAACAAATAGTTCATGAACAATACAATGTCGAGTGCAGATATCATCATGCTCTTTGCCGTCCATGCCATGCCCACCACTCTTCAATTAGATCATTCTGAAGTTTCTTGTGCGTTGCGGGATGCCGAATGGCATGATAGGAGGCAACAAAACGGGCTACACTTTCAGCCCTCCGCCGCACTCGCACGGGATGTCCCAAGAGCTCATACTATGAGTAGTCTAAATCTTGGCCACGCTCATTCTCGATGATCATGTTGTGCATGATCGCACAAGCGTGCATGATGTACCAAAGCATTTTTTGATCCCAAAATCTTGCCGGTCCTCTCTCAATAGCAAATTGGGCTTGCAAAATCCCAAATGCTCTCTCCACATCTTTTCTAGCCGCCGCCTGAGCATTGTGGAAATCAAGACTTTTCTTACCTTCCGGTTTTTTCAACGGCTTCACGAAGGTTTGCCACTTTGGATAGATGCCATCCGCTAGATAATAGCCATAGTTGTACGTACGGCCATTTGCTATGTCCGAGCTCTCCGGCGGCATTCCTCCTTTGCTGGAAAAACCGGTCATGGCTCGCTAGTTTCTCTGCAATGCGCCTGAACAAGTCGGTGCTCATCCTAAACCGGCGACGAAAATATGACTCCGGGTATGTGGGATTCTCCACGAAATAGTTCTTCATCAATCTGTTATGGGCATCAATCCTATCTCTCCAAATTTTCTCCCGACCCATAACCGAACCACCGTGCTTCGGTTTTTTATTGATATGCATAGCTATGATCATTGCAAGATCCTCCTCCTCTTCCATATCAAATTCTTCTTCGGAAGAATCATACGACGAACTCATCTACAATGTTCAATACTATACTATAAAAACTACAATTCAAAACATGCACCAAATTCATGAAGTTTGAGCAATACATACCTTGTAGGCGTTTTGTCAAACACCTTGCGGGCGCGGCGCGGCAGCGAGCGCTCGGGCGCTGTTCCTCGGACGACGGAGGCGCGCGGGCGCCGGCGGTACTAGGAGGGGATGGGCGGAAGCGCGGGCGCGCGGGGATAGGCCGGGGAAGCCTGAGACGGTCGCCCGGGTGCGCGGGCAGCGGCGGCGGCGCGGCCGGTCGGGTTGGAAGCGCGAGAGGAAGAGCGGGCGCGAGCGCTCGAGTGTGCCGCGCGCTGTAGTGGGCGCCTGAAATACGCCGCGCAGGTAAGTGTTTTTGACCGCGCGCCCAACCCGTTTTAGCGCGCGCGCCGTTTTTGCGCGCCCGCTGGAGCGCCCTGACGCGTTGCGCGCGCGCTAAAACGACATATTTTACGGCGCGGCGCTAGTTTAGCGCGGCTGTTGGAGATGCTCTAAAAAGGGCGTCAAGCCAGGCCTGCATCATCAAGTTGATGTGCCGATTAACAGAACTTGCATGTAATGCGTCCTGGACTTGTCTAAAAAAAATGTAATGCATCCTGGACGAAGTCCCTCAAACAAAAAAGCTGCCTCCACTGTCTTAGCTCAAAAAAAAAGTTAGTCCAAGTTTGCTCTTATCCTCATCATTCAAGTTTGGACGTCTCTTTTCATGCGTGCTCACATATAAAGGAACATGTAGGACCGACATGTTTATATACGAGGCATATCCGAACTGATCAACACATTATCGGGGCCAACAAGAATCATTAAAACAAAATTAATTCTGCAATCTCTTCAGCAGCGAGCTTTTCTAGCACGACATGTGTGCCTTTCCAACACAAGAGGTTCACCATGCGTAATGCTTGACAAGCCATGGAGCCGGTTTTCCTGTTATGAAACAGATGCAAGGGATTTACTTCATTTATCAATTAAGAACGATAGGAAGAGTTTTTAGAAGAAAAAAAGGAAAAATGTCACAACAAGATCATTACTCTCCCATCATGCTTCTTCCCAAGTCTTCTCTGCCCACGATTACACAAAGGTTTGGTTCCCTGATTGTCTGTAGGAGGATAGTGGAGGAGCAATGAGCGGTGGAAAAATATCTGGGCATTTCTCCAGCTCCATTTGATCAACTTAATGAACATGGTGATAGCTGACATACACGCTGACTGGCTCAAGAGTTTTCGAGAAAGAATGGGCTACAGACTTATAAAAGTTATGAATTGGCTTGTAATTCTCAGCCAGAGTCTTGCGATTGTCTCCCGCTATGCAACCATAATAAAGAAATTGTTTTCCTCGTACCTTTCAAGCCTCACGATTAACACCCCCCCCCCCCCCCCCACCCCACCACCACCACCACCATTGTTCATAGTGGCGTCTCGCATGGCCTCAATTTTCAAAATGTGCATACAGTTCTTAGCATATATATTTATACATGTGAACAAATGGACCAAATCGCAACTATATTCAATGATCGTGATATGATCCTCAACATCATGACCTATTTATGTGCATGCATTTCAATGCTTGTTTTCATTGTATGCTAGTCCATATTTAATACTAGGCAGCATACCATGTTTTTAATAATGTATCGAGTGAACCCTTATATTTGGCGTGCTTAAGTTTTGGTTTGAAGTTTCGATGAGCTTACTTGGCTATTCTTATCCATAGGACATAACTGACAGCTAGAAGGCGCCACACAGCCAATTGAGGAGGCATAGAAGCAATACATAGAGTTAATGGTTTTTAGAATTGAGGTGTGTTTCTAACTAGTATTTACTAGTATTTAAGTTCATGACTGGAAATTAAACTCAGGCAAAAGTTTTTTATTGACAAATTCAGATAAACTAAACAAGGGTAACACACACTTATGTTCAGGGCTAGGCCCATGGGCAGGCAGCCCGTGCGCCGAAACGGCCCACAATTTCCAAGCACCTAATTTGGAGCACCTCAATTCAGCCCATTGACATCAGGCCAGACCCTCGTAAAAAGGGGGGCTTCATGTGAAGCCTGGATCAGGCCGACATGCCCATAAGTAACATTGGCCAGTAATCCTGCCTGGATAGGTCCCTGCCTCCACCTACAATACGTAAATTGGTCAGAAAACACAACCCTTTTATCATTACTCACTAGTAGAAAAAACCCTATTAGTCCCGGTTGGTGAGGGCCTTTTGTCCCGGTTCTTGAACCGGGACTAAAGGGTCGTTACTAATGTCCTAGACCTTTAGTCCCGGTTCTAACACGAACCGGGATAGATGGGCCTCCACGTGGCCGGTGCGCCGAGCCCAGGCAGGAGGGCCTTTGGTCCCAGTTTTGGGGGGTTAATTTAGGTGTTTCATATATTGTGTTAGCTAGCTAATTAATAGAGAGAAGTGTCCTCTCTTATGTCCGTGCTTGGTCGACGCTACGTACTATACATAGAGAGGCCCTCGACACGCTAGCTAGTAAGAAAATGAAGGGAACCATTAAGTACAGAAGTTCTTCATGCATACCGAGAGAAGTGATCGATCGACCTCTCCTTCTCCGAGAGATTGGTCGAACAATAAGTTTTCGTATTATCTATCCGACGCTACTGGCTACATACATATACAATATGTAAGATCTCTTAATTACAATCCCCTAGCAATTGAAATCAGCTTCCACATGGTATTCTCCGGCTTTATTGATGACGTGGTCAAGAAAGAAATCCCGCCAATTCCTCTTGAATTGCTTTCATGCAATCTTGTTCTAGGAGTTCATTCCGCATCTGCCACGTCTAATTTGAAGAAGAGGGTTAATTAATACATATATATATGAATGAAACTCAACAGAAATGATGGTGTAATAAAATGAAATTATGAATATTATTGCTTACGCACTTCATATTGTCTTTGAGAGTAGCCCCGCTTATTTTTTAAAGTCGCGTTGTAGATGAACTCGCACACGTAGTATCCACATAAATTATTCCTTTGTTCCTGCCACAAGCACTTTACGAGAAATAGAGGTCAATCAAACTGATAATGAAGCATTATAAATGGCACTGATGAAAGTATAGCTATAGAATCAACGGGAGATGCGCGCAACTAGCTAGCTAGCTAGTAGTACTTACTTTCGAGTATGTATATCGCAGCTCCTTCGGCAGTCCCGGAGCTTCTGCGGTGAACTGTTTCCAAACCCTGCAAGATAAAGAAAATAATTATTATTACTTGAAATATCAGGAAATGAACAAAAAGTTGCCGATATGGTGCGATAATGATCGATTGAACTTACTTGTTGAGCAATTTAGTCATGTCTACATAGGTTTCGGAATCTTTTCGTCTCGAGTCTAAGACGGTTACTAGTCCCCGCTCAAGCTTAATCTCCAGAAGAACATAGTGAAAGCTGCGCACGCATGAATAACTCATTAATTACATTACTATAACCTTGCTCGAGTAATAAGGGAAAACGAATATGCACACGACAGTAACACTCACTCAAAGTTGTAAGTAAGCAAAGAGTATGGTATCTTTGTTTTGATTTTTGATCAACGATTGTAGCAAGTTGGCCTCGGCCTCGTCGGCGTGCTTTTTAACTTGAATTTCATCTATGATATTTGTGTTAATGAACCCAATATCATATATTTCTTGTTTTCTGCACTCGACGATCTTCAATCTGCATAATAAAGTGAGGATAATTAATTATAAATACATGCAATGAAAGAGCTGAGCTATATATAGAGAGAGAGACTTAATGACAGAAATAGTACTTACAGACAGTAGCAAAAGACCGTTAATTTATTGAGGGCCTTTTGATTGAAGAACTCGAAGAACTCCTCAAATGGAACAGGCAACAGATCAGTTCCAACGAGGTCGTGCTCCTCTTTAATGTCCAGATACAAAGTATTCGTCCCCCCAGACTCTCTGCAGGTTTTCATGTACCGATTATGAAATCTTCGCATCATCATTGTTAGAGATTTTTCATCTTTGACGAGAGGCTTCCTGTACTCGTATCTGTGTTCGTCCACCTCCATGAAATCAGGAAGTTGATCGTCAGGCAGGTAATCTGTAAGATTGCCATAACTGACCACCGTCCCCGGAGCATTAGCGACGATGTCGCCGCTAGACACATTGAGCGGGAAGCACGATTGATTTGCTTGTTCGCCGAGCTGGGCAATTTTTTCGCAGCTGCTCGTTCTTTTGACCTTTGATGTCTGACAGTACTTCCGGACCGCTCTACTTCGAGATATATCTGTTCAGTAATGCGCTCATAGTTGCTTCTCGGCGGAGACTTTGCTGGTTTCCTCAGGGCATCGAGAGTGCGCTTTGCTTTCACCGGATCTACCTTCTCCTCCGGAGGTGGATGTCTCTTTGCTTTCAACCCTTCAAAGAAGTCGTCCACTTCGGCCTGCACAATCTTCGCGTTTTCCTCCTTGGTCCTCTTGTACGGTAACTTCTCTAGAGGCTTGAGAGAAGGACCGTATCTGTATTACCTCCTGCCTCTGTTGGCTGTACTGCTAGACGCTGGAGCAGACGGAGCGGCTGCGGTGTCTGTCTTCTTTCGTGCTTGCTTACGAGGCGGAGGAGAAGGACTACGACGCGCGGGAGTAGCCGGGGAGGCGGCGGGTCTCTTCCGCCCTTGCTGGCAAGGCAGAGAAGGAGAAGGCTGCTAGCTGCTCGGGCGCGCCGACGCAGGCGGAGAAGGAGGCGGAGTGCCGCCACGCGCCGGAGAAGGAGGCTGAGTGCCCTGATCGTCACTCGCCGGAGGAGGAGGCAGTGGAGGAGGCGGAGTGCCCTGACTCGCCGGAGGAGGAGGAGGAGGCGGAGGCGTCCAGTTCGGAAGGTTGATGAGCTCCTTCCGCCATAGGCATGGAGTCTTCAGAGCAGAACCCAGCCTAGTCTCCCCTTCACCGGTAGGGTAGTCAAGTTGGAGGTCCTCAAATCCCTCTGTTATTTCATCCACCATCACCCTTGCATATCCTTCTGGAATCGACCGGCAGTGAAAAGTTGCACCGTGTTCAGTAGGATAAACAGAGCCAACAGCGGCCTTACCTTCAAATTCATCCATCACGTCATAATGTGGCAATTTCGAGACTCCGTGATAGCATCCACGGGATAGCTGGCAGGAGCCGTCAAGACATGCTCCGGCTGAAGCAGCTCGGTGGAAGCCACGCTGCTTCTCTGCTGAGATGGCAGGGTAGCTTTGGGGGAAGCTTCGGCAGGTCGTTTGCTGCGATCTGCTTCTCGTTCCTCCAGCCCCATTACCCTTTCATGCAGCGCCTGCAGTTGGCTCTGCTCCAGTTTCTTCCTCCTCTCCCGGGTTTTGTAACCCCCTGCGTCCGGAAAACCAACCTTCCACAGAATGGAGCCTGGTGTGCCTCGTGTCCGTCCAGGGTGCTCAGGATTCCCGAGGGCCATTGTGAGCTCGTCCTTCTTCCTGTCTGGAACGAACGTCCCTTGCTGCGCTGCACCGATATAGTGTCGAAGCCTCTAGACTGGTATTTTCAGTTGCTCGTCCGTCCAACGGCACTTCCCTGATATAGGGTCCAAGGTTCCGCCAGCCCCGAAGAACCAAGTCCGGCAACGTTCTGGCCAGTTCATTGTCTCCGGTTCGATCCCTTTATCAAGCAGATCATTCTCAGCCTTGGACCACTTAGGTCGGGCTTTGAGGTAGCCACCTGACCCCGTGCGATGGTGAAATTGCTTCTTCGCAGCATTTTGCTTGTTTGTCGCCGACATCTTCTTACTCTTTTCTGATGTCTTGTGGGCCACAAATGCGGGCCAGTGATCTTTGATCTTCTCATATTTGCCGATGAATTCTGGTGTCTCTTCTTTGTCGACAAACTTGTTCAGCTCTTTCCTCCACCTCCTGAATAGGCTTGCCATCTTCTTAAGATCACAAGACTTGATTAATTCATCTTTAACTGGCTTCTCCGGATCCTCCTCTGGCGGTAGGGTGAAATTTGCCTTCAGCTCAGTCCAAAGATCATCTTTCTGCATATCATTGACATAAGACACCTCAGGGTCTTCCTCCTTAGGCTTATACCATTGCTGGATGCTGATCGGGATCTTGTCCCTAACAAGAACCCCGCACTGAGCAGAAAATGCATTCTTTGTCTGGATGGGTTCAATCGGTTCGCCGTCGTGTGCGATTGCTGTGATCTCAAACCTTTCATCCGAGCTCAACTTTTTCTTTGGGCCTCGTCTCCTTACCGAAGTTGTGCTCGATCCGGAGGGCTAAAAAAAGGAAGAAAGACGAGAGTTAATTAATATGTGTACATATAGCAAAACAATGAATGCATCAATTAACTAGTCAGCACGGGCTTAACTAATATATATATACCTGGTCGGACTCGGTTCGGTCACCGGAGCAGTCAGCAAGGTCTCCTTCTTGTACCTCCATTGGGTCACCGGAGCCATCATGAACATAGCCCTCTTCTTATACCGACATTAATGGGCCGGAGCCATCATGAACATAGCCCTCTTCTTCACCCAGTCCTTCCTGACCATTGGTGTCGTTGAGAAATGACGCAACGACATCACTTCCTTGTGCGATTATCTCCCCCAACATCTCTTCTGTTGCTTGTCTTGAGAGTGCTCCATAGTTTCTGCAAATATTTACAACATGTCAACTATTATTCAAACATGGTACAGATGGATATATATTAGTGGCAAACGTACAACTAGCTAGCTAGTCACAATAAGGAATCATGTTAGTGGCCTCGACACTGCTTCTCTAGGGTTTGGGGTGGCCTAGACAACGCTTCAAGGGTTTGGGGTGGCCTCGACACAACGCTTCAAGGGTTTTGGGTGGCCTCGACGACAACGCTCTTTTAACTTGGTAAATTTGGGTGGCCTCGAGAGATTTTGTCGGGTAGGGGCGCGGCGGGAGGGGGTAGGAGACCAACATCATTTTTTCTCTAGGGTTTGGGTGTCCTCGAGAGTTTTGGTCGAGCGAGAGGGCCGAGGGGGGGTGCTGCCGTGGTATAAGTTATCACGGTCGATAAGGGGTATATATATCGACCGCCCCTCATGTCGAAGTTATCCGGGAGGGGGTTATATCAACAACGACACGACATACATATACATGGGAAAATAATGTTATCGGGGAGGGGGTATCGGTACCCCCCCTCGTGTTGAAGTTTCTTCCTTCTCCTCTATTCCTTTCTTCTTCTTCTTCTCCTCTTCTTTTTCTTCTTCTCCCTCGTGTTGAAGTTATCGGGAGGGGTATATCGACGACGACAGAGGAGAAGATCGAACAAAAAAAAGAAGAAAAAAAAAATAGGAGAAGAGGAAAGGAATAGAGGAGAAGAAGAAAAATAGAATTTTCTATTTTTCTTCTTCTCCTCTATTCCTTTCTTCTTCTCCTCTTCTTTTTATTCTTTTTTCCTCTTCTTATTTATTTCTCCTCTTCTTCCTCTCCTCTTCTTCTCCTTTCTTCCTCTTCTTATTTTCCTTTTTCCTCTCCTTCTTTTTCTTCTTCTTCTTCCTTCTTCCTTCTTCTTCTTTTCTTCCTTTTCCTTATTTTACTTTTTCCTCTACACTAACCTAAAATGCACTAACCTAAAATTGATATCTACTAACAACCTAAATAAAAAAATTAATACATATATTAAAAAACATATATAAACAAAAAATGCTATGAACATTATATTCATACATACATAGCCACATCCATTCATCATATAGCTACCACATACATATATACATTATATATATGAAAAAATGCAATGAACAAAAAATACACTTACGAAAAAAAATACTATGAACATGTACACATATATACACATACAAACACATATACACAAAAAAATACAAAAAAATGCTATGAAAAATGCTATGAAAAATGCAGGACAGGGGTTGCGCGCGGCGCCAGTGCAGGGCAGGGGCGGCGGTGCGGCAGCCGCGCAGGGGCATGGGACGGGAGGGGCGCGGGAGCATGTGCTCACAGGGGGGCGGCGGCGACGGTGAAGGCGAGCAGCCTGACGACATCGGTGGCGGCAGCGACGGTGAAGGCGAGCAGCCTGACAGCGTCGGTGGCAGCGGCGACGGCAAGGTGGAGCAAGGCCGTCGGGCGGCGACGGCGACGAGGAGGAGCAGGGGGCGTCGGGGGAGAAGTGGGGGATTTGGTCGAAACTGCTAAGTGCTGTATATATATAGCAAGAGCATTGGTCCCGGTTCGTGGCACGAACCGGGACCAATGCACCCTTTAGTCCCGGTTGGTGCCACCAACCGGGACCAAAGACCTCTTTTCAGCAGCCCAAAGGGCAGGAAGCGGCGGCCTTTGGTCCCGGTTGGTGGCACCAACCGGGACTAAAGGTGGGGCATTGGTCCCGGTTGGTGCCACGAACCGGTTCCAATGCCCCCCTTTAGTCCCGGTTGGTGCCACCAACCGGAACCAAAGGCCCCCGTGCTGCCCGCGTCGCGGCCAAAGTTTAGTCCCACCTCGCTAGTTGAGAGGGCTCGAGAGTGGTTTATAAGCGCTGTTGCGCCCACCCTCTCGAGCTCCTCTCAACTGCAGACTTTCGGGCCTAATCTCACGCTATGCTGCTGTGGGCCTGTTGGGCCTTCTGCGGGCCTGAATCCTGGCCCAGGTTGGGTTTCTAGTCGTATTCAGGCCGTGGTGGCCCAATAGGTGGCAGTTTTTTTAGTTTTTTTCCAGTTTTTTGTTTTGTCTTTTGCATTATTTATTTTCTTTTGTTTTTTGCTTTATTTTTTAATTCTTTTTGCTTTTAGTTTTAGAAAAATTATAAACTTTCTGTTAGTGCCATTAGTTTTCAAATTTGAATACTTAAAATTTGAATTCTTTGAAATTTGTGTGAATCACAAGTTTGTGATTAACTTTACTAAAAAAATGAACATATATGCGCCTATAGAGAAAAAAGGTCCAGACGAACCGGGACCAATGGCCCACGTGGCTGCCCTCTTGAGAGGGTTCTTGGTGAGAAAATAGTTGACAAGGAGCGAACCGGGATTAATGGTATTACGAGGGCCGAACCATAAGACATTAAAGCATTTCAAATGAACTCTGAAAAAGTTGAAAGTTGGCATGATATCATAATTTCACCCACATAGCTTGTGCATGTACAAAACGAACAATGGTACCATACTCGTCTGTTACAAAGTTGGCATGGTATCATCATAATAGTTGCGGGATAAAGTCTTCGCTTTTTCTTCGCTTGTGTCATTTGCTTTTTGCGCCGTAACCATGGGGTCAGCCTTGACTTTGAAGGGAGGAATTTTATGAAACTTTTCATAATCTTCAGACATTTCTGTCTTGCCCTCCACTCCCACGATGTCCCTTTTTCCTGAAAGAACTATGTGGCGCTTTGGCTCATCGTATGATGTATTCGCTTCCTTATCTTTTCTTTTTCTCGGTCTGGTAGACATGTCCTTCACATAGATAACCTGTGCCACATCATTGGCTAGGACGAACGGTTCGTCAGTGTAGCCAAGATATTTCAGATCCACTGTTGTCATTCCGTACTGTGGGTCTACCTGTACCCTGCCTCCTGACAGATTGACCCATTTGCACTTAAACAAAGGGACCTTAAAATCATGTCCGTAGTCAAGTTCCCATATGTCCACTATGTAACCATAATATGTGTCCTTTCCCCTCTCGGTTGTTGCATCAAAGCGGACACCGTTGTTTTGGTTAGTGCTCTTTTGATCTTGGTCAATCGTGTAAAATGTATTCCCATTTATCTCGTATCCTTTCCAAATCGTAATAGTCGAAGATGGTCCCCTGGACAACAAGTACAACTCATCACAAACAGTGTTGTCACCTCTAAGACGTGTTTCCAACCAACTGCTGAAAGTCCTGATGTGTTCACATGTAATCCAGTCGTCGCACTGCTCCGGGTGTTTGGAGCGCAGACTGTTCTTGTGTTCATCGACATACGGGGTCACCAAGGTAGAGTTCTGTAGAACTGTGTAGTGTGCTTGAGACCAAGAATATCCGTCCCTGCATATTATTGAGTCCCTTCCAAGCGTGCCTATTCCAGTCAGTCTCCCCTCATACCGCGATTTAGGGAGACCTATCTTCTTAGGGCCAGGAATGAAGTCAACACAAAACCCGATGACATCCTCTGTTTGATGGACCATGGAGATGCTTCCTTCTGGCCTAGCGTGGTTACAGACATATTTCTTTAGGAATCCCATGAACCTCTCAAAGGGGTACATATTGTGTAGAAATACGGGGCCTAGAATGACAATCTCGTCGACTAGATGAATTAGGATGTGTGTCATGATATTGAAGAAGGATGGTGGGAACAACAGCTCGAAACTGACAAGACATTGCACCACATCACTCCTTAGCCTTGGTATGATTTCTAGATCGATCACCTTCTGAGAGATTGCATTGAGGAATGCACATAGCTTCACAATGGCTAATCGGACGTTTTCCGGTAGAAGCCCCCTCAATGCAACCGGAAGCAGTTGCGTCATAATCATGTGGCAGTCATGAGACTTTAGGTTCTGGAACTTTTTCTCTGGCATATTTATTATTCCCTTTATATTCGACGAGAAGCCAGTCGGGACCTTCATACTAAGCAGGCATTCAAACAAGATTTCCTTCTCTTCTTTGGTAAGAGCATAGCTGGCAGGACCTTCATACTGCTTTGGAGGCATGCCGTCTTTTTCGTGCAAACATTGCAGGTTCTCCCGTGCCTCAACTGTATCTTTTATCTTTCCATACACGCCCAAGAAGCCTAGCAGGTTCACGCAAATGTTCTTCGTCACGTGCATCACGTCAATTGAAGAGCGGACCTCTAGGTCTTTCCAGTAGGGTAGGTCCCAAAATATAGATTTCTTCTTCCACATGGGTGCGTGTCCCTCAGCGCCATTCGGAACAGCTAGTGCGCCGGGACCCTTTCCAAAGATTACGTGTAAATCATTGACCATAGCAAGTACGTGATCACCGGTACGCATGGCGGGCTTCTTTCGGTGATCTGCCTCGCCTTTGAAATGCTTTCCTTTCTTTCGACATTGATGGTTGGTCGGAAGAAATCGAGGATGGCCCAGGTACACATTCTTCCTGCAGCTTCCCAGGTATATACTATCGGTGTCAAGTAAATAGTGCGTGCATCCGTGGTATCCCTTGTTTGTCTGTCCTAAAAGGTTACTGAGAGCGGGCCAATCGTTGATGGTCACGAATAGCAACGCCTTTAGGTCAAATTCGTCCTGTTTGTGCTCATCCCACGTATGTACACCGTTTCCATTCCACAGCTGTAAAAGTTCTTCAACTAATGGCCTTAGGTACACATCAATGTCGTTGCCGGGTTGCTTAGGGCCTTGGATGAGAACTGGCATCATAATGAACTTCCGCTTCATGCACATCCAAGGAGGAAGGTTATACATACATAGAGTCACGGGCCAGGTGCTGTGATTGCTGCTCTGCTCCCCGAAAGGATTAATACCATCCGCGCTTAAAGAAAACCATATGTTCCTTGGGTCACTTGCAAACTCATCCCAGTACTTTCTCTCGATTTTTCTCCACTGCGACCCGTCAGCGGGTGCTCTCAACTTCCCGTCTTTCTTATGGTCCTCACTGTGCCTTCGCATCAACTTGGTATGCTCTCCATTTCTGAACAGACATTTCAACCGTGATATTATAGGAGCATACCACATCACCTTCGCTGGAACCCTCTTCCTGGGGGGCTCGCCGGCAACATCACCAGGGTCATCTCGTCTGATCTTATACCGCAATGCACCGCATACCGAGCATGCATTCAGATCCTTGTACGCACCGCGGTAGAGGATGCAGTCATTAGGGCATGCATGTATCTTCTACACCTCCAATCCTAGAGGGCATACGACCTTCTTTGCTGTGTATGTACTCTTGGGGAATTCGTTATCCTTTGGAAGCTTCTTCTTCAATATTTTCAGTAGCTTCTCAAATCCTTTGTCAGGCACAGCATTCTCTGCCTTCCAATGCAGCAATTCCAGTATGGTACCAAGCTTTGTGTTGCCATCTTCGCAATTGGGGTACAACCCTTTTTTGTGATCCTCTAACATGCGATCAAACTTCAGCTTCTCCTTTTGACTTTCGCATTGCGTCCTTGCATCGACAATGACCCAGCAGAGATCATCATCATCGGGCACATCGTCTGGTTCCTCTTGATCTTCAGCAGCTTCGCCTGTTGTAGCATCATCATACACATCGTCTGGTTCCTCTTGATGTTCAGTAGCATCACCGTATTCAGGGGGCACATAGTTGTCATCGTACTCTTCTTCTTCGTCGTCTTCCATCATAACCCCTATTTCTCCGTGCCTCGTCCAAACATTATAGTGGGGCATGAAACCCTTGTAAAGCAGGTGGGTGTGAAGGATTTTCCGGTCAGAGTAAGACTTCGTATTCCCACATATAGGGCATGGACAACACATAAAACCATTCTGCTTGTTTGCCTCAGCCACTTCGAGAAAATCATGCACGCCCTTAATGTACTCGGAGGTGTGTCTTTCACCGTACATCCATTGCCGGTTCATCTACGTGCATTATATATTATTAAGTGTGTCAAAAATCATTACAGAACATCATGAATAGATAATTAAGTGACCAAATTAATAGAAGTTCAAAACCAAAGTACATACATAGTTCTCATCTAACAACATAAAGCTCTGCAGAGCATCTAAATTAATTAAACCATACATTAAATCTATGTAAAACATTTCAATGCGAAAACTAATGCGATCATAATCGCAACCAATGTAACAACTGATCCAACGGCATAATGATACCAAGCCTCGGTATGAATGGCATATTTTCTAATCTTTCTAATCTTCAAGCGCATTGCATCCATCTTGATCTTGTGATCATCGAGGACATCCGCAACATGCAACTCCAATATCATCTCCTCCTCCTCAATTTTTCTTATTTTTTTCTTCAAGAAATTGTTTTCTTCTTCAACTAAATTTAACCTCTCGACAATAGGGTCGGTTGGAATTTCTGGTTCAACAACCTCCTAGATAAATAAAATCTATGTCACATTGGTCGGCATAATTGTCATAAACAATAAATGAACCAAATAGTTATGAAAAGATAATATATACCACATCCGAATCATAGACAAGACGAGGGCCGACGGGGGCGGATACCAAAACCATCGCACTATATAAGATGCAACAATAAAAGTAAGAAAATTATACAAGTATCTATCTAAACATACAAGTAAGAATATTTTTCCTTTCAGAAAGAAGATAAGAACAAGAGGCTCACCACGGTGGTGCCGGCGATGAGATCGGCGCGGGCGATCGACGGCGGTGAAGACGGAGACGGGACGTGACAGACCGTTAAACCTAGACAAATATTGAGGAAAATAGAGTTTGGAGGTCGAGCTTGGACAGGAGAAAGTTAAGTAGTGTGGCTCGGGCATTCCATCGAACACCTCATGTGCATAGGAGGTGAGCTAGAGCACCACAAAGCTCTCCAACGGCCGGGCAGAAAAACAGAGCAGTGAAGTGCTCTGCTCGCGGGCGAAGGGTATATATAGCCAATTCATTGGTCCCGGTTCGTGGCATGAACCGGGACTAAAGGGCAGCCTTTGGTCCCGGTTCAAGCCACCAACCGGGACCAAAAGGTCCAGACGAACTGGGACCAATGGCCCACGTGGCCCGGCCACCCCCTGGGGCTCACGAACCGGGTCCAATGCCCCCATGGGTCCCGGTTCTGGACTGAACCGGGACTAATGGGCTGACCCGGCCTGGACCATTGCCCCCTTTTCTACTAGTGACTAGTGGTTGGGGCACCACCTTGTGGCGCCGCTTGAGAGGAAGTTGTGCGCACCTTTCCATTTTGAAAAACATGTGGTCCCGCCTCTATCTAAAAATATCTCAGGAAAAAAAACTCACCTCCATATGAAAAAAATAATGAAAACGAATTTTTTTTACCACTGTAGCCTACCGGCAAGAGTCACTTTGCATAACCCTCCATTTAAAAAAGTTACGTGGGTTTCTGAACACCATCTGAAAAAACATTTTAAAAAAATCCGCACCTTTATCTAAAAAATATTCCAAAAGCTTTCTCACCGCGGCCAACCAGCTTGCACCACATGGCATAGCTGGTTGGCCGCCAATCTTGCGATGCTTAATAGGTTTAATTCGGTGACCAATAAGCATTCATATTCCATGACCAACAAAACAACTATCACTTCTTCCTCTCCAGGAATTAAGTTAACCTCTAACATTTGGACTGTTGTCACATGTTTTTATGCTAGGCCACCTAATTCGGCTATGTCCCCAGAGAATTTGGTTTACGCAACACACTGCATTTACACAATTTAAATGTGGTTCAGTTCTATATATAGTTAACAAAAGGATACGTTGTGTTTTGTTGAGCGCCACATTATGCTATACTACCGTGCAAAAGGTTGACAAGTATTTTGTCTGTGTCAAGCAAACTGATGGCAAAATAAATCTTATATCAATTTCAGAGGAGAACCAAAAACACTTTTTTAAAAGAAAAGGATGCATACAGCCTGATATTAGTATGAAATCATGTGCCTGAGCCAAAAATTAAATGATATATGTGAAAAGCTAGCGACATGAAAACAAAAGAGACATAATAACAAGTGCATAATAGCAAGTTGATCGGTCCCACCCATGTTAAGACATCAATACCCTGGTTATATTGCTTCTCCCCTCACATGGTAAGAGATACTTGAAATGTCATTTCAATATCATACATGGCAAGTTCCTTTCCCCGTTCATCATAAAGATCACACAATCCTGGTCAATATATATCAAATTATTTTTGTTCTCTCATTTCTCCCCGGAGGACCCAAGAGGCTAGCATATTACATCCCGAGAGCTTATGGTGCACAACCGTGTTGTAGAGATATGCAGTTGGTGTTGCACTAGAACACACACACTATATATGGTTGCTGACATAGATTATTCATGGGGCCGTCGCAACAAATTCACCGATAATGTAGGATTGGGAGGCAATGAGAATTCCATGTTGATAGTTGGCCCAAGCATTTCTCCCTTAGCCAGTAAAGCTCGTGCACCTTTATCGAAAAAAAGTAAAGCTCGTGCAAAGGAAGAGAACTGCACCTCCTGATTGATAGACTTGATAGCTTGAACAACCACCAAAGTGGTGGGCTGGGACGGGACTTCACAGTATGGACGCGTAGGTCAACCAAATCTCCACGCTTGGCTTGCTTGACAATATTTTCGTGGGCTGCTAAGCTATAGATAGAAGAAATGAAGGTGTTTTTGCTCAGTGAGGAGTAAAAACATCTGTAGTCGATTCCCCAAAACTTATCTTTTTTCTTTCAAAAAGGGGATTACCCCGGCCTCTCCATCAAAAAGACGCAGACATCCATATTATTAACTAAATCAAGTTTTAGTCACCGAGTTCCACACAAGAAAAGAAAAGAACACGACCACAACCATCAAACACGAGATAACATAGCTCATCCACATAATATACAAGGGGCTCGCCGGCCGAACTGTTTGAATAGACCTTGCGCAACTGTTTCCAGCGGGCTGCACCCAGAGGCCATAAGCCCCCGCACGTCCTCATGCTGAAGTGATGACCACATACGGATTGAAGTTGTAGCCCTGTAGATAGGCTGCAAGAACTTAGGTGTAGATGATCAGTTAAAAACGCAGTCATTCCGGCAATACCATATTCCCCAAAGAATGGCACAAACTCCCACATCGATTTGGCCCTTCAGCTTATGATGAATACCACCTAACCAGTTTCCAAAAAAATTTGAAATACTCATTGGTGGTGCTAAATTGTACGTAACATAAATTCTGCGCAATATCATGGTAGTAAATGGACATGATATAAATAAATGATGCATTGTCTCCCCCGATCATAAAAACAACATTTTATGCTATGCCAGTTGCAAGGTTATCTTTTGTAAGAACTACCTCCCTCTGCAAAAACCACGTGAAAACTTTGAACTGTGCGTCAGGTCAATGTAGTAAATGGACATGACAGAAATAAATGATAGTTTGTCTCCTCTTGATCACAAAAACAACATTTTTTTCTACCATGTCAGTTACTTTTAGCTAGGTTATCTTTTGTAAGAACAAAACTTATCATGCATCTTATCCTCCATCATTTAATTCATCGCCCTTTTAGAATTAAACTTGTGTTCATCTAGCTGGTTCTCCAGAACTTAGTTCCCTATGATTGACATTTGGTTCACATAATTCATCGAACACTGAGACCGTGATCACGCCCCACTTTCTCGCCGGCCATTGATTGGGAGGAGGGGACCAAAGTACTCATTGTTTTCTCCTTTGCTAAAATTGCTTAGAGCATCTACAGTCGGGCGGCCCAAACCGGCCTCAATCGCCCGGATGGGCTGCCTGGTCATGAAATTTTGACCCAGTCGGGCGCCTGAAATGCACGGACTGATGTCATGGTCCCATGCGAAATCACCTGGAATCCCGGCGGCCGGATAGGCATCTCCTCTTATGGGGTGTGTGAACGTCGCGTGACGCCTATCCGGCTCGCCGCCTGAGGTCAAATCCGGCTATTTAAGCCGGCCGACGTCCCCCAACCCTAGCCCAACCACCTCCTCCATCTCAGCGCCACCAGCCCGAGCCCATCCACCTCATCTCTCCCTCACTGGTGCTCTTACCATGTTCTCTGGCTTCTCCTTGGTCCGGAAGAAGATAACCACCTATGCTATGCTCATGCCGGAGCGCTGGTATGAGATCCAGCAGGAGATCCGGGCGAGGTGCACCACATGCACCGCCTGCATAGCTGCCAGGCTGCCTCCGGACTCGCCGAAGCCGGAGGACAAGGAGGAGGTGGAGCAGGCGGATGAGGTAGAGGGAGAGGAGCAGCATCTGGCTCTGATGGAGGTGGTATATCCGGAGTGTTATGATATGCTCGAAATTCAAGTATAAAAAGAAGGCCTAACTTCTGACGAGCGAGCGGAGCAACCCGTCGCCAGTAGGCTTGGGCCAGTATTGACCTAGGCCACCTGTGGTATATATGTTGGAGATATGCCCTAGAGGCAATCATGTATGATGATATTTCCTATGTGTTTATGAATAAAGATAGTCCTTGGACATTATCAATGATGTGTATCAGCAAGTATGTGACTTGTTTGTGGGACTATGCATTGTATGTGACTGTCCTAATAGGTCCCTAGTCGAAAGGGCTGTGTGGACGCGCAGCCGACTAGACTAGCATATGACACGGTCGATGGCTTGGTCTCACTAGCCATGGAGCATTGGATGCTAACCGGATAATATGGACTTGGAAAGGTCTGGTCGGATTCGACGTAGTCGGATCCGAGTCGAGATAAGGTCTGAGTCGGACAGACCCAACTATGAGACGCGGCGATATGTCATCTGTGAGTCTCTAGTACAACATACGTTCTATGTCCTAAGACCTAAGCTGACGCATGTACTCGGGATGGTGACAGACTTTCTTTGGGCTGACCAAACGCTACTCCGTGACTGGGTAGTTACAAAGGTAGGTTTCGGGTTTGTCCAGTCCCATGCTGCGAGACATGGTCGAGCAAGATGGGATTTGCCCCTTCGATCAGGAGAGATATACTCTGGGCCCCTTGTGTGATCCGACCAAGAGAAGCATGGCCATGCGACAAGGATTATGAGATAATCCGGGTGGTGGTCGGGATCACTGGAACGAGAAAGAGGTCGGGCTAGCACAAGGATGACAGTCTCGCCTTGAGCCTGACAACATATATCGTGCGGCAAAGTGAACAGAAGTGTGACACGTTGTACAGGTTCGCCTAACCAGCTTCATAGTCTGCTTGGTGGTCGGCAAGCCTTGCTAGAGGCCGCTACCAACCGTGCAGGTCAGACGTGATCCGAACTGTGACCAAGCCGACTTGAACCTAAGGGGTCACGCGCTTAAGGGAAGGAACCTACGAGGTCGGTGTTGGGGAACGTTGCATAAAATAAAAAAATTCCTACGTTCACCAAGATCAATATATGAGTTCATCTAGCAACGAGAGAGGGGAGTGCATCTACATACCCTTTTAGATCGCGAGCGGAAGCGTTCAAGAGAACGAGGTTGAGGGAGTCGTACTCGTTGTGATCCAAATCACCGGAAGATCCTAGCGCCGAACGGACGGCACGTCCGCATTCAACACACCTACGGTCAGCGTGACGTCTCCTCCTTCTTGATCCAGCAAGGGGGAAGGAGAGGTTGATGAAGATCCAGCAGCACGACGGCGTGGTGGTGGATGCAGCAGGGATTCCGGCAGGGCTTCGCCAAGCGTCTGCGGGAGGGAGAGGTGTAGCAAGGGGGAAGGGAGGCGCCAAGTGCAAGGGTGCGGCTGCCCTCCCTCCCCCCTCTTTATATAGGGACCCAAGGGGGTGTCGGCCCTAGGAGATCCCATCTCCAAGGGGGGGCGGCGGCCAAGGGCGGTGGCTTGCCCCCCAAGGCAAGTGGAGGCGCCCCCCACCCTAGGGTTTCCAACCCTAGGCGCAGGGGGGCCCAAGGGAGGGCGCACCAGCTCACTAGGGGCTGGTTCCCCTCCCCACTTCAGCCCATGGGGCCCTCCGGGATAGGTGGCCCCACCCGGTGGACCCCCGGGACCCTTCCGATGGTCCTGGTACAATACCGGTGACCCCCGAAACTTTCCCGATGGCCGAAACTTGACTTCCCATATATAATTCTTTACCTCCGGACCATTCCATAACTCCTCGTGACGTCCGGGATCTCATACGGGACTCCGAACAACTTTTGGTTTGCTGCATACTAATATCTCTACAACCCTAGCGTCACCAAACCTTAAGTGTGTAGGCCCTATGGGTTCGGGAGACACGTAGACATGACGAAGATGGCTCTCCGGTCAATAACCAACAGCGGGATCTGGATACCCATGTTGGCTCCCTCATGCTCCTCGATGATCTCATCGGATGAATCACGATGTCGAGGATTCAAGCAACCTCGTATACAATTCCCTCTGTCAATCGGTATGTTACTTGCCCGAGATTCGATCGTCGGTATCCCAATACCTTGTTCAATCTCGTTACCGGCAAGTCACTTTACTCGTACCGTAATGCATGATCCCGTGACCAGACACTTGGTCACTTTGAGCTCATTATGATGATGCATTACCGAGTGGGCCCAGAGATAGCTCTTCGTCATACGGAGTGACAAATCCCAGTCTCGATTCGTGTCAACCCAACAGACACTTTCGGAGATACCCGTAGTATACCTTTATAGTCACTCAATTATGTTGTGACGTTTGGTACACCAAAAGCACTCCTACGGTATCCGAGAGTTACACGATCTCATGGTCTAAGGAAAAGATACTTGACATTGGAAAAGCTCTAGCAAACGAACTACACGATCTTGTGCTATGCTTAGGATTGGGTCTTGTCCATCACATCATTCTCCTATTGATGTGATCTCGTTATCAATGACATCCGATGTCCATAGTCAGGAAACCATGACTATCTGTTGATTAACGAGCTAGTCAACTAGAGGCTCACTAGGGACATGTTGTGGTCTATGTATTCACACGTGTATTACGATTTCCGGATAATACAATTATAGCATGAATAAAATACAATTATCATGAACAAGGAAATATAATAATAATCCTTTTATTATTGCCTCTAGGGCATATTTCCAACAGTCTCCCACTTGCACTAGAGTCAATAATCTAGTTACATTGTGATGAATCGAACACCCATAGAGTTCTGGTGTTGATCATGTTTTGCTCGCGGAAGAGGTTTAGTCCATGGATCTGCGACATTCAGATCCGTATGTTCTTTGCAAATATCTATGTCTCCATCTTGAACATTTTCACCGATGGAGTTGAAACGACGCTTGATGTGCCTGGTCTTCTTGTGAAACCTGGGCTCCTTGGCAAGGGCAATTGCTCCAGTGTTGTCACAGAAGAGAGTGATTGGCCCCAACGCATTGGGTATGACTCCTAGGTCGGTGATGAACTCCTTCATCCATATTGCTTCATGCGCTGCCTCCGAGGCTGCCATGTACTCCGCTTCACATGTAGATTCCGCCACAACGCTCTGCTTGCAACTGCACCAGCTTACTACTCCATGATTCAACATATACATGTATCCGATTTGTGACTTAGAGTCATCCAGATCTGTGTCGAAGCTAGCATCGACGTAACCCTTTACGACGAGCTCTTCGTCACCTCCATAGACGAGAAACATGTCCTTTGTCCTTTTCAGGTACCTCAGGATATTCTTGACCGCTGTCCAGTGTTCCTTGCCGGGATTACTTTGGTACCTTCCTACCAAACTTACAACAAGGTTTACATCAGGTCTGGTACACAGCATGTCATACATAATAGATCCTATGGCTGAGGTGTTGGAAATATACCCTAGAGGCAATAATAAATTAGTTATTATCATTATATTTCCTTGTTCATGATAATCGTTTATTACCCATGCTATAATTGTATTGATAGGAAACTCAGATACATGCGTGGGCACATAGACAACACCATGTCCCTAGTAAGCCTCTAGTTGACTAGCTCGCTGATCAACAGATGGTTACGGTTTCCTGACCATGGACATTGGATGTCGTTGATAACGGGATCACATCATTAGAAGAATGATGTGATGGACAAGACCCAATCCTAAGCCTAGCACAAAGATCGTAGTTCATATGCTTAAGCTTTTCTAATGTCAAGTATCTTTTCCTTAGACCATGAGATTGTGCAACTCCCGGATACCGTAGGAATGCTTTGGGTGTACCAAACATCACAACGTAACTGGGTGGCTATAAAGGTGCACTACAGGTATCTCCGAAAGTGTCTGTTGGGTTGGCACGAATCGAGACTGGGATTTGTCACTCCGTGTGACGGAGAGGTATCTCTGGGCCCACTCGGTAGGACATCATCATAATGTGCACAATATGATCAAAGGGTTGATCACGGGATGATGTGTTACGGAACGAGTAAAGAGACTTGCCGGTAACGAGATTGAACAAGGTATCGGCATACCGACGATCGAATCTCGGGCAAGTATAATACCGTTGGACAAAGGGAATTGAATACGGGATCTATTGAGTCCTTGACATCGTGGAACATGTGGGAGCCAACATGGGTATCCAGATCCCGCTGTTGGTTATTGACCGGAGAACGTCTCGGTCATGTCTGCATGGTTCCCGAACCTGTAGGGTCTACACACTTAAGGTTCGATGACGCTAGGGTTATAAAGGAAGTTTGTATGTGGTTACCGAATGTTGTTCAGAGTCCCGGATGAGATCCCGGACGTCACGAGGAGTTCCGGAATGGTCCGGAGGTAAAGATTTATATATGGAAAGTTGTTGTTCGGGTTCCGGAAAAAGTTCGGGTTTTTTCGGTATTGTACCAGGAAGCTTCCAGAAGGTTCCGGAGGATTCCGGAGGGGTCCGGAGGTCCGGAAATTGTTCCACCACATCCAATACAGCAGCATGGGCTGTAGGGGGGCACCCTAGCCTTAATGGGCCAGGGGCACCAGCCCCCCCAAGGCCCATGCGCATGGGAGAGGGGAAACCCTAAGGGGGAGGGCCTCCATTTGACTTGGGAGGCACTCCTCCCCCCCTTGGCCGCCGCCCCCTCCTCAGATTGGATCTGAGGGGGCCGGCCACCCTCTCCCTTGCCCCTATATATATGTGGGGGGTGGGAGGGCAGCCGCACCCAAGTTCTGGCGCAGCCCTCCCCCTCTCCCAAGTACTCCTCCTCTCCCCGCAGTGCTTGGCGAAGCCCTGCAGGATTGCCATGCTCCTCCATCACCACCACGCCGTTGTGCTGCTGCTGGATGGAGTCTTCCTCAACCTCTCCCTCTCTCCTTGCTGGATCAAGGCATTGGAGGAGTCACCGGGCTGTACGTGTGTTGAACGCGGAGGTGTCGTCCGTTCGGCACTAGGATCTCCGGTGATTTGGATCACGACAAGTACGACTGCTTCAACCCCGTTCTCTTGAATGCTTCCGCTTAGCGATCTACAAGGGTATGTAGATGCACTCTCCTTCCCCTCGTTGCTGGTTTCTCCATAGATAGATCTTGGTGACACGTAGGAAAATTTTGAATTTCTGCTACGTTCCCCAACAGTGGCATCATGAGCTAGGTCTATTGCATAGATTCTTTGCACGAGTAGAACACAAAGTAGTTGTGGGCGTTGATCTTGTTCAATATGCTTACCGTTACTAGTCCAATCTTGATTCGGCGGCATTGTGGGATGAAGCGGCCCGGACCGACCTTACACGTACACTTACGTGAGACAGATTTCACCAACTGACATGCACTTGTTGCATAAGGTGGCTAGCGGGTGCCAGTCTCTCCCACTTTAGTCGGATCGGATTCGATGAAAAGGGTCCTTATGAAGGGTAAATAGCAATTGACATATCATGTTGTGGTTTTTGCGTAGGTAAGAAACGTTCTTGCTAGAAACCCATAGCAACCACGTAAAACATGCAAACAACAATTAGAGGACGTCTAACTTGTTTTTGCAGGGTATGCTATGTGATGTGATATGGCCAAGAAGAATGTGATGAATGATATGCGATGTATGAGATTGATCGTGTTCTTGTAATAGGAATCACGACTTGCATGTCGATGAGTATGACAACCGGCAGGAGCCATAGGAGTTGTCTTTATTTATTGTATGACCTGCGTGTCATTGAACAACGCCATGTAATTACTTTACTTTATTGCTAACCGGTAGCCATAGTAATAGAAGTAATAAGTTGGCGAGACAACTTCATGGAGACACAATGATGGAGATCATGATGATGGAGATCATGGTGTCATGCCGGTGACAATGATGATCATGGAGCCCCGAAGATGGAGATCAAAAGGAGCAATATGATATTGGCCATATCATGTCACTATTTGATTGCATGTGATGTTTATCATGTTTATACATCTTATTTGCTTAGAACTACGGTAGTAAATAAGATGATCCCTCATTAAAATTTCAAGAAAGTGTTTCCCCTAACTGTGCACCGTTGCGAAAGTTCGTCGTTTCGAAGCACCACGTGATGATCGGGTGTGATAGATTCTTACGTTCACATACAACGGGTGTAAGCTAGATTTACACGCGCGAAACACTTAGGTTAACTTGACGAGCCTAGCATGTACAGACATGGCCTTGGAACACAAGATACCGAAAGGTCGAGCATGAGTCGTATGGAGGATACGATCAACATGAAGATGTTCACCGATGATGACTAGTCCGTCTCACGTGATGATCGGACACGGCCTAGTTGACTTGGATCATGTAATCACTTAGATGACTAGAGGGATGTCTATCTGAGTGGGAGTTCATAAGATGAACTTAATTATCCTGAACATAGTCAAAAGACCCTTTGCAAATTATGTCATAGCTCGCGCTTTAGTTCTACTGTTTTAGATATGTTCCTAGAGAAAATATAGTTGAAAGTTGATAGTAGCGATTATGCGATCAGTTGAAAGCTTATGTCCTTAATGTACCGCTCAGTGTGCAGAACCCCAAACGTCGTCTGTGGATGTTGCGAACATCGGACCTACATGTTTTGATAACTATGTGATAGTTCAGTTAAATGGTTTAGAGTAGAGGCACCAAAGACGTTTTCGAAACATCACGGAACATATGAGATGTTTCGAGGGGTGAAATTGGGATTTCAGGCTCGTGCCCACGTCAAGAGGTATAAGACCTCCGACGATTTTCTTAGCCGGCAAACTAAGGGAGAAATGCTCAATCGTTGATCTTGTGCTCAGATTGTCTGAATGGAACAATCACTTGAATCGAGTGGGAGTTGATCTTCCAGATGAGATAGTGATGTTTCTCCAAAGTCATTGCCACCAAGCTGCTAGAGCTTCGTGATGAACTATAACATATCATGGATAGATATGATGATCCTTGAGGTATTCGCGATGTTTGACACCGCGAAAGTAGAAATCAAGAAGGAGCATCAATTGTTGATGGTTGGTCAAACCACTAGTTTCAAGAAGGGCAAGGGCAAGAAGGGATACTTCATGAAACGGCAAATGAGCTGCTGCTCTAGTGAAGAAACCCAAGGTTGAACCCAAACCCGAGATTAAGTGCTTCTGTAATAAGGGGAACAGCCACTGGAGCAGCATTACCCTAGATACTTGGTAGATGAGAAGGCTGGCAAGGTCGATAGAAGTATATTGGATATACATTATGTTAATGTGTACTTTACTAGTACTCCTAGTAGCACCAGGGTATTAAGATACCGGTTCGGTTGCTAAGTGTTAGTAACTCAAAATAAAAGAGCTACGGAATAAACGGAGACTAGCTAAAGGTGAGCTGACGATACGTGTTGGAAGTGTTTCCAAGTTTGATGTGATCAAACATCGCACGCTCCCTCTACCATCAAGATTAGTATTAAACCTGAATAATTGTCATTTGGTGTTTGCGTTGAGCATAGACATGATTGGATTATGTCTATCGCAATACGGTTATTCATTTAAGGAGAATAATGGTTACTCTGTTTATTTGAATAATACCTTCAATGGTATTGCACCTAATAGGAATGGTTTATTGAATGTCGATCGTAGTGATACACATTTTCATGCCAAAAGATATAAGATGGTAATGATAGTACCACTTACTTGTGGCACTGCCATGTAAGTCATATTGGTGTAAAACGCATGAAGAAGCTCCATGTTGATGGATCTTTGGACTCACTCATTTTTGAAAAGTTTGAGACATGCGAACCATGTCTATTGGTGTATATGCATGAAGAAACTCCATGCAGATGGATTGTTTGGACTCACTTGATTTTAAATCACTTGAGATATGCAAATCATACCACATGGGCAAGATGACTAAAAAGCCTCGTTTTCAGTAAGATGGAACAAGATAACAACTTGTTGGAAGTAATACATTTTGATGTGTGCAGTCCAATAAGTGCTAAGGCACGCAGTGGATATCGTTATGTTCTTACTTCACGGATGACTTGAGTAGATACTAAGTATATTTACTTGATGAAACACAAGTCTGAATTATTGAATGGTTCAAGTAATTTCAGAGTGAAGTTGAAGATCATCGTGACAAGAGGATAAAATGTCTATGATATGATCATAGAGATGAGTATCTGAGTTACAAGCTTTGGCACGCAATTAAGACATTGTGGAAATTGTTTCACAATTAATACCGCCTGGAACACCATAGTGTGATGGTGTGTCTGAACATCATAGTTGCACCCTATTGGATATGGTGCGTACCATGATGTCTCTTATCGAATTACCACTATCGTTCATCGGTTAGGCATTAGAGACAACCGCATTCACTTTAAAATAGGGCACCACGTAATTCCATTGAGACGACACCGTTTGAACTATGGTTTGGAGAAACCTAAGTTGTCGTTTCTTAAAAGTTTGGGGCTGCGACGCTTATGTGAAAAAGTTTCAGGTTGATAAGCTCGAACCCAAAGCGGATAAAATGCATCTTCATATGACACCCAAAACAGTTGGGTATACCTCCTAATTCAGATCCGAAAGCAATAGGGATTGTTTCTTGAATCGGGTCCTTTCTCGAGGAAATGTTTGTCTCGAAAATTGAGTGGGAGGATGGTGGAGACTTGATGAGGTTATTGAACCGTCACTTCAACAAGTGTGTAGCAGGGCACAGGAAGTTGTTCCTGTGGCTCCTGCACCAATTGAACTAGAAGCTTATGATAGTGATCATGAAGTTTTTGGATCAAGTCACTACCGTACCTCGTAGGGTGACAAGGATGCGTACTACTTCAGAGTGGTACAGTAATCCTGTCTTGAAGGTCATGTTGCTAGACAACAATGAACCTACGAGCTATGGAGAAGCGATGGTGGGCCCGGATTCCGACGAATGGCTCAAGGCCATAAAATCCAAGAGAGGATCCATGACTTTGGAAGAAATAATTGATGGTCGTAAGGCCGTTGGGTAAAGATGGATTTTAAAAGGAAGACAGACAATGATGGTAAGTATCACCATTAAGAAAGCTCGACTTGTCGTTAAGATGTTTTCCGACAACTTCAAGGAGTTGACTACGATGAGACTTTCTCACTCGTAGCGATGCTAAGAGTCTGTTGGAATTATATTAGCAATTACTGCATGATTTATGAAATCTTGCAGATAGGATGTCAAAACATTGTTTCCTCGACGATATCCTTGAGGAATGGTTGTATGTGATACAACCAGAAGGTTTTGTCAATCCTGAAGAACGCTAACAAATATGCAAAGCTCCAGCAATCCTTCTAAGGACTGGAGTAAGCATCTCGGAGTTGGAATGTATGCTTTGATGAGATGATCAAAGATTTTGGGTTTATACAAAGTTTTTGAGAAACTTGTATTTCCAAAGAAGTGAGTGGGAGCACTATAGAATTTCTGATGAGTATATGTTGTTGACATATTGTTGATCAGAAATGATGTAGAATTTCTAGAAAGCATATAGGGTTATTTGAAAAGTGTTTTTCAATAGAAAACCTGGAATAAGCTGCTTAAACATTGAGCATCAAGATCTATGAGGATAGATCAAAAAACGCTAAATGGTACTTTCAAATGAGCGCATACCTTGACATGATCTTGAAGGTGTTCAAGATGGATCAGTCAAAGAAGGAGTTTTTTCCTGAGTTGTAAGGTATGAAGTTAAGACTTAAAGCTCAGCCATGGCAGAAGAGAGAGAAAGGACGAAGGTCGTCCCCTATGCTTCAGACGTGGGCTCTATAGTATGCTATGCTGTGTACCACACCGGAAGTGTGCCTTGTCATGAGTCAGTCAAGGGGTACAAGAATGATCCAGGAGTGGATCATTGGACAGTGGTCAAAATTGTCCTTGGAGTAAATAAGGACAGGTTTTTCGATTATGGAGGTGATAAAGAGTTCGGCGTAAAGGGTTACGTCGATGCAAGCTTTAACACCTATCCAAGTGACTCTGAGTAGCAAACCGGATACGTATAGTGGAGCAACCATTTGGAATAGCTCCAAGTGGAGCGTGGAAGCAGCATTTACAATATGACCTAGATATTTGCGAAGTACATACAGATCTGAATGTTGCAGACCCGTTGACTAAAACCTCTCTCACAAGCAAAACATGATCAAACCCCAGAACTCATTGAGTCTTAATCACATGATGATGTGAACTAGTTTAGACACTAGTAAACTCTATGGATGTTGGTCACATGGCGATGTGACCTGTGAGTGTTAATCACATGGCGATGTGAACTAGATTATTGACTCTAGTGCAAGTGAGAGACTGTTGGAAATATGCCCTAGAGGCAATAATAAATTAGTTATTATTATTATATTTCCTTGTTCATGATAATCCTTTATTACCCATGCTATAATTGTATTGATAGGAAACTCAGATACATGTGTGGGCACATAGACAACACCATGTCTCTAGTAAGCCTCTAGTTGACTAGCTCGCTGATCAACAGATGGTTACGATTTCCTGACCATGGACATTGGATGTCGTTGATAACGGGATCACATCATTAGAAGAATGATGTGATGGACAAGACCCAATCCTAAGCCTAGCACAAAGATCGTAGTTCGTATGCTAAAGCTTTTCTAATGTCAAGTATCTTTTCCTTAGCCCATGAGATTGTGCAACTCCCGGATATCGTAGGAATGCTTTGGGTGTACCAAACATCACAACGTAGCTGGGTGGCTATAAAGGTGCACTACAGGTATCTCCGAAAGTGTCTGTTGGGTTGGCACGAATCGAGATTGGGATTTGTCACTCCGTGTGACGGAGAGGTATCTCTGGGCCCACTCGGTAGGACATCATCATAATGTGCACAATGTGATCAAAGGGTTGATCACGGGATGATGTGTTACGGAACGAGTAAAGAGACTTGCCCGTAACGAGATTGGACAAGGTATCGGCATACCGACGATCGAATCTCGGGCAAGTATAATACCGTTGGACAAAGGGAATTGAATACGGGATCTATTGAGTCCTTGACATTGTGGTTCATCCGATGAGATCATCATGGAACATGTGGGAGCCAACATGGGTATCTAGATCCCTCTGTTGGTTATTGACCGGAGAACGTCTCGGTCATGTCTGCATGGTTCCCGAACCCGTAGGGTCTACACACTTAAGGTTCGATGACGCTAGGGTTATAAAGGAAGTTTGTATGTGGTTACCGAATGTTGTTCGGAGTCCCAGATGAGATCCCGGACGTCACGAGGAGTTCCGGAATGGTCCGGAGGTAAAGATTTATATATGGAAAGTTGTTGTTCGGGTTCCGGAAAAAGTTCGGGTTTTTTCGGTATTGTACCGGGAAGCTTCCAGAAGGTTCCGAAGGATTCCGGAGGGGTCCGGAGGTCCGGAAATTGTTCCACCACGTCCAATACAACAGCATGGGCTGTAGGGTGCACCCTAGCCTTAATGGGCCAAGGGCACCAGCCCCCCCCCCCAAGGCCCATGCGCATGGGAGAGGGGAAACCCTAAGGGGGAGGGCCTCCATTTGACTTGGGAGGCACTCCTCCCCCCTTGGCCGCCGCCCCCTCCTCAGATTGGATTTGAGGGGGCCGGTGCACCTCTCCCTTGCCCCTATATATATGTGGGGGGTGGGAGGGCAGCCGCACCCAAGTTCTGGCGCAGCCTTCCCCCTCTCCCAAGTACTCCTCCTCTCCCGCGGTGCTTGGCGAAGCCCTGCAGGATTGCCATGCTTCTCCATCACCACCACGCCGTTGTGCTGCTGCTGGATGGAGTCTTCCTCAACCTCTCCCTCTCTACTTACTGGATCAAGGCATGGGAGACGTCACCGGGCTGTATGTGTGTTGAACACGGAGGTGCCGTCCGTTCGGCACTAGGATCTCCGGTGATTTCGATCACGACGAGTACGACTGCTTCAACCCCGTTCTCTTGAATGCTTCCGCTTAGCGATCTACAAGGGTATGTAGATGCACTCTCCTTCCCCTCGTTGCTGGTTTCTCCATAGATAGATCTTGGTGACACGTAGGAAAATTTTGAATTTCTGCTATGTTCCCCAACATGAGGCATAGGGGATGACACTCATCTCTTCTTTATCTTCTGCCGTGGTCGGGCATTGAGCTGAGCTCAATCTCACACCTTGCAATACAGGCAAGAACTCTTTCTTGGACTGATGCATATTGAACTTCTTCAATATCTTATCAAGGTATGTGCTTTGTGAAAGACCTATGAGGCGTCTCAATCTATCCCTATAGATCTTAATGCCTAATATGTAAGCAGCTTCTCCAAGGTCCTTCATTGAAAAACACTTATTCAAGTAGGCCTTAATGCTATCCAAAAGTTATATATCATTTCCCATCAAAAGTATGTCATCTACATATAATATGAGAAATGCTACAGAGCTCCCACTCACTTTCTTGTAAACGCAGGCTTCTCCATAAGTCTGCATAAACCCAAATGCTTTGATCATCTCATCAAAGCGAATGTTCCAACTCCGAGATGCTTGCACCAGCCCATAAATGGATCGCTGGAGCTTGCACACCTTGTTAGCATTCTTAGGATCGACAAAACCTTCCGGCTGCATCATATACAGTTCTTCCTTTAGATGTCCGTTAAGGAATGCCGTTTTGACGTCCATCTGCCATATCTCATAATCATAGTATGTGGCAATTGCTAACATGATTTGGACGGACTTTAGCTTCACTACGGGAGAGAATGTCTCATCGTAGTCAACCCCTTGAACTTTTCGATAACCCTTAGCAACAAGTCGAGCTTTATAGATGGTAACATTACCATCCGCGTCCGTCTTCTTCTTAAAGATCCATTTGTTTTCTATCGCTCGCCGATCATCGGGCAAGTCTGTCAAAGTCCATACTTCGTTTTCATACATGGATCCTATCTCGGATTGCATGGCTTCAAGCCATTTGTTGGAATCTGGGCCCGCCATTGCTTCTTCATAGTTTGAAGGTTCACCGTTGTCTAACAACATGATTTCCAGGACAGGGTTGCCATACCACTCTGGTGTGGAACGTGTCCTTGTGTACCTACGAAGTTCAGTAGCAACTTGATCCGAAGTACCTTGATCATCATCATTAATTTCCTCTCCAGTCGGTGTAGGCACCACAGGAACATTTTCCTGAGCTGCACTACTTTCCGGTTCAAGAGGTAGTACTTCATCGAGTTCTACTTTCCTCCCACTTACTACTTTCGAGAGAAACTCTTTTTCCAGAAAGGATCCATTCTTGGCAACAAAGATCTTGCCTTCGGATCTAAGGTAGAAGGTATACCCAATGGTTTCCTTAGGGTATCCTATGAAGACGCATTTTTCCGACTTTGGTTCGAGCTTTTCAGGTTGAAGTTTCTTGACATAAGCATCGCATCCCCAAACTTTTAGAAACGACAGCTTAGGTTTCTTCCCAAACCATAATTCATACGGTGTCGTCTCAACGGATTTAGATGGAGCCCTATTTAAAGTGAATGTAGCTGTCTCTAGAGCGTATCCCCAAAATGATAGCGGTAAATCGGTAAGAGACATCATAGATCGTACCATATCCAATAGAGTGCGATTACGACGTTCGGACACACCATTACGCTGAGGTGTTCCAGGCGGCGTGAGTTGTGAAACGATTCCACATTTCCTTAAGTGTGTACCAAATTCGTGACTTAAATATTCTCCTCCACGATCTGATCGTAAGAACTTTATCTTTCGGTCATGTTGATTCTCTACCTCATTCTGAAATTCCTTGAACCTTTCAAAGGTCTCAAACTTGTGTTTCATCAAGTAGACATACCCATATCTACTCAAGTCATCAGTGAGAGTGAGAACATAACGATATCCTCCGTGAGCCTCAACGCTCATTGGACCGCATACATCGGTATGTATGATTTCCAATAAGTTGGTTGCTTGCTCCATTGTTCCATAGAACGGAGTCTTGGTCATTTTGCCCACGAGGCATGGTTCGCACGTGTCAAATGACTCATAATTGAGAGACTCTAAAAGTCCATCAGCATGGAGCTTCTTCATGCGCTTGACACCAATGTGACCAAGGCGGCAGTGCCACAAGTATGTGGGACTATCGTTATCAACTTTACATCTTTTGGTATTCACACTATGAATATGTGTAACATTACGTTCAAGATTCATTAAGAATAAACCATTGACCATCGGGGCATGAACATAAAACATATCTCTCATATAAATAGAACAACCATTATTCTCGGATTTAAATGAGTAGCCATCTCGTATTAAATGAGATCCAGATACAATGTTCATGCTCAAACTTGGCACTAAATAACAATTATTGAGGTTTAAAACTAATCCCGTGGGTAAATGCAGAGGTAGCGTGCCGACGGCGATCACATCGACCTTGGAACCATTCCCGACGCGCATCGTCACCTCGTCCTTCGCCAGTCTCCGCTTATTCGGCAGCTCCTGCTTTGAGTTACAAATATGAGCAACGACACCGGTATCAAATACGCAGGAGCTACTACGAGCACTGGTAAGGTACACATCAATTACATGTATATCACATATACCTTTAGTATTGCCGGCCTTCTTGTCCGCTAAGTATTTGGGGCAGTTCCGCTTCCAGTGACCCTTCCCTTTGCAATAAAAGCACTCAGTTTCAGGCTTGGGACCACTCGTTGACTTCTTCCCGGCAACTGGCTTACCGGGCGCGGCAACATCCTTGCCATCCTTCTTGAAGTTCTTTTTACCCTTGCCTTTCTTGAACTTGGTGATTTTATTGACCATCAACACTTGATGTTCCTTTCTGATTTCTACCTCTGCTGACTTCAGCATTGAAAATACTTCAGGAATAGTTTTCGTCATCCCCTGCATATTGTAGTTCATCACAAAGCTCTTGTAACTCGGTGGGAGCGACTGAAGGATTCTGTGAATCACCGCCTCGTCCGGGAGGTTAATGTCCAGCTGGGACAGGCGGTTGTGCAACCCAGACATTTTGAGTATGTGCTCACTGACAGAACTATTTTCCTCCATCTTACAACTATAGAACTTGTCGGAGACTTCATATCTCTCGACCCGAGCGTGAGCTTGGAAAACCATTTTCAGCTCCTCGAACATCTCATATGCTCCGTGTTGCTCGAAACTCTTTTGGGGCCCCGGTTCTAAGCTGTAAAGCATGCCGCACTGAACGAGGGAGTAATCATCAGCACGTGTCTGCCAAATGTTCAAATCGTCTTGCAGTGCTGGGAGAGCAGGTGGGTCACCTAGCGGTGCTTCTAGGACATATGCTTTCTTGGCAGCTATGAGGATGATCCTCAGGTTCCAGACCCAGTCCGTATAGTTGCTGCCATCATCTTTCAGCTTGGTTTTCTCTAGGAACGCGTTGAAGTTCATGTTGACATGAGCGTTGGCCATTTGATCTACAAGACATTTTTGCAAAGATTTTTAGACTAAGTTAATGATAATTAAGTTCATCTAATCAAATTATTAAATGAACTCCCACTCAGATTAGACATCCCTCTAGTCATCTAAGTGTTACATGATCCGAGTCGACTAGGCCGTGTCCGATCTCACGTGAGACGGACTAGTCATCATCGGTGAACATCTCCATGTTGATCGTATCTTTCATACGACTCATGTTCGACCTTTCGGTCTCTTGTGTTCCGAGGCCATGTCTGTACATGCTAGACTCGTCAAGTTAACCTAAGTGTTTTGCATGTGTAAATCTGTCTTACACCCGTTGTATGTGAACGTTAGAATCTATCACACCCGATCATCACGTGGTGCTTCGAAACAACGAACTGTCGCAACGGCGCACAGTTAGGGGGAACACTTTCTTGAAATTATTATGAGGGATCATCTTATTTACTATCGTCGTTCTAAGTAAACAAGATGCAAAAACATGATAAACATCACATGTAATCAAATAGTAGTGACATGATATGGCCAATATCATATAGCTCCTTTGATCTCCATCTTCGGGGCTCCATCATCATCTTCGTCACCGGCATGACACCATGATCTCCATCATCATGATCTCCATCATCGTGTCTCCATGAAGTTGCTCGCCAATTATTACTTCTACTACTATAGCTAACGGTTTAGCAATAAAGTAAAGTAATTACATGGCGTTAAATCATTGACACGCAGGTCATACAATAATTAAGACAACTCCTATGGCTCCTGCCGGTTGTCATACTCATCGACATACAAGTCGTGATTCCTATTACAAGAACATGATCTCATACATCACAATATATCATTCATCATTCATCACAACTTTTGGCCATATCACATCACAAAGCAATTGCTGCAAAAACAAGTTAGACGTCCTCTAATTGTTGTTGCATCTTTTACGTGGCTGCAATAGGGTTCTAGCAAGAACGTTTTCTTACCTACGAAAAAGCCACAACGTGATTTGTCAACTTCTATTTACCCTTCATAAGGACCCTTTTCATCGAATCCGCTCCAACTAAAGTGGGAGAGACAGACACCCGCTAGCCACCTTATGCAACTAGTGCATGTCAGTCGGTGAAACCTGTCTCACGTAAGCGTACGTGTAAGGTCGGTCCGGGCCGCTTCATCCCACAATACCGCTGAAGAAAATTAAGACTAGTAGTGGCAAGAAAGTTGACAACATCTACGCCCACAATAGATTTGTGTTCTACTCGTGCAAAGAGAACTACACATAGACCTAGCTCATGATGCCACTGTTGGGGAACGTTGCATAAAATATAAATTTTCCTACGTTCACCAAGATCAATCTATGAGTTCATCGAGCAACGAGAGAGGGGAGTGCATCCACATACCCTTGTAGATCGCGAGAGAAAGCGTTCAAGAGAACGAGGTTGAGGGAGTCGTACTCGTCGTGATCCAAATCACCGGAAGATCCTAGCGCCGAACGGATGGCACCTCCGCATTCAACACACGTACGGTCAGCGTGACGTCTCCTCCTTCTTGATCCAGCAAGGGGGAAGGAGAGGTTGATGAATATCCAGCAGCACGACGGCGTGGTGGTGGATGCAACAGGGATTCCGGCAGGGCTTCGCCAAGCGTCTGCGGGAGGGAGAGGTGTAGCAAGGGGGAAGGGAGGCGCCAAGTGCAAGGGTGCGGCTGCCCTCCCTCCCCCCTCTTTATATAGGGACCCCAAGAGGGCGCCGGCCCTAGGAGATCCCATCTCCAAGGGGGGCGGCGGCCAAGGGGGGTGGCTTGCCCCCCAAGGCAAGTGGAGGCGCCCCCACCCTAGGGTTTCCAACCCTAGGAGCAGGGGGGCCCAAGGGGGGTGCACCAGCCCACCAGGGGCTGGTTCCCCTCCCCACTTCAGCCCATGGGGCCCTCCGGGATAGGTGGCCCCACCCGGTGGACCCCCGGGACCCTTCCTGTGGTCCCGGTACAATACCGGTGACCCCCGAAACTTTCCCGATGGTCGAAACTTAACTTCCCATATATAATTCTTTACCTTCGGACCATTTCGGAACTCCTCTTGACGTCCGGGATCTCATCCGGGACTCCAAACAACTTTCGGTTTGCTGCATACTAATATCTCTACAACCCTAGCATCACCGAACCTTAAGTGTGTAGACCCTACGGGTTCGGGAGACACGTAGACATGACCGAGATGGCTCTCCGGTCAATAACCAACAACGGGATCTGGATACCCATGTTGGCTCCCACATGCTCCTCGATGATCTCATCGGATGAACCACGATGTCGATTATTCAAGCAACCCCGTATACAATTCCCTTTGTCAATCGGTATGTTACTTGCCCGAGATTCGATCGTCGGTATCCCAATACCTCATTCAATCTCGTTACCGACAAGTCACTTTACTCATACCGTAATGCATGATCCCGTGACCAGACACTTGGTCAGTTTGAGCTCATTATGATGATGCATTACCGAGTGGCCCAGAGATACCTCTCCGTCATACGGAGTGACAAATCCCAGTCTCGATCCGTGTCAACCCAACAGACACTTGTGGAGATACCCGTAGTATACCTTTATAGTCACCCAGTTACGTTGTGACGTTTGGTACACCCAAAGCACTCCTATGGTATCCGGGAGTTATACGATCTCATGGTCTAAGGAAAAGATACTTGATATTGGAAAAGCTCTAGCAAATGAACTACACGATCTTGTGCTATGCTTAGGATTGGGTCTTGTCCATCACATCATTCTCCTAATGATGTGATCTCATTATCAATGACATCCAACGTCCATAGTCAGGAAATCATGACTATCTGTTGATTAACGAGCTAGTCAACTAGAGGCTCACTAGGGACATGTTGTGGTCTATGTATTCACACGTGTATTACGATTTCCGGATAATACAATTATAGCATGAATAAAAGACAATTCTCATGAACAAGGAAATATAATAATAATCCTTTTATTATTGCCTCTAGGGCATATTTCCAACAGTCGGTTCGTAGGACACTGGTCGGATGTAATCCGAACTGGACTAGGAACGTGACCGAGTAGACTTTGGGCTTTAGGGTCCGTGCGAGGCCCAAGTGTTGAGCCAGCGACGGACGCCCATATAAAGTGGAGGTGCGGCACACTCATGGGTTGATCGCTTCGGCGTTGCAACTAGGGTTTGCATGCGTTGCGAATAGCCACCTCCACTCGCAGCCGACTGTGTGATCGGACCTAGCAGTCCGCCGCACGGTGTTCCTCCTGCACGTGCGGATAGCGTTAGCAGCGGTGCACTTGCACCGCTCCGGCGAACTTGTACGTGGGATCGGACGACCGGCTGTTCGAGGGAGATCGGACAAGGAGGAGACGATCCACGCGGACGCGCTGCCCCAACTCTTCTTCCGCTGCATGGCACTGCGCGTCTAGTGGTAACGATCCATGATCCATCTCCCATAGCATGTTCCTGGATGTTCTGCGCGTAGGAAAATTTTAATTTGCAGTCAACGCACTCTACCGTAGCATCCAACAGTGGTATCAGAGCCTCTGCTATAGGATTTGGATTCAGATCGTATGCATGTTAGATATGTGGAGGCAGCAGATGAGATCTATTGTCGTTGATGAAATCGGCTGTGTGCATGGTTGATGAGATCAACTGCACATGGGGATTGATGTGGCTATGTTTTCTGATGATCGGAGTCGATGAAGTCGTGACACGATCTACCCCTACCGATCGGTCATCCGCCACGGGGTTAACAGTGAAACATAAACCCGAATCGTACTCGCGATGATCGATAAGATCGGTCAGATCAGAGAATTCGGCGTGATCGGAGTTCAGATGTGATCTATGATTTCCGTCTATTTCGTACCCGACACACAAACCGGTAGAATGTGATTCTATGCATAACTTTGTTTTGCAGGTTTGATGTGAATAGTATGGCTCATGTGTATGTGACACTACTAGGAAAAGGTATGCTAGTGGCGCACCAGTTTTGTCTACTAATGGCGCACTACTGGTGCGCCACTAGCACCACGCCATTAGAATTAAATACTAATGGCGCACCACTGGCGCGCCATTAGTATCTAGTGTACTAATGGCGCACCACGTAGTGCGCCATTAGTATAGCCCAGAGTGTGCCATTAGTATGCCTCCCAGGGGGCCATATGTACCCATGTGCTTTGGCATACTAATGGCGCACCAGTGGGTGATGCGCCATTAGTGTGATTATCACAGTGCGATATTAGTGTCTTGAGTGGTGCGCCACTAGTATGAATATTAGGGATTTTTTTTTCTTTTCTGATATTTTCACAGGTTACAAAATATATTATTGGACAGAATTTAGACAACACCACACAGCAACAGCAGATTCATCGAATACAATAGAAGATTAGTCTCTGAATACAATTCATCATAGGGTTATTTAAATCTATGCCCCTCGTCTCTTAGTTGTGCTCACTTTTCCCCATTCGTTAACTTTTTACTCACTTTTCCACATGACTCGAAATTTTTGCCTTCACATTTTCCTCACTTTTGCCCCTGAAAAGTTGCTCAAAACCAAGGCAAAATGAGCGAGTGGGGAAAACTGAGCACAACTAAGGAATTGGGGGCACAGATGGAATAATCCCCATCATATTAGTCTTCGAATTCAAAAGACCGAACAAAGATAGAACATTACAAGTCTCGAGACCGCGAGTAGCGAGTTTGTCTTCACATTACAAGTCAATATCGATCATCTAAACTACCATCACATAGAAGAGAGCTGCGGTCATCACGATGAGCATCATCGTGATGAAACTGGTCTTCATCCGGTTCCTCCAACGCTCCCTCCTCTCTCCCGCTAGATAGCGGGCGTATCTAGATTCCGCCTCTGCCCTAGTGGTGTATCCTTTGTAACTGTTACCGCTAAAACGGTGAACCTGTCTCCGACACTCCTCCCAGTCGTCGTAGACTCCGGGAACCTTACCCTTGTACACGACATACGACGGCATCTCTATGCACAAGCCAAACAACAGACAATACATAAGCAATATATAAGTATGTAACAAAAGGATCGGAAGAAAAAAGCAAGACATTAATAGCACGATTCATGGTCCTACTACTAAATAGCATCGATTACATCTAAGTTGAACGACTGTCCAAACCAAAGAGACATACAAGTTCATTAAGGTTTAGTTACAACATGAGCCAATCAATGTTTCAGAACTACACATAGCATCACTACTTTCGACTCGACTCATGGGACCGGAGCGTGGATGAAGCCGCCGTCTGTCGTGATGGTCATGAAATCGCGGGCGTTGTCAGCCTGCATTTGTAGCGTTGTGTCTATCTCACTGTTGGACAGTTGATATCTGAGGTAGAACTGCCCCGAGGTACGAAGGACATCTTGATGGATAATTTCCGCAAACTCCGACTGGATGCGAAAGAATTTTTGTCTGATGTCCGCGTCCTGGATTGCCGACAAGCTCGTGGCCCAATCTTTGATATTATCTGGTAGCAGAAGGTGATGATGGTCTCGTACGATCGCCTGCATGTGATGGAGGGCATAGTAGGCATCCTTCTGACCGCCAGGCGGCTGCTTGATGCAGGAGAACTTTGTATTGTGGGCGAACACGTTCCTGCCGTACCTACGAACTGGCTTGGTGAAGATGCCTCCAGATTTGGCGTAGCCGGGGAGAACATCATCAAGAACTTTCTTGATATTTGTGTAGTCTATCTTGGAGTCACGGTCCGGGTCGAAATACGTGGCCATGGAATATTTCGGGCTTAAGATGATGAGTGTGCAATGTATGTCACTGCGCAGAACATGGAATGTTAGAAAAAAAAAGAACGATCAAAATCTAAGAAATTATATGTTACGGGGTGGTTAGGGGATGACTTACTAGGGAAAGTAATGCACGAGGAAGTTATCCTTATCTGGGTTTTCCAGAATGACGCCTTCGAGGTAAGAACTCGCGACATGCCGGTCCCCAGCGCTGCCCAAGATCTTGGCACGCATGTAGAAGGGGTCGACTATCACGATGTCCGGGGTCTTGTCTCTAATGATCCGCATCTCCATACTCAGCGAAAACAGCCGAACGAAGGTGTAGTGCAGCGGATGAAGGCTAAACATAGCAAAGATGTCATCAAACCGTAGGACGATCGTACCCCCGATGGCGCCATCCACAAAGCCCTTGCCCTCTGGCACCTTGGCCACGAAAACTTGGTATGCCACATAATTCTCTCTGAGACGCCGCTTCTCCAAAGAAAGAACACTATCATGCAGACTCCGCATAGCACCGGTTGCAGCATTGAGCATATTTGTCGATAGCATCGCCCTACCCGCCACATGCACCCTCCTCGAGATATCCTTAGGTGAAGGTGGCCCGTCCTGAGCACGGATCGTACTCGGTGCCGGCTGGCTTGCACCCTTGTTATTCTTTCTTTTCCGTCCCTTCTTCTTCTGTTATAATAGGACCGAGTTCTGCTCACGGACCACCTTCTTGAGTGTGTTGGGGCTGATAATATTTCGCACCTCGGCTATCTGAGGCTCGGTGAAGTCGGCAGTTGGAGGCGTCTCCTGAGAACTGAACGCCAGACAAGCTTTCTTCCTCTTTTTGTATCGAGTGGCGCCGCACACCGGACATATGGTAGACTCCGCGTGCTCATCCCGATAAATGATGCAATTGTTCATGCACACATGGTATTTCACGTGCGGTAAATCCAGAGGACACACGATTTTCTTCGCCTCCTCGAAACTGGTCGGGCACTTGTTCCCCTTGGGAAGACGTTCATGCCAGAATGACATGTTCTCGTCGAAGCATGCGTCGGTCATTTTATGTTTTACCTTCATCTCCAGAGCCATGAGCGATACTTTCAGGCGGGTATCCTCGGGCCTGCATCCTTCATACAATGGAGTAACCACGTCTATCTCCAGTTGATCCATCTTGGCTTTCTCTCGGGCGGCAACTCTTGCGTTATCCGTCTGCTTGAGAAGCAGCTCTTGAATATGAGGGTCCTGCACCCAGCCCATCGATGGTCCATCTTCGTCTGCTCCGCCGGCATCTTCATCTTCATGATCATGTCCTTCGTCTGCTCCGGCATCTTCCTCGTCATCATGTCTGGCATCTTCTACATGATGACTGTGTACAGCATCACCGTCGTGATCATGGCCTAGAGATTCTTCGTCTTCTCGCCCGCCCGAGTCTTGCTCATTTCTTGCCCGGCCCCCATGGACGACTTCGTAGTCATCTTCATCACCTTGCCACCGATAGCCATCCATGAAACCACGCAAGAGCAGGTGGTCCCGCACCTGCCCGGAATCCGGGTCCGCAATAAGGCTCTTCAGCTTGCATCTTTGACACGGACATCTTATCTCTGTCTTGTTCTTTTGAAGCATATCGGCCTTCGCGGAGCTCAAAAACCTATTCACGATGCCTTCGGTCATCGTGCGGACCATGGTCACCTGCGGGGTAGAGCAAGACAATATTTTACAACCAAGAAAAAATTTGGCATGACTTTCCCTAAAAATAGGACCAAAAAGAATGCATAGTGACAAAATTCTCGCCGAAATGGAAATGAATCAACATTCCGGCAAAATATTGGCAACTATCGCATTTGAAATACCGGTACCTGCAAACACAAACATATATGCAACACCAAAAACATATGCAACACCACGAACATACATAGATCTAGCTAGGCCACAAAAAGTGCATGCGCATGTTGTTGGAGAGGGAGAACAACATAAAGATAGCTTCCCCCCTTACTTACCTATAAAAAAAAGGTAATTTAACCACTTAATTTGGATGAATCTATGGCGCAAATGAGGTGAGGAGGAGGAGGCAGCCGAGACAAGCTTGGAGGAGGAGGTGGAGAGAATGAAGTGGGAAAAGTGAGTGGGTAGGTGTGGTTGTCCAAAATATCTTGTTGGTCCCAGGTTACTAATGACGCACCACCTGCAAATGCGCCATTAGTAACCCTGATTACTAATGGCGCATCTGATGCTGGTGCGCCATTAGTAGTTTTGCAAATATATATATATATATATATATATATATATATATATATATATATATATATATATATATATATATACACTAATGGCGCACCGTGGCATAGTGCGCCATTACAAGTTTAAACTAGTAATGGTGCACTATGTCACGGTGCGCCATTAGTAGTTTTGCAAAAAAAAGAATAAAGAAAAAACAACAGTAGTGGCGCACTGTGTGGCCGGTGCGCCATTACTAGTTAGCACTAGTAATGGCACACTGTGCCAGGATGCGCCATTAGTATGTTTGGAAAAATAAAAAAAATGTTACTAGTGGCACACCATGTGCCTGGTGCGCCATTAGTGTCTTCTACACTAATGGCGCACCTGCACATGGTGCGCCACTGCTATATAGTAGTGGCGCACCACATGACAGGTGCGCCATTAGTGTCCATTTCATCTATAGCCCTTTTTCTAGTAGTGTGATGCATGTGTGTAATTTATACATGGCATGCGTGTCATGTTTGTCAGCCGGCAGGAGCCAAAGTGTTGTCATTATATTGTATAACGACCCGCGTGTCGACTTGTGACTCTATGTAAAATTCATTACTAGTTGTAGTACTTGGATAATAGAGATCAGGTTGGTGGCTTGGCGTCCCGGCATGACAAATAAGATGGAGTTCCTAGATGGTCAGCGGAGTCGGAGTCGACCTGGAAGAACGTTCATGAAGGAGCCATACTATTTCATAATATGTGTTTATTTGTGATTGTTGTGCTTCTTTGTTTCTATGCATGTTAGAATGGTAGAAAGATCCCTCATGAATATCAAGCGAATTGCCATCCCCGATGTTGCACCTTCGCACGTCAAGTACGTCTAGTAGTGGGCTCATAAAATTGAGGTGCTGCTGGGTGTCCTTGAACTGAAGGGTTCGTGTCGGACATGGACACGCATTGCATCAGGTTAACTTGACGAGGCTATCAAAACAGTTTTGGGCCTTGTGGCAAACAAGGTTGGGAGCCGGGGTATAAGATACCTTCCCGACCGACAGGAGTCGTATAGAGATATGATTAGCAAGGAGTTGCTTACCGGATGGGTATGTTGGCTAGCAGTGATGCTAAAGCTCACTAGTCGCATGCGCTAGTAGGATCATGAATCACTGAGAGTTTATGGAGGGATGCTGACTTCAGTTGGAGTATTTCTGTTTAGGCGAATTACTCTACATAAACACATTGCTTAGTGATTGCATATTTTCTATTGTAGATCAGTGGCACCACCTGCTCAACCCAACTTTGCATTGAAATCAATTCTGGAAAAGGATAAACTGAATGGAACAAACTTTACCACCTGGTATAGAAATCTGAGAATTGTTCTCAAGCACGATAAAAAGGAACATGTTCTAAAGGATCCACTTCCAGAGGAAACTGCCGATAATTCTAATGCGACAACTAAGAATGCCTACCAGAAACTCATTGATGAATCAACGGAGATCAGTTGTCTGATGCTAGCTTGTATGGAGCCCGATTTGCAACAGCATTTCGAAAATGTTGAGGCTTACGATATGATCGAGAGTCTCAAGAGCATGTTTCAGACACAAGCTAGGACCGAAAGGTTCAACGTCTGGCGATCCTTGATGGATTGCAAGCTTAAGGAAGGTGATCCACTGAGCCCACATGTGATCAAGATGATCGGATATGTGCAAGCTTTGGATCGTTTGGGCTTCCCGCTCTTGGATGAGCTGGCTACTGATGCTGTTCTGGGTTCTCTTCCGCCCAGCTATGGGACGTTCATCTCGAACTATCATATGCATGGCATAGATAAGAAGCTCACCGAATTGCATGGGATGCTCAAAGTGGCAGAGCAGGATATTAAGAAAGGCACGCATCAAGTGTTGATGGTGCAGAAATCGGCTAAGTTCAAGAAGAGTTGGTCCAAGAAAAAGGCTAAGGCAAAGGGCACGGAGACAGTAACCTCCGCCGCTGCGCCAAAGTCTGGACCGGACTCGAAGACCGTTTGCTTTCACTGCAAGCAGACCGGTCACTGGAAGAGGAACTGTAGCAAGTGGCTTGTAGAGCATGGCAAGAAGGTTGGGAATGCTGCTTCAGGCAAAGGTACACTTGTTGCATATGTTATAGACATTTACCTTGCTGACATACCTAGTAGCTCTTGGGTATTTGATACCGGATCGGTTGTTCATATTTGCAACTCGATGGAGGGGCTGGTAAGAACTAGGCATGTGGCACAAGGGGAGATTGACATCAGGGTCGGCAACAAAGCAAGAGTTGCTACGTTGGAGGTCGGCACGATGCAGCTCCAGCTTCCTTCTGGATTCATTATGGAATTGAATAATTGTTATTACATTCCTGCACTTAGTCGGAACATTATTTCTGCCTCATGTTTGATGAGTCAAGGTTATGAGTTCAATTTAAAGGACAATGGTTGTTCGATATTTTTGAATGGTATGTTCCACGGCTATGCACCCATTATTGATGGGCTATTTATATTGAATCTAGAACAGGAACCGGTCTATAATGTGAATGTCAAGAGGCATAAGCCTAATGAGATAAATCCGACATACTTCTGGCATTGCCGGCTTGGACACATTATTCTGAAACGCATGAAGAAGCTCCATGATGATGGGCTCCTAACTTCATCTGACTTCAGGTCGTTCGAGACATGTGAATCATGCTTGCTCGGCAAGATGACTAAGTCTCCTGTCGCAAAGAGTTGTGAGAGGGCGTCCGAGCTGTTGGAGCTTATACACAGTGATGTGTGTGGTCCAATGAGCACAACTGCCAGAGGTGGCTATCAGTACTTCGTGACTTTTACCGACGACTTGAGTAGATATGGATATATCTATTTGATGAGGCACAAGTCGGAAACTTTTGAAAAGTTCAAAGAATTTCAAAATGCGGTTGAGAATCAGCTCGGCAAGACTATAAAGCTTATGCGATCTGATCGTGGAGGTGAGTACATGAGCCAGGAGTTTGATGATCATCTGAAAAGTCAAGGTATAGTACCTCATCTCACACCTCCGGGTAAGCCACAGAGAAACGGCGTGTCAGAACGGAGGAATAGGACCTTGTTGGACATGGTCCGGTCTATGATGAGAAAATCGGATTTACCCTTGTCATTTTGGGGATACGCTCTAGAAACTGCAGCTTTCACACTTAATAGGGTACCATCAAAATCCGTAGACAAGACACCACATGAGATGTGGACCAGGAAGAGTCCCAGTTTGTCTTTTCTAAAGATTTGGGGTTGTGAAGCATTTGTCAAGCGACTTATGTCAGACAAGCTTACACCTAAATCGGATAAATGCATATTCGTGGGATATCCGAGGGAAACCTTGGGATATAGCTTCTACAACTAGGAAGAGAACAAAGTGTTTGTTGCTTGGAACGGGGTTTTCCTTGAGAAAGAGTTTCTCAGTCGGGAGGACGGTCTAACTCGAAGAAATTCGAGAACCACTCGGGGACGGCTTGGCTGGTGATGAGATCATACCAGAGTCAGTCAGGGAACCCGTAGTGGAAGCGGCACCGGAACCACAGAGGTCGGAAAGATTGCGCAGAGTGCGCGATGTATTGTTGCTAGAATGCGACGAGCCGACCACATATGCGGAAGTGATGGTGAGCCCAGATTTCGAGGCATGGCTGGAGGCCATGAGATCCGAGTTCAAGTCCATGGATGAGAATCAAGTCTGGGACTTGGTTGATCCACCGCCTGGCATAACAGCCATTGGTTGCAAATGGGTCTTTAAGAAGAAAACCGATGTGGATGGAAATGTTCAGATCCACAAAGCTCGGCTTGTCGCTAAAGGTTATGGACAAGTTCAAGGAATTGACTATGACGAGACTTACTCGCCGGTAGCGATGCTGAAATTGGTGAGGATCATACTAGCTATAGCTGCATATTTCGATTACGAGATATGGCAGATGGATGTCAAAACGGCTTTCCTTCATGGAAATTTAACCGAGGACGTGTATGATACAGCTCGAGGGTTTTGTCGATCCGACTAGCACTAGTAAGGTATGCAAGCTCAAGAGATCCATTTATGGGTTGAAGCAAGCATCTTGGAGTTGGAACATTCGTTTTGATGAGGTCATCACTGGTCTCGGTTTCATCAAAAGCGAAGAGGACTCTTGTTTATACAAGAAGTTAAGTGGGACCTCGATAGTGTTTTTGATCTTGTATGTGGATGACATATTGTTGATCAGGAACAATGTTTCGATGCTAAACTTGGTCAAGGAATCATTGAATGGCAAGTTTTCGATGAAGGACCTTGGTGAGGTAGTCTATATTTTAGGCATTAAGATCTATAGAGATAGATCGAGGAGGCTGCTCGGCTTAAGCCAGAGCACGTACATAGATAAAGTGTTGAAGCGGTTCAACATGAGTGAGGCGAAGAAAGGGTTCTTGCCACTCTCACATGGTATAAGGCTAAGCGAGACTCAGAGTCCTTTGACATCTGATGAGCGAAGCAGGATGAGTAGGATTCCGTATGCCTCGGCAATCGGATCCATCATGTATGCCATGATATGTACAAGGCCTGATGTTGCTTTTGCAATAAGCCTAACAAGTAGATACGAGGCCAACCCAGGTGAGAGTCACTGGATAGCGGTGAAGACTATTTTGAAGTACCTGAAAAGGACTAAAGAGATGTTCCTAGTTTATGGAGGTGAGCAAGAGCTCGTCGTAAGGGGTTACGTCGATGCTTGTTTCCAAACCGACAGAGATGATTGTCGATCACAGTCCGGATTCGTGTACGTCCTGAATGGAGGAGCAGTGCACTGGATGAGTTCCAAGAAGGATACGGTGGCCGATTCTACCACAGAAGTCGAATACATTGTGGCTTGTGAAGCTACAAAGGAAGGTGTTTGGATCCGGCATTTTCTGGATGATCTTGGTATTCTCCCAGCCTCGGTGAAACCGTTGGATCTTTATTGTGATAATTCTGGTGCCATCGCACAAGCCAAGGAGCCGAGGAATCACCACAAGGTCAAACACATAGATCAGAAATATCACCTGATACGAAAGATCGTAAAGAATGGTGATGTAGAGTTATGCAAGATTCACACGGATGCAAATGTTGCAGATCCGTTGACTAAGCCGCTTACATAACCCAAGCATGAGGGGCACGTTAGAGCTATGGGCATTCGATGTCTATTTGATTGACTCTAGTGCAAGTGGGAGACTGTTGGAGATATGCCCTAGAGGAAATCATGTATGATGATATTTCCTATGTGTTTATGAATAAAGATAGTCCTTGGACATTATCAATGATGTGTATCAGCAAGTATGTGACTTGTTTGTGAGACTATGCATTGTATTATGACTGTCCTAAAGGTCCCTAGTCAAAAGGGCTGTGTGGACGCGCAGCCGACTAGGCTAGCATATGACAAGGTCGATGGCTTGGTCTCACTAGCCATGGAGCATTGGATGCTAACCGGATAATATGGACTTGGAAAGGTCTGGTCGGATTCGACGTAGTCGGATCCGAGTCGAGATAAGGTCTGAGGCGGAAAGACCCAACTATGAGACGCAGCGATATGTCATCTGTGAATCTCTAGTACAACATACGTTCTATGTCCTAAGACCTGAGCTGACGCATGTACTCGGGATGGTGACAGACTTGCTTTGGGCTGACCAAACGCTACTCCGTGACCGGGTAGTTACAAAGGTAGGTTTCGGATTTATCCAGTCCCATGCTGCGAGACATGGTCGAGCAAGATGGGATTTGCCCCTCCGATCAGGAGAGATATACTCTGGGCCCCTTGTGTGATCCGACCAGGAGAAGCATGGCCATGCGACAAGGATTATGAGATAATCCGGGTAGTGGTCGGGATCATTGGAATGAGAAAGAGGTCAGGCTAGCACAAGGATGACAGTCTCGCCTTGAGCCCGACAACATATATCGTGCGGCAAAGGGAACAGAAGTGTGACACGTTGTACAGGTTCACCTAACCAGCTTCATAGTCTGCTTGGTGGTCGGCACGCCTTGCTAAAGGCCGCTACCAACCGTGCAGGTCGGAGGTGATCCGAACTGTGACCAAGCCGACTTGAACCTAAGGGGTTGCGCGCTTAAGGGAAGGAACCTACGAGGTCGGTTCGTAGGACACTGGTCGGATGTGATCTGAACTGGACTAGGAATGTGACCGAGTAGACTTTGGGCTTTAGGGTCCGTGCGAGGCCCAAGTGTTGACACTAGTAAAAAACAGGGCTTTGGTGCAGGTCGGGTTAGCCCATGAACCGGGACTAATATGAGCATTGGTCCCGGTTCATGCGGCAAAGGCATTAGTCCCGGTTCAAATGGGACCTTTAGTCCCGGTTGGTGGCACGAACCGGTACTAAAGGTTAGACCTTTAGTACCTGTTCGTGCCACGAACTAGTACTAATGGGTTTTGAGGCATTAGTACTGGTTCGTGGCACGAACCGGTACTAAAGGTCCCATTTTCAAACTGTACCCCCCCAGGTGGATCGCCTTTTCAGTTTTGTAAAAAGCAAAAGAAAATGATAAAAACTTCAAAAATTAAAATCCTTCGAGATGTAGTTATGTTACTACATCTACTAGTTAGGAAAATTTAAAAACTTAAATTTGGACATGTTTTGCAAAAAGTGTAGGGAAAATGTAAAACGGCTATAACTTTTGCATACTATGTCAGAAAAAAAAAACATATAATATATCAAAATGTTCAGCACGAAAATCCGCATCCGATTTTGACGGCCTACGACCTGTTTGCAAATTTTTAGAATCCTCAAATTCTAAAAGGAAAAAAGTTATGCTCAAATTTCATTTTTTTGTTAAATCTGGTCAAACTACTTATTCAAGAATTATTAGTGTTACTAAATAATTATTCAAGAATATTAGTGTTACTAAATAATTATTTCAGTTTTTTGAATTTTGGTCAAATCTGGTCAAACTGTGGTCAAACTACTTATTCAAGAAATATTAGTGTTACTAAATAATTATTTCAGTGTTTTTGAATTTTGGTCAAATCTGGTCAAATTGTGGTCAAACTACTTATTCAAGAAATATTAGTGTTACTAAATAATTATTGTTTTTTAGAAGAATAATTTCAAACTCAAACAGTGAAATGTGTGACTTCATGCTCAAGCTAAATTCCTCATGGTTAATAGGATTGACATCTTACTATTGTTAGAAAAACAACAAGTGAAGACTTAGAAACGAGGGAGAATAGAACCCGGAAGTTAAGCGTGCTCAGGCTGGAGTAGTGAGATGGGTGACCGTCCAGGAAGTTAGATGATTTGGAATGATGAGGGATGATTAGAGATTAGAGGTTAAATTGATCAGTGATGAGGGTGATTAGAGATTAGAGGTTAAAATAATTTGAAAATTGAAAATAAAAAAAAAATAAAAAAGAAAAATTTCAAAAAAAAATCATAAAATTTCCTTTAGTACCGGTTGGTGTTACCAACTGGGACTAAAGGTGGACCTCCAGACAGCGGCCACGTGGACGGCCTTTAGTCCCGGTTCGTGTAAGAACCGGGACTAAAGGGGGAGGCTTTAGTAACGACCCTTTAGTCCCGGTTCCAGAACCGGGACTAAAGGCCCTTATGAACCGGGACAATAGGCCCTATTTGTACTAGTGTGAGCCTGCGACGAACGCCTATATAAAGTGGAGGTGCAGCACACTCATGGGTTGATCGCTTCGGCGTTACAACTAGGGTTTGCATGTGTTGCGAATAGCCACCTCCACTCGCCACCGACTGTGTGATCGGACCTAGCAGTCCGCCGCACGGTGTTTCTCCTGCACGCGCGGATACCGTTAGAGGCGGTGCACTTGGCGCCGCTCCGACGAACTTGTACGTGGGATCGGACGACCGGCTATTCGAGGGAGATCGAACGAGGAGGAGACGATCCACGCGGACGCGCTGCCCCAACTCTTCTTCCGCTGCACGGCACTGCGCCTCTAGTGGTAACGATCCGTGATCCATCTCCCATAGCATGTTCCTGGATGTTCTGCGCATAGGAAAATTTTAATTTGCAGTCAACGCACCCTACCGTAGAACCCAGCAATATATACCTCTTTTAAGCCACCACACGGGATAAGTTGATCAGTTGTAAATAGCCGGTGGTTGTAACCACCCCTGATATAGTGAATATTTGCTGGCTGGCACCCGTTGTTTTTCCCCCTTCGTGTTGGAAGGGTTTTCCACGTTAAATGTCATGTATCCTGCTTGTTTTCATTCTTCATCATGATTGATTTGCCCATTGTATCTCTAACATGAAGGACGACGAGGAGGCGGAGCAGCCGGAGCATGACCTGACGCTAGCTCCGAGCTTCAACATGAAGCAAGCGGTGTCGGAGTTCGCCGTCCCCCAAGTAGACGAGATGGCGGAGCAGCAGGTCATTCTGAAGTCCATCCGGGATGAAGCCTATGTGGAGGTCAACCGGCAGGAACGGGCGGCTATGGATGCCCTCTTCTATGAGATCGAAGCGGAGATGGATGCGTAGGCCGCTGCGGAGGAGCCGAAGCTGCGGCTGCTATGTACTCGGTGCCGGGCACGGAGATAGTGAGCATCTCCGATGAGGACGACTAAAGAAGTTGATCTACGTAGCACATACGATTTTTTTTTCTTTGCATGCTTTTGTACGGATTTAAAAATTGTAGTATGAGATGAGGAAATTTAAAGGTTGGCCAATCAGTTTCCGTGAAAGCGTTCGGCCGTATCCGATGGGCGTTTAATGGGCCGGATTTGCCTACCCCGCTATTAATTGTAATCAAAATTAGGAGGGAGCTGAGCCCAATGTTTTGGCTACCGATTACTGATCGTCTACCTGGTGGGCGGCAGCGATGTTCTTCTTCTAGCCGCTGCTGCGGCGCCTGCCCGACGTCTCGGAGCGGCGGCATCCATGGCGTACGATGTCGTCGGTACACGACCGATCCCTGAAGAAGCTGCGGCGAGCTCGCCGTCGCCGACGCCTTCTGCCGTGGGGTTCGCCGACGACAAGGGGCCGGTCCCGAGCTGCCCCGACGCCCTGCAGAACAGGTAGGATCGATATTTCGAGGCTTGGAGCTAAGTTAGCTAGAGACCAAAGTACAGCAAAGAGCCCTATTTTGCCATGCCGGCTCATCAGACTGCGCGCACTACTATTTCCACTTCTACAGGTTCATGATTCATCCTTGTTCTTGTAGTGATTCTGAATGGTCACTGGGTTCACGGTAACTGTGCAACGAAGTAAAAAAAGTCGGAGATAGGTTCCCAATAATTCAGGTACCACTGCTTCGGTTCTCGGTTGTGAACATGGGATTGTCTGATGCGTGTCTGTTTTTAGCCAGAGATTCTTGAATCTTGCGGGGCATGCAGCTGTGAGCTGTCGATTGAACTAAGAGTTCGTTTTTTTTTGGGGGTAAAAAACAACGAGAGTTAGTAGTTTTCTTTTGAAGGGAGCTAGATATATTATGCTTTGCTGTACTATTTCCCCGTTGAAGTATACAATGTATTTTCATTGGTTAAGATGGATTTAAACAGTTAATTAATACACCTTGTAGGTAGTCTGCGTGAACTGATATGGACGACGGTCCAATAATAGGATATGTGTGTAGACATGATGTCCTATTTTTGCCGGTTGTTTCATTTCATCCTGTAACTTTTTTTATTTCTTTTCTATTTCAATCGCTTTAATAAATGGTTGTGTGCATCACTGGTTGCAGAGACCGGGGACAATCCTCCCTTTCGAAAAGAGGTAATTTGCGTGACATAAATCCATGCTACAAGTAGATTTATTTTTTAATGTATTTTTTGTGGGAGTAAAAATATCAAATACTAATATGGTAACTGTGGGTTAAAATTTCACAGAAAAAAAATGTGAGTCAAATTTTTGTCTTAAGTAATCAAAATATGCCTTAAAAGAGAAAACGAGTTTCGGGCTTACTAATAATTAATCAAAAATTCTAAACTAGGCCGCGTGTAGTTTAAAGAGCGACAAAAAATGTTGATCTCTCAAATTATTAATCTGAATTATGAGACATTTTCACCATGGAGTATGTCTTGGTGAATGCTATGAAACTCGATCCTACTACGACGTGTTTTATCGTCACCAGCTAGATTGCTAGCTATCAAGTTTGTATTGAAGAAACATCAGGTTAGTAGTGAACAATTACTAGGTAGTAACACATCCATCATCACACATGGGAGTGTTACCCCGATATGGCATCTCCACCATGAGAGATGGTTTGTTATCAGTGCACGTTAGTCCGCCGTGCTCACATGTAGAGGAACATGTCGGGTCGATACCTAAGCTATATCTGAGCCAAGCCAACTGACCAACGTATCACACACAGGACAACAAGAATCGTCAAGCAAATTAACTCTGCACTATCCCCTCCCTGTACATATGCTTAGAGCAGGACGTGACGCAACACGTGCACCTCTACGGCAGCAGAAATTCACAGTACGTAACGCGTTTGCATGGCCATGGAGTCAGTTGTACTGAAGTATACCATATGCCCTGGCCTGAGAGTTTCATAGAGGCGACGGCCTATGAACTCAGGGAGGTCATGTAGTGACTCGTAATTCTCAGCCAGACTCCATTGCAACTGGTCTGCTTGTCGACGAGATGCTCCTCCTATGCAATTGCGCCGAAGCAATGTTTCTCCTGATGCCTCTCATTCCTCGAAGGTTACTGTTTCTTCTCCCCTTGCTCTCTCTATAGTGATGTCTCACATGGCGTCTGTTCTCGAGAATGTGTTCACGGTTCTTAGCATGTATACTTATACATGTGAAACGGGCGGACCGAATCGCCACTATATTCAATGAATGTGATATGATCATTATACTCAATGAACATCACAACCTATATGTGTGGCCCGTACTTCAATGCTTGGTTAGCACTGTATGCTACTATGTATTTAATACCAAGGTGCAGTGAAAGTTCTATACTGCCAACCTCTATCCTCACCAGTGGCGGAGCTAGCGAGAGATGACTGAGGGGGCAAATGATCAAATATTTTTTAAGGGGTCAAAAACTACATTTCCCTCAATTTATGGCATCCAAATACACTTCACAAAAAGTCCAAGAGCTGGGGGGGGGGGGGGGGGGGGGGGGCATGGCACCTGCAGTAATACACATAGCTCCGCCAGTGATCCTCACCATTCATTTTTTATTCAAAGTTCATGCAAGCCAACTTCTCCTTTTTTGATTCTCAAATAAAAAAAATCTGAACTCAAACCTTCGCCGATCAACATCACACAAGTACTACCATGTGCAGAATTGTTTCGGGTTTTTTGGCCCTTTTTTTTTGAAATGATACAACGCATTCAAAATTTGAAATTTGACATATTTCATCAAAAAACGAAAAATAAAATTACAATGAGTGGCACTTGTGTATAGTTGACCTGCAAAGTTCCGAAATCAAATGTTCTCTTGGAAAGAAAAAAAAGAGAAATTTACATATAAGGATAGCACAAATCTTGACGCAAACTGAATGGTCTAGATAGAGGGTACGATCGTATTGTGGTACAAAAAATTTGCACTCCCAAGGTCCATACCAAGGAAACTTTATTATTGCATCAAGTGGAGCGTGGGTGCTGGCAACCATGGGTTAGGGCTGCAGCTCCTTAGCAACAGTGACAACTCAAATCGATGGGGAAGGGGCGGGGGGGGGGGGGGGGCATGAGTGAGCTTGGGTTTGAGGGGGTCACCAAAACCGGTTTTTTCCGCTGGGGGAGCCTATCAAGCGGTAAGCCATGAACGTAGGGGAGGTTGTGAGTTGTGTTTGTCAGCAATGAGTGGATTGGGTTTGGGTGGGGTCAGATTGTTAGGTCCGGCATGGTTGACATGTTTGGGCAACCACATTTCTGCCCCACATATGGGTCGGGTTTAGGGTGGTTTGGGTCGTCCAAACAAATGGGGATGGTTTGAGGAGGCCCATTGGATCGATGTTTTTTGTTCCGACAGTGTCCAAAATATGAAGGAGGTTTGAGGAGTCTCCTTGGAGATACTCTAAACCCTTCAAAACAATGTCTTGCAAAGAGATAGAGAGATTCGAAGGAGATTCACTAATAATCAACAAAAAAAATTCTAACCGGGGTACATCTTCTGTGAAAATATCAAAATAATCGACCTCTCAAATCATTAATCTGAATTATGATATTTTTCATTGCGTCTGCTTCAACAAGTGCTTGAAAATTATATCCTACTTGACATATTTTATGTCAACAGCTACCAAATTATATTGTGCTATTTATTAGGCTTGTAATAAAGTGCTTGTAGTTAACAACCACCAGCTTAGTAACAAACGTTTGCTAGACACAAACATATCCGCCATTATGCATTCCAGTGGTATGCAACTGCATATTAGGAGTATTGATTTCTTATAAAGAAGTAACCATTGTATCAGACCACACGAGATATTGTGAGCAAGTTTTAAAGGTGTGCAACTGAATTTGCTGTAACTCGTCAACAATACCCTAAGACATCCTTCGTCCGGAATCACTTGTCACTCAAACGGATGCATATAGACGTATTTTAGTGCTAAATACATCCTTTTGAGAGACAAGTAACTCTGCAATTCCGGACGTTGCAAAAGAAAAATAGTGGTCAAAATATATCAACGTGGATTTAGTTTTGAAAGTCTTCTTGAGATAACATTATGATGAGAACCTATTTGCAGTACTTAAACAATTTGAAAGGCATGATTTAGTACTACAAAGAGATTAAGAGTGAATCTCGGTGTTAAGAGTGAACCACTTGGGGGCGCCGCCCTGGAGCTCATGTATCCTTTGGTTACGTCTCTTCGGCATCGGCAGGCCAGCTCGGATCCTTTCTCGATGCCCCCTCGGCTCTGGTAGGATGGGTCCCTGGCAGCTTCTTATCGTTTACATGTGACATCGGGGGCATCTCTCTCGGTCCTTGGTGTCTGCAGGCTAGATCTGCGCTCTACGGCTTGGAGCGAGTGGACAGGGGGTCCTCTCCGGCCGGCGACAACTTGGTGTGTGTGTGTGTGTGTGTGTTCTATTGAAGTCCGGTGGTCTCTCTTGGAGGCATGAGGTTCTCTTCTTGTTAGTAGCCTTGGGTGATTCATCTTAGGATGTAGGCATTCTTGTTTGTGTTTGTTTTATCTTTGATATGCTTTGTAAGAGTATTTTTCTCATCATCATGTATCGGTTCAGCCATGTTGTTTTATATATAAAGCGGGGCGAAAGTTTTTTCCGGTACTGTGTTTTTGTCTCAAAGAAATCACATACTAATATGGTGACTGTACGTAAGTCGAAGGAGTCTTACAAATAATTATTCAAAAAATTCAAACAGGAACACGTATAGTCCAAAACCTCTCAAAGCATTAATATATGTTCACCATCGTTTCTATTCAAAATCATATCTTACTTCAACATGTTATACCGTCACCAAGTACCAAATTATAACATGCCAGTTGTCAGGTTTACACTTAACAGCCATCAGGTTAGTAGTAAACGATCTCTAGGTATATCCCTCGTTACGCCTGGAGTGTATGTATCAATTAGTTATCAAGAACTTAGAGATGGCACCAGACCATAGGTGTGTGGGAGGATGTTCGGACATTCATGCAACACACCAACCGTAATCCGATAAAGTCATCAAATTATATCAATATTGGATATAGACTGCAGCAAATCCAACTATGAAAAACTATCTTCAGTTTTTAAACGGATTGAGAGAAACGTGTTTATCAGAAATTATAAAATGAGAGTGTCTCGGCGTCGCCATCTTCTGGATTGACTTGCGTATAGTCTGAGACGAGAGCGTTCATGGATTGTTCTACACAGGACTAAACTGTGTGGCTACATTGCTGATGCTTAGAGTGTGACGCGTGCGCCTCTCCAGTGGAACACACTCATCGTCCGTATCGCTTGCTTGGGCCTGGAGCTGAATGTAACGAAATTTACCACATGCCCTGACTAGCCTGAGAGCTTCAGAAAAACAAAGGCCTATGAAGGCCTGTTCGTCATGGAGTGACTTATACTACTCAGCCATACTCGATAGCATCTGGTCCACTTGTTGATGCATTGATTCCCCTATGCAATTGTGCTGAAGCAATGTTTCTCCCAATACCTCTCAATCCTCAACAGGGGCGGAGCTGGAGCAAATGTTACCCGATGCACCACTTTAACAAGGAGTAAAATTTTCAGGCAGCGATGTATTGAATAAGGGTTTGTTTCACAGCTTCTAGCACATTTTGTCGGATGTAATAGAAGGCAGTGAGTAAAAACAGAATGTAGCCATCAAAATGTTTACTATAATGCTAAAAAAAAGGGGGCAAAATTACTTGAAAAGGTTGTCTTGCATTTTGAAATTCCAGAATACATCATCCGACAGCAGGGCACATAATGTACAAGATAAAAATGGAATTAAACTTTCTAGTAAAACATAATAAAATGTCCATGAAAGTATTTAAATGGCTAAAAAATTGGAAATTACCTTTAGTACGTTTGATCAATTTTCTCTTGCCCGGATGATATTGAATCTCCTCTTCCCTATTTATGTGTTCCGGAACATCCTGTGATGATGCTTTTCTTTTGAGAATAAATGAAATATAACCTAATTAGAAGTTATAGTATTTGTATCTGACAATGAATGAAATATAACCTAATTAGAATTTAGAAGTTATAACCCTAGAAAATGTCTCATGCTTTGCCAAAACATAGTGGTTTATTCTATTTGTTACTAGTTTATACATAATTGACTAATCATTGCAGTTTGTAAACAAAATTAGGAACGGCAAGACAAAGGCGTTATCATTGTGGCCTTTGATACGCATGGAAACGAGGACTCAAGATTGGAAAGGTTGCCAAATTACGGAGCGCTGGACCGGCCGACGGCGTGCGGCGTCGCTCGCGTGCATCGCGTCATCACCAAAGGACTCGGGGTTCGTGGCCTGCGGCGTCCGGCGGCCGGTGCCCTGCAGCCGCCGCCTGTGTACGCGAGGGCGAGGCGTATGGAGGGGCCGGATCTGTACGCGTCTAGTCTACACAGACCTGATCGATGGATGGATTTTTTTAGTTTTTTAAGTGGAGGAAGTTGGATCGATTAGGCTACGAGAGGGGAGGTGCGTACGCTCGCGTTTTCCGCACTGGCCCAACACGGTAACGCAGCAGGCCGGAGGAGTGGCCGAATAGGGCCGACCCTGATGCACTGCTCTTGGCCCAACCTGATGCACTGGGCCTTTTTAGTTGATAAGTACTACTAGCAAATATTTGGACCCGTATTCCTGTGCATACGGGACGGCCCAATGGGCTCCGCCCCTGATCCTCAAGGTTACGGTTTCTTTCTCCCCTGCTCTATCTTTTTTTGGAAAAGGGGCGCAGCCCCGGCCTCTGCATCAGAAAGATGCATACGGGCTCTATCTATAGTGGCATCCCACATGGCCTCGGTTCTCAAAAATGCATATACGATTTTTAGCACGTATATTTATACATGCGAAACGGATGGACAGAATCGCAACTATATTCAGTGACTGTGATATGATAATGATACTCAATGAACATCGCAATCTATTTGTGTGCACACACTTCAATGCTTGGTTACCACTGTATGGTACTCTGTATTAAATACCAAGCGGCATACCAAGGACATTTTATTATTGCATCGAGTGGAGCGTGGGTGGCGGCGACCACAGGTTGGGGCGGCGAGCTCTTTACCGGCGCCGACAATGCAAATCAGTCTGGAAGGGGCTATGTGGTGGCGCGAGTGGACTATGGTTTGGGGGGTCAATGGCCGGCTTTTGTCGACGGAAGGAGGCGCATCGGGCAGTACTTCATGAATGTGGGGGAGAATGAGAGTTGTGTTTCTCAGCGAGGAGTGGATTAGGTTTGGGTGGGGTCGGATTTTCTTGTCCGACATGATAGACATATTTGGATAACCTCATTTCCACCCCACATATGGACCGGATTTAGGGAAGTTAATGGGACTATCCAGACAGATAGGGATGGTATGGGGAAGGCCATTGGGTCGATATTTTTTGTCCAGACAATGTCCAAACATATGAAGGAGCTTTGAGGAGCCTCCTTGAAAATTCTCTAAGAGCATATTCACACGAACTCCGTAAACGCCCCCTATACGTCCGGACGGACGGCCCGGTCACTGATCGGTCATAAATTCCCGAGTCAGCCAGACCCCTCATACCGGCCCTATACGTCGGGGCTAACTGGCACCCTTCATATCCAGCCCAAATCTCGGGGTGGATATGGGGAATCCCGGATGCGCCCAGGCACATCCGCCATGTCGGATCAGGCCCACGCTGGTCTACCCCGACCCCACATATAATAGTTCCCATACACATCTCGGACGAAACCCTAGCTAGTCGACTCCACTCCGCCCCCAAGCTTCGTTATGGCAATCCCCGACATTCTTCAGCATGGAGGGCAACGGATCCGACTTTGAGATCTCTAGATCCGTCAATTCGGACCTCGTACCATGCAGGGACGAGGGTGAGATGGTCGTGCGCATGGCTTTCCACCGCTCACTGGGGGAGTGACCCCACATATAACTGACCTCTAAGTGCCACGTCAGCCAAAGCCACCTCCATTTGAGCAGGCACACAGAAGCAAGACATAAAGTTAATGGTATTTAGAATTGAGGTGTGTTTCTAACTAGCATTGAAGTTCATGACTGGAAATAAACTCAGGCAAAAGTTTTTCGTTGACAAATTCACATAAAGTGGTAGGTGCAGCGCAGCCAGAGAAAATAATGTGATAGATTTCTAGTAATGAATTCGTAAGCCACTTTAATCTTATAGCTGGCAACTTCCTTTTCCCGTTCATCATAAAGATCACACAATCCCGGTCAATATATATATGAAACCATTTTTCTTTTCTCATTTCTCTCCAGAGGCCCAAGAAGCTAGCACATTGTATCCCAAGAGCTTATAGTGAACTTATTGTAGAGATATGCAGTTGTTGTTGCACTAGAAGACACAGATACTGTATGGTTGATGACACAGATTATTCATGGGACCAGTCGCAACAAAGCCACTGATAATATAGGATTGGGAGGCAGCAAGAATTCCACGCTGTTAGTTGGCAAAAACATTTCTCCCTTTTCCATCAAATTAATTTGGTGCAAGAGAATACAAGTGCACCTCCTGATTGGTAGACTGGACAGCTTGACCAAGCCTACATCGTGGTGGGCTGGGACGGGGCTTCACAGCATGGACGCGTGGGTCGACGAGTCCTCCATGCTTGACTTGGTTGATTCCTCGTCTTATCTCCCATCACTTAATTCCTCATCCTTGTGGAATTAGACTTTTGTTCATCTATCCGGTTCTCCAAATCTCCATTCCGTATGACTGACATTTGGTTCACGCAATTCATCAAACATTTAGCCCGCGATCACGCCGTCAACGTACTTACACTCTCTCGCCGGCAACTGATTGAGAGGAGGGAGACCGAAGTGTTCATTGCTTTCTTTCCTTTGCAAACATTTCTTAATACTAGCAATCAAAATAAGAAGGAAGGAGCTGAGCCACGTCGGGGAGCTCTTCTGCCGACCTCCATGGCCGGCTGTACCGCCTCTGGTTTCCTGCTTTTGCCCCACAGGCGAGGAACCCTGTGCTGCTCGCTCCTCCTCGTGGCGATCAGATCCGCCAGAAACCAAAGCTCCGCTATTCATGTCCATGCGTGAATCGAGCGTCTCTTCAGAACGCTTTGCACACGTCCTCCTCGTACGTACTCCCTCCATTTTTATTTAGTTCGCATATTAGCTTTGGTCAAAGTCAAGCATTGTAAACTTTGACAAAGATTCTAAACAAAAATTATTAACATATACTCCCTCCGAGATCATAATAGCAGGGCGAGCACTCAAGGAGTTGGCCCCGTCCCCCGTCCCCTGTCCCCCGTGCCGCTCCCGCGAGCGGCCCGGGCGGAACCCTAGATCGCCGCCGCACTCCCCTTTCTCGCCTTCCTCCTTCCTCGCCGCCGCCAGGGGACGCCACCGGGCAAAGCCCGTGCGTCGGCGGCGGCGGGGCTCCCTCCCCATCGCGAGGCTCCTGGGCGGCACGGGATGGCCGGCCATCGCGGCGGCGCTTGGCTCGGCGACAGGTCGGGCCGCCGGCGGATCTGGGCGGGGCTCCCTTGCTTGGTGGCGCTGCGGCGCTGGCGGCGGCGTGGTCTGCGCAGGGCAGCGAGCGCGCGGGCTCCTCCTCATCCCGATCTGATGGCGCCGCGGTGGCGCCGGCGCTCGGGCGTGCGGCGGGGTCCGCGAGGGTGGTCAGCGCGCGTCTTCCTCCCCGATCTGATGGCTCCATGGTGGCGCCAGTGCTCGGGCGGTTGGCTTCGGCAAGCGGTGGCGGGCGCTGGGCTCTCGGCGGCACTCCGGTGTGTGCAGGCGACGGCGGTCCCTGTGCGCGGTCGGCGGCTCTGCCTCTGACCCAGACGGTGCGGGGGATGGCGGCGGCCCGGCGTGGCCGGCGATCTGGATGCGGTGGTGTTGGCGGCTCGCTGATATGCCGGTACTCCAGGGTCTGCCTGGTGGTGCTGGTGGTGAAGGCGGCCCGGGCACGAGAGTTGGATCCCTTCGAACTGATCTGGGTCAAAACTTGCCTTCGGCCCCGGCTAAGGCTGGCGGTGGCGGCGCTATCTGCGTCGTTCCCTTCTTGAAGGCATCGCCGTGGAGAAGTTCAAGGCCACTCTCTGCTACCTCCGGGGGAAACCCCAGATCGGATGACGGTGGCGCTCTGGTGTCGTTCCCCCCTTGGGGACGTCATTCTTGGAGGTACACACACACGTGATCGAGGGACCAGAGGACAGATTCTTTGGTGGAGCGGTGCTTCATCCTACACACTGATGGCGACGGATCTTGACAGCGTGGTGCAGTGCAGATTCGGAGTTCACTGTGGGAGGATGGACTCGCGCAAGAGGACGACGCTGTCGGGCGTCGTGGTGGCGTCAATGGCAGAGAGACCTGGCACGGTATATGCAACAGTACAACTCTGAAGATGGATTGGTGGCAGGTGGCTGCGGCGGCCTCATACCCGGCAGGCGTCCTAGTTGAGGAGTGGGCCGGACTGTTTAGGTTTGGCTGCGATGTCTGTTTGGTATTAGGCCCAGACTATCTGCGCCGCTTCATCGATTGGATAGGTGTAGCGACAGTTGTTGCTTAGACGGTGGCTTTAGTCTTGTTGTTGTATGGCTTTGTAAGGTCTTGTGAGAATAATTAATAAAGTGACCGTATGCATCGTCCAGATGCAGAGGCCGGGGTCATCCTCCTTTTCTAAAATATATATATATATATATATATATATATATATATATATATATATATATATATATATATATATATATTCCCTCCGTTTTTTTACTCTGCATATAAGGTTCGATCAAAGTCAAGCTTCGTAAAGTTTAACCAATTTTATATTAAAAAATATCATCATTCACAATATGAAATAAATATTAGCAGATGCATCATGAAATGTATTTTCGTACTATAGAGTTTCAATATTATAGATGTTCATATTTTTTTATATAAATTTGGTCAAACATTGTGTAGTTTGACTTTGAACGCGGAGTAAAAAAAAACGAAGGGAGTACAATAACAAATCAATACCATTAGATTCATTATTAATTGTAATTTCACATCATATAGATTTGATATGATAAATATTTATATTGTTTTTTATAAATTTGGTCAAACTTTACGAAGTTTGACTCCAGTCAAATCTAATACACGAATTAAATAAAAGTAGAGGGAGTACGCAAGCTACTCAGCGCATGCGTCCGCAGCTACTCAGTCACGCGTGTGTCCTCCTGACAGCGGAAGCGGATGCATCATGCAGCGCCTCTGCTCCCCTTCCCTCCTTTGATGATCTTGCATCATGCAACGTCAATAGCATGGCTGAGCGGTACTTTGATGATCTTGACGTGCGTGTGCAATACGCGCATCTCTTCAGCAGCGACGTCGTCATGTTTGTGCGCATCGGCATGGACGACTACTACAACACCGGCGGAGGTATGTACAACTCTGAAGGGCTGTGGCGTGGCTCCCCACCTTTGGACCAAACAGTTAAGAAATTTTTTGAGGAGGGGTGCCTAGACGAATTTTTTTTAGCCTTTTGCACCCTGAAACACCCCTTCCCCGCAGTTTCTACCTAGCTCCACCACTGGACTACAACATGCCCGTAGATGTTGTGCGGGCTCTTGGATATCATTGGAGGGGAAGGCTTGGCGGTGTGGCCTTCGCTGGTCTTTGCAGCAGTGGAGACGGGCCTCGCGACCGTGACAAGGAGGCCTTGGCGACGGACCGTGTCCACTTGTGTGGTGGTCGGGGGAAAAAGTCCAAAATAAACCTTGAACTCGTAGATGAAAGCTAAATCGAACCCTGAACTTTCAATCCCTGAAATCAGCACACCGAACTCTTTGATCCCGATCTATTTTGAACCTTGAGGGCGTTTCCAAACAGGGATTATTGACGTGGCGCGTTGCATTTCGGAATTGTTGACTGTGCACACGACTGGGCCGGCCCAACAGGCGTGAAGCGAATTATTTTTCTTTTTTGTTCAGTCTATTTTTATTTCTTTTTTGTAATATACCCGATGTGTAATACGAAGCGAGTTTTTTTTCGTTTATCATATCGTGCGACAAATAAAAATACAAAGAAAAAGACAACCAGGACAGAGTCGAACATGCGACCTGGATTTGCTGAACTCGTCGCCCAAGCCACGAGAATAAATTGCTGCTATTGATTTAATGAGAGACCCGAGGTATTTAATCACACTGTAAAGTCCAGATTAGCAAGAAACATTTTTAAGGGTAAATAAATATTGAAAACGTAAACAATTTGTGAAAATGAACAACTTTTAAAAACAAAATCAATTTAGAAAAAGTGAACACTTTTTTAAACATAACACTTCTTGAAGAAATGGAACAAATTTTGAAACATGAACAAATTTTAAAATGCAAACACTTTCTGATATTTTTTTTAAATGGGAGCAACTTTTGGAACCTGAACAAATGTGTGAGAAAAATGTTGAATACTCCCTCCGTAAAGAAATATAGTGATCTAAGCACTTTTATAATTCTTTACAGAGGGAGTTCTTCTTAAAAAATGAACAACTTTCAAAAAATGGGAACACTTTTTGGAACATAATCATGTTTTGAAAACATGGGAATTAATTTTAAAACCTGAAAAAAAAGTCTGACATTTGATTTTTTTTAGATGGTAGCAGCTTTTTAAACAATGTAAATAATGTTTGTATGGTTTGATAAATGTTTATTGTCATTTCAAAAATGTTAAACATGTATTTGGCAAAAATGTTGAAAGTGTATCAAAAAAATGTTTCATGTGCATGTTAATGTATACAATATATTTGAAAAAATGTCGAAAGCTTAACAATGGTAGAGCGTAACAATGTACATAATGTATTTGAAAAACGAAATATAACGAAGGGTAAAAAGCCGAAGAAAACCAATGAATATAAAGAAAATGCAAAGGAAAAAAATAAAAACCCATAGCAGAGCGGGCGTGCAGGCTACTGCTCTAATGGGCCGGCCCAATTTAAGTTGCCACGTCAGCGAATACCAGCGAAATACTCTTAAGGTTTAAAATAGACCGCGATCGAAGAGTTTGGTATGCTGATTTCAGAGATTGGGAGTTCAAGGTTCGATTTAGCTTTCATCTATAAGTTTAAGGTTTATTTTGGACTTTTTCCGGTGGTCAGGCATGGGCTGAGACCAATCGATGCCTGGGCGGTGCCAGTTGTACGTGTCGACGTAGAGGAGTGGTCATGTTGCAATGATGTGCTGGTGTCGCATGGCCTGTGCAGGTTTTGTGGAGTTGTTCTTCGTAGACCTATTTCACATGGAGGACCCAGGGCAGCGACCTCGGGACGTGGTGGATGCAATATGCCGATATACGCCAGCATGGACATGGGTGGCCCTTGTGTAAGATGGGAAGAAATCTCACCAATCTGCGTGCCATTCCGGCTTGCTGCTGCTGAGGGCAAGTGCATTGGTTTAGACGACAACAGTCTGTAATACATACCTACGTCATCTATAGATAGTGTTATAGACAGCTTCTACAGTGGCCCTTTTTAAGTAGTTGTCTGCATAAACTTGTCACCGAGTGGAACATTAAAAAAATAATCCACCAGTAGCACCAGTACCGACGGCAGCCATACAACGGGAAAAGTGGCGTCGTTAGCCAGCGATTTTCACGTGATTCGACTGTATGCCGATTTACCGACGACCTCTTCCTTTTCTCTTCCTCCTCCAATTCACCAAATATCCTAGGTGGCACCTCCTATAGACAGCTTAGTCAACCCCATTGTACTCCCTCCGTTTCTTTTTAGTTCGTATATAAGAATTGGTCAAAGTCAAACTTTATAAAGTTTGACTAGCTTTATAGGAAAAGATATCAACATTCATCATATGAAATTAACATTATTAGATTAATGATGAAATTAATTTTCATAACATATAACTTTAGTATTGTAAATGATGATATTTTTTTTATAATGTTAGTCAAACTTTGTAAAGTTTGACTTTGACCAAATCTTATATACAGACTAAAAAAACGGATGGAGTACATGTCCTGAGTACTAGCCGGCACAATTATCAGAGAGTCGTCATAATAAATATGGTGATTGCAAGACTGCTTCATGTACGGGACGGAAAAGTCTCCTCCAATTCACCGAATATCCGAGTTCGCACTGTTGTCCGACATCGCTGGGGAGGTGGAGGCGCATGGGACAAAGACATCGTTCCAAAGTTTACTCATGCTCCTAGCAACAACGCGAAGCTTCCCTCTGCCGCTAGTCGATCCAGATCAGCGTCCTTCACACTGGTGGAATGCTTCAGCACGCGAGCGACCTGAACTTGCTCATGGAGTATCTCTCCAATCGAACTCACAGATAGATTCACCTTGACTTGAACTTGACCCAGCCGCAAGACTTGCTCTCCAAATTTCGCATTCAATCCATCGAGCCTTGACTGAATTTCCTCAAGTCCATCCTATTTCACCTGAATCACACGCAACGCTTCAAACTTCCGATCTACCTAAGGCCCAATGGGCGGATGTAGTAGAAACAAAAGCGGTTGTCGCGCCCCGGTGTCTATTCATGCTGTTGCCCCGTCGGCTCGTCAGGCAAGGCAGCAGCACACAAGATGCTTAGACCTTAGAGCATGACACGTGTGCCTCTCCACGGGAAGAGGATAATCTTGCATGGCGCTCGGCTGGTCATGGAGTCGATTGCAGTGAATTACACCATAGGCTGGCTCGAGAGTTTCACAGAGCTGATCGCTTATGAACTCCAGCCAATCATGGAGTAACTTGTAATTCTCAACCAAACTCGATAGCATTTTCCCAATTGGTTGATGCGTTAGCCACCCTGTGCAATTATAGGAAAGCATTGTTTCTCCTGATACCTCTCAATCCTCTCAATCCTCTCCATATTGCTCTATCTAGCTATAGCGGGTTCGCACATCGCCTCGATTCTATAAGTTTGTATACAGTCCTTAGCATGTATATTTATACATGTGAATGGATGGACCAAATCATAACTATATTCAATGGCCGTGATACGATCCGCATAATCAATGAACACAATACTTGAATCTTGTCAGACATGCAGCTGTAAGTTGTTGATCGAACTAAGAATTATTGTTTTGAGTTAAGGGAGATAGATATATCATGCTTTCATGTATTATTTTCTCAATTGAAATACTCCCTCCGTCCCGAATTACTTGTCGGGGGATTGGATGTATCTAGAGTTCTAGATGTATTTTTAGTTCTAGATACATCCATTTTTACCCATTTCTGCGACAAGTAATTCAGGACGGAGGGAGTACAAGACTTTTCGTGATTGGCTAATACAATATTTTAAACAAATGATTGCTACACTTCATATGTAATTTGCATGACACAAAATCCATTTTATCGGTAGGTTTCTCTTTTTTTGCGAGAAAAACATTACTATTCATCATGCCATGGAAGTATAAAAAACACATAAATAATAAAAATTACATCCATATCCGTAGACTACATAGAGATGACTACAAGTACTGGAGCGAGCCGAAGACGCGCCACCGTCATCCCCTCCCTCACTGGAGTCGGGCCATACTTGTTGTAGTAGACAACCAGGAAATCACCGTGCTAAGGCCCCATAGGACCAGCGCACCAGAATAACAGTTGTTGCTGACGAAGAGAAGTATAGATCAAAAAGATTAAAGTAGGTTCATCATATTCAAAAAGATGTTTGCATGGCATTGTGATTTTGCCTCACATAAATCACATACTAATATGATAATTGTTAGTCAAAGTTCTGTTCAAAGTTAATCAAAATTGGCGAGAGAGAGAGATGTAGAAGTCACTAGTAGAAAAAGGGTCAAACGTGAAGCACATTAGTGCCGGTTTGTATTTGAGCCGGCACAAATGTATACATTAGTGCCGGTTCCAATGTCTAGCCGGGCCGCTCTCATTAGTACCGGTTCGTGGCTAACCTTTAGCACCGGTTCGTGCCACGAACCGGTACTAATGAGAGTTGTGGCAGGATGTTGTCAGTCTGGGCCCCCTCCAGCACCTTTAGTACCGGTTCTTGGCACGAACCGGTACTAAAGGTCGTCCTACATAAACCCTTCGTCCACCCGAGCTCGCTCTGTTCTTCCCCTTTCCCCTCTCCTCTCTGTTCTTCCCCTCTTCCTCTCGAGCTCATCACACATTTTGCCCAAAATTTGTCAAGATTTGAAGGCCCCCATCCATTCAAATGATCACAAAGGTTAGCAACTTTGTCCTTTCATCTCTCATTGCTAGATTAGCTCTTGCAATGCTTTATATAGTTATTAATTTGGGAGTTTAGTAATTTGGGAGGAAATATATATATGTGCTAGTATTTGATTTATATGCAATTTGAGGTCAAAAATAACACTTAGTTTGCATATGTAGGTGTGGTTTACTTAGTGCCTTCTAAATCTCCGTCGTAACCACCGTCGATCGCCCGCACCGTCCCGTCGCCGGCACCACCTTGTGGTGAGCCTCTTGTTCATGAAATTTTATATAAAAAATTGATGTTTGTGTGATTTGGATATATAGTTACTCGTATAATAATTATCTTACCCGTACATTGTTTGTTATACATAGTGCCATGGTTTTGATATCCGTCCCCGTCGGCCCTCGTCCTTGTTATGATTCAGAAGTGGTATATTCTCTTTTAAAACTATTTGTTGTATTTCGTGTTTATGACAAATTATGCCCATCAAGTTGACATAGATATTTTTATCTAGGAGGTATGTGAACCGGAAATTCCAACCGACCCTATTGTCGAGAGGTTAAATTTAGTTGAAAGAGAAAACGAGTACTTGAAAGAAAAATTGAAAAGAATTGAGGGGGAGAAGATGAAATTGGAGTTGCATGTTGCCGATGTCGTCGATGATCACAAGATCAAGATGGAGAAAATGCGCTTGAAGATTAGAAAGATTAGAAAATATGCCATCGATAGTGAGGCTTGGTATCATTATGCCGTTGGATCAATTGTTACCTTAGTTGCGATCTTGATCGCATTTGTTGTTGCATTTAAATGCTTTAGCTAGAGAGTTATTTGTTTGTTGCATTTAAGTGTTGTATGAACTTTATGTATGAACTTGTATTAATTTGGTCTATTCGGTGTTGTGTAATGAAGATGAGCCGGCAATGGATGTACGATGACCGATGCTCTCCCCAGTTCATTGAGGGCGTGCATACTTTTCTGCTTGCGGCTGAGGCAAACAAGCGGGCGGATGGTTTTATGCCTTGTCCATGTGCTGGCTGTAAGAATGGTCGCAATTACTCTACGTCAAGAACCATTCACATCCACCTGTTTGAGTCCGGTTTCATGCCCCACTATAATGTTTGGACCAAGCACGGAGAAAGAGGGGTTATGATGGAAGACAGTGAAGAAGAAGAGGACGACGACAGCTATCCTGGCCATGGATTCCCTGAATACGATGATACAACAATGGGGGAAGAAGCTGAGCCGGTAATGCGGGAAGAATCTGAAGAAGAGGCATCAGATGAGCCCGTTGATCATCTAGGTCGGGCCATTGCCGATGCAAAGAGAAACTGCGCAAGTGATTTGAAGAAGAAGAAGTTGCAGCGCATGTTAGAGGATCACAAAAAATTGTTGTACCCGAATTGCGTAGGTGACAAGAAAAAGCTGGGCACCACACTGGAATTGCTGCAATGGAAGGCAGAGAATGATGTATCTGACAAGGGATTTGGAAAGTTGCTGGTAATGATAAAGGATATGCTTCCAAAGGACAACGAATTGCCCGAGAGTACGTACGAAGCAAAGAAGGCTGTCTGCCCTCTAGGGTTAGAGGTGCAGAAGATACATGCATGCCCTAATGATTGCATCCTCTACCGCGGTGAGTACGAGGATTTGAACGCTTGCCCGGTATGTGGTGCATTGCGCTATAAGATCAGCCGCGATGAGCATGGTGATGTCGAGGACGAGCGCCCCTGGAAGAAGATTCCTGCCAAGATGATGTGGTATTCTCCTATAATACCACGGTTGAAACGTTTGTTCCAAAACAAAGAGCATGCCAAGGCGATGCGATGGCACAGAGAAGATCGTAAGAAAGACGGAAAGTTGAGAGTACCCGTTGACGGGTCGCAGTGGAGAAAAATCGAAGGAAAGTACGGGAAGGAGTTTGTAGATGACGCAAGGAGCGTATGGTTTGGTCTAAGCGCAGATGGCATTAATCCTTTTAGGGAGCAGAGCAGCAACCATAGCACCTGGCCTGTGACTCTATGTTTGTATAACCTTCCTCCTTGGTTGTGCATGAAGCGGAAGTTCATTATGATGCCAGTGCTCATCCAAGGCCCTAAGCAACCCGGCAACGACATTGATGTGTACCTAAGGCCATTAGTTGAAGAACTCTTACAAACTATGGAATGGAACAGGTGTACGTGTGTGGGATGAGCACATGGGGGAAGAATTTGACCTAAAGGCGTTGCTGTTCGTGACCATCAATGATTGGCCTGCTCTCAGTAACCTATCAGGACAGACAAACAAGGGATACCGCGGATGCACGCACTGTTTGGATGATACTGACGGTATATATTTGAATAGTTGTAAGAAGAATGTGTACCTGGGACATCGTCGATTTCTTCCGAGCAGGCATCCCGTAAGAAAGAAAGGCAAGCATTTCAAAGGTGAGGCGGATCACCGGACGAAGCCTCGCCACCGTACTGGTGCTGATGTACATGATATGGTCAAGGATTTGAAGGTGATATTTGGAAAGGGTCCTGGCGGACAACCTGTTCCAAAGGACGCTGACGGACGCGCACCCATACGGAAGAAGAAATCTATATTTTGGGACCTGCCATATTGGAAAGACCTAGAGGTCCGCTCCGCAATCGATGTGATGCACGTGACGAAGAATCTTTGCGTGACCCTGCTTGGCTTCTTGGGCGTGTATGGGAAGACAAAAGATACACCTGAGGCACGGGAGGACCAGCAATGTATGCACGGAGAAGACGACATACATCAGGGTCATGCAAGCTATGCTCTTACCAAAGAAGAGAAGGAAATCTTCTTTGAATGCCTGCTCAGTATTAAGGTACCGTCTGGCTTCTCGTCGAATATAAAGGGAATAATAAACATGACAGAGAAAAAGTTCCAGAACCTAAAGTCTCGTGACTGCCACGTGATTATGATGCAACTGCTTCTGGTTGCATTGAGGGGGCTTCTACCGGAAAACGTTCGATTAGCCATTGTGAAGTTATGTGCATTTCTCAATGCAATCTCTCAGAAGGTAATCGATCTAGAAATCATACCAAGGTTACAGAATGATTTGGTGCAATGTCTTGTCAGTTTCGAGTTGGTGTTCCCATCATCCTTCTTCAACATCATGACGCACGTCCTAGTTCACCTATGTGAAGAGATTAACGTTTTGGGTCCTGTATTTCTACACAATATGTTTCCCTTTGAGAGGTTCATGGGAGTCTTAAAGAAATATGTTCATAACCGTGCTAGGCCAGAAGGAAGCATCTCCAAGGGCCATCAAAATGAGGAGGTCATTGAGTTTTGTATTGACTTTATTCCTGACCTTAAACCGATTGGTGTTCCTGAATCGTGGCATAAGGGCAGACTGGATGGAAAAGGCACGCTAGGAGGGGAACAAATAATATGTATGGACGGACATTCTCTCACTGAAGCACAATACACAGTTCTACAGAATTCCGCCTTGGTGGCTCCGTATATGGATGAACACAAGAATTTGCTACGCTCCAAACACCCGGAGCGGTCTGATGACTGGATTACACGTGAACAAACCAGGAGTTTCGCCAGCTGGTTGCACACACGTACCATGCATGACACCTCTATTGAAGATGACATGTACTTGCTGTCCCAGTTACCATCTTCGAATATAATGACTTTCAAAGGGTACGAGATAAATGGTAATACATTTTACACGATCGCCCAAGATAAGAAGAGCACCAACCAAAACAGTGGTGTCCGCTTTGATGCAGAAACCAAGACGGGAAAGGAAACATATTATGGTTATATACAGGACATATGAGAACTTGACTATCGACGTGGTTTAAAGGTCTCTTTGTTTCGGTGCAAATGGGTCAATATGACATGAGGCGGGGTAACGGAAGACCCGTAGTACGGAGTGACAACAGTGGATCTCAACAATCTTGCGTATGCAGACGAACCATTCGTCCTAGCCAATGATGTGGCACTGATTTTCTATGTGAAGGACATGTCTATCAAGCCAAGAAAAAGAAAAGATAAGGAAGCGAATGCATCGTACGATGAGCCAAAGCGGCACATAGTTCTTTCTGGGAAGAGAAACATCGTGGGAGTGGATGACAAGACAGACAAGTCAGAAGATTATGAAAAGTTTGATGAAATTGCTCCATTCACAGTGAATATTGACCCGAGCATCCCGTTAAATGATGAAGATTTTCCATGGTTACGGCGCAAAGGGATACACGCGAAGAAAAAGTTTCACACCCAAAGATCTGGGATGTGATCAGCTTCACTATCATCACTTTCTTCTGTGTTTCACACCCAGAGGGGAATCTCTGTAATAGTTAGGGTAGTTATGTCTTTCATGCCTTTACTGATTTTTAAAGTTAAGTTATTCACAAACTAGTGATTCACACTAATTTCAAATAATTCAAAATTTAAACTATTCAAATTTGAAAACTACAGGCACTAACAACAAGTTTGTAATTTTTTGTACCTAAAGAGGCTGTATCAGCCTCCGGTCAGGCTATGGCCCCACCATCACCATTTAGTGTCGATTCGTACCACGAACCGGTACTAATGAGGTTGTGTCAGGTAAGGCTCGGGCCCCACGAGCACCTTTAGTATCGGTTCATGGATGAACCAGACGTAAGGGATGTGACGATTTGGTGCTCGGGCTCAACTGCACCGGATATCTCAGGCGTTGGTAGATGTGTTGGGATCTGGAGTAGTGTGTCGGACCAAACAGAGGGAGTTCGATGGAAAAGTGGAATACGGATGCAATACTGTGTGCTACAGTGCGGGTCTTGTGGACTGTTGTAGACGGCGCGAGCTTAGTCCGTGACGGTGGAGACCTGAGCCTAGCACAGGACGTTCCCCCCGCGAGGTGAGCCATGGCACAATATGACTTGAGCTCATTAATTAGGGGGTGTCGGAGAACTGGAATTAACTGACATTTTACAGAAGTACGACTGGAGCACACGACTAAATAGACAGTACCGGTTAATCACTTTCAACCAAAAGAGGAATCGCATGAAAAGCCAACGCATCGTACTTGCTACGTGCAGGATTAACACCTAGTACTTGCTGCAGGCAGGATTAACACTGATCCTAGATTACAACCGGCAAACTCCAGTCAACTGAAGACACGGCAACAAAGAACAACATCAGAAGATTCAGAACGGTGACCATGAGATTTTAGGCTCCTACTAGCAGTGCGACGACAGCCAACAATTGATAACTGTCTGCTCTAGAGGCCACTGAAATCGGCTTAGCGGCTGGAGTGACTGGAGCGGGCCGGTTTTGCTGCTGATTTGCAATAGGGGCTAACTAGGCAGCTTGATTGCCTTGCTGAGCGCCGGACTGCGCCTGCAGACGCTCGACGTGGGCGGGAGTGAGCCTACAAAAGTCAACATCCTGGTACTCGAAGAAACGGCATTCGTTAGACTGTGAAACCGAAGGAAAAAAAAGAAGAGAAACGCAAATCAGAAACAAATTGATTGAATGAAGACACATCACTAGATAATGAACGGGAGAAAGGGGATATGCTCACAATATAGGTAGAATTTGTACCCAGGCTGGTCTCCATGGCGGCGATGTTGTGGCAAGATCATTGCCGCAAAAGGGGCATGGCATCAGAGGACGGGGAGGGAGGAAGACGATGAAGATCTATTGTGAAGTTGTGCACATCTGTCGGCAGTGTGGAGGGAGGAGAATGACGGTCAAAGGGGAGAGAGAGAGGAGGGTTGTGGCAAGAGGATAAGGACGGGTTTGGAGAGGTTGTGCAGGCAGGCTCAGGATGGAATGTGGGCCGTGGCCACCGTCACGAGCCGTCCGTGAATTGGCAGCGAGGCCGCTTTAAATGTGCGAATGGCCCACCTTTCATTTGTGCAACTACGGTTTACTATACAATTTAGAATACTACTTCATGCGCAGTGCAGTTTACACTATTCCGAAAGGCTTGAAGCAAATTAACGAGCATTGCACCTCTTTTTTATTTTTAATAACTTATTACAACTCCGGACTTCTTCTGTTATGGCAAAAACTAATTGCACGTCGACATTTCTTTTTTTTAAGTTATAACTCCAGACTTTGACCATCAAGTTTTGCAGAAAAGAAAAAATAGCAGAAAAGAAAGAAAAACTATAGCTGAAAAGAAAAAAACTATATAAAAAAACTACTCAAAAATAAATAGAAGAAAATAAATATAGCAGAAAAGAAAAAACTACTCAGAAATAAATAGAAGAAAAAATAAAGCAGAAAAGAAAAAAAAAATTATATTTGCTATTTTTCAATCGTTTACAAAATGACCGTGAAATTGAAAATCACTACAAAATGAACTCTGAAAATGTTGAATTTTGGCAAACTAGATGAAAAACTACTCACAAATAAATAGAAGAAAATAAATATAACAGAAAAGAAAAAACTAGACAAAAAACTACGCAAAAATAAATAGAAGAAAATAAAGCAGAAAAGAAAAAAACTATAAAAAAATTGGGGCGCTGCCCTGTGGGCCTGATAGGCCACAGGTGTGTAATTACAGGCCTTAAAGGCCCAGCAGACTCACAGGGCAGCGCGCAAAGTTTAGGCCCACAAACCTGCTATATAGAGGAGTTCGAAGTGGTAGCCGCGGCTGGGTTTATAAACCAGTGCGGCTGCCCTTCGCCCGACGAGGTGGGACTAAACTTTGGGGTGGCAGCGCGAGGCCTTTAGTACCAGGTCATAGCACAAACCGGTACTAAAGGGGGGGCCTTTAGTACCGGTTTGTGCCACCACCCGGTACTAAAGGGGGTCGCTTCCTGCCGCTTGGCCTGGCCAAAACAGGCCTTTAGTACCGGTTGGTGGCTCCAACCGGTACTAAAGGTGCCTTCTATATATACAAGATTTACGAAATTTTCATTCTTCCTCTGTTTCCGTCGTCTCCGTCGCCGTCGCCGCCCCCGTCCCCGTCGCCGCCCTCGTCTCCGTCGCCGCCCCCGTCCCCGTCGCCGCCGCCGTCTCCGTCGCCGCCCCGGGCCCGTCCCCGTCGCGCCGTCCCCGCGTCGCCGCCCCCGCGTCACGCCCCGGCCCGTCACCGCCCCCGGCCGTCGCCTCGCCGTCGCCGTCGCCCCGCTGTGAGCTCTCCCCCTCTAACCCCTCTCCCTCGCCCCCGGCGGCCACCATGGGCGCCGCCCCTCCCCGAGCACATACACACACACACACACAAGCATGATGAACACACACACACACATGTATGAATTAATGCATATATATATTAGTATATACGTATTTTATATGTTTAATTAGTTTAGATTATTTAGATTATTATTTTTTCACTATTATATATGTATGAATGCATGTTAGATGGATATAATTAGTGTTTAATTAGTATGGAAATTTTTTATATAATGTTGTTTTTCAGTTTTTTAATGGATGTATAGAAGTTGTGTTTTCTGTTTTTAGTGTTAGATGCTTAATTAGTATGAAATAGTATATAGATTTTTGAAATAGTAGAAATGTTAGAAATTTTAGTTATCAAAATCCAATCATTAAAAAATGTTACTTTTTGCGGGCATATAGCTAGTATTTGTTCTCGACGATGCCCGGCCCGCATCCTCGCCATCGACCCGTCCGCGATGACGTCCAGCCGACCCATGTCCGGGACTGGGCTCCGCCGGGTTGGCACTGGGAGGTGCTGCCTGGAGGGGCGCGCCGCTTGATGAGGAACCCGGCCCCGGGACCCGTCGTCGATCCTGATCTCGTTTGGTGGCATTCGCGTGGGCCAGTTTCGGTGCGGAGGGACCCGGCCCCGCCGGAGGTGGTACGTCGCCGTGTCAGGGAGGAGGACGAGCACGTCCATCGCTACATGGTTGCGTTAGAGGGCGGCAGGTTCTCCAATACCTGGCAGTATCTTCGGGGATCTCACTTCAGCTATGATCCTGTGAGGGTTCCTTCTCTTTGGGTGTCCACCGCCCACGCCGCAGGAACCGTGAGTGTCCTAGATTCTTCTGTAGTATTTGATCTTTAATTAGCTACCTAGCCAGTGATGTACTATTCAATTTATATATTATTCGAGACGATGTATTCGAGATTATATCTATTATTCTAGACGATGTATTCGAGATTATATCTATTATTCGAGACGATGTAATTTGAATACTAAATTATTTTATATTTCTTTTGGATTAGTTAAATTAAAGCTATGGCAGACAATACCGACAGAGAGGGAGAACAGACCATGTTCGATATGATACGCGGGCCAGATGATGATCAGAATGAAGAAGATTATGATGGCTCCTAATTTCTAAACAACACCGGAGAGGGTGATATGATATTCGATCGCGACGACCGAATTGATGAAGTCATGAACTACGGTTATGACGATGACGAAGACATGTTGATCCTGAAACAACAAAGACCGGCGAGGTATATATATTTATATAAGCAGGTATCTGGTGATCATCACATGTTTTAAATGACTTGAAGATATATTAACAAATCGATCTTTGTTCTTTCAGCCATCCGGATCGAGCAAATCTTCAGGCAAAAGGACGAAACGAGGCCCGAACAAAAAGTTGAAGGAGGGCGTAAAGTACAATATCGAGGCAGTCAAACCTAATGGCGAACCATTAGCGCCTAAGAAGATTGCGGACAAGTTCGTTCGTCAGTGCGGAGTTCTTGTGAAGGACCAACTCCCGATCTCCCTTCAAGAATGGAGAGAGCCAGCAAAAGACAAAAGACAAAAAGACAAAGAGGACGCTGCTCCACGTCCAGATGTTACTTTTGTCGACAAGAATCAAAAAGATCTGCTTTGGGATACTCTCATGGAACATTTCACCCTACCAGATCATTTCACAGAAGCAGATGTGCAGAAAGTCAAGGACGCTGCTCTTAGGAAGATGGCGGTTGCATTCAAGAACCACAAGAATCGTGAATGTGACAAGTACGTCAAGGGAGGAAGGAAGACTCCAGTATTCGAGGGAACACTAGAGAACTAACGTGCTCATTGGGACGATTTCGTGAAATTCAAGGATTCGGAATTAGCTAAGGAACGGTCGAGAATAAACAAGAAGAATGCCGAAAAAAAGGATAAGTTCCATAAGCTGGGGCCAGGTGGCTATGCGGTGGCAATGCCTAAGTGGGATAAGTCTGAGAAAGAGATGGAGGATGCAGGTGTCACTCCGGTTACTAAGAGCTGGCCCCCCAGGTGCAGGACTTGGTTCTATGCGCATGGAGGGGAGTTTGACCCGAAGACAGGCAATGTTTTGACGAAGGCAAGTCTGAAGGGAGCCGACGATGTGATACTTGTTGCAATAGAAGAGGCACGATCGGGGGTGTTCCAGCCCAACAGAGAGAACGACGAGCTTACGCGTGCCCTGGGAAATCCTGAACACCCGGGAAGAACACAAGGCAAGGGTGCTATTCCATGGTATGAGGGGTTTTCAGACTGGAACAACGACTATAGAACCCGTGCGAGAAAGAAGATTGCGGAGGAGAAGAAGAGGAAGATGGAGGAGGAGCAGAGGAAGCGGGACTATGAACGCCTTCAAGGCCTAGAAGCAAGTCAAGCGGAATTGGCAGTCAAATTCCAGCGGCAGCAGGAGCAGATCGACTCACTTACCCAGCAAAGGGGGTCTCAGCAGCTGCAGCAGCTAGCGGATGATCCAGCATTGGATAGCACCGGCCCATCCATGCCGAGAAGCAGCGTGGGTTCGGCCGCCCCGGACGATGCAATGCTGGGTAGATACCCCGTGGATGACATCACGGAGAACACTAACTGCGAGCTACACGTCAAAATGAAGAACATATCCATGAAGGTGGCGGATGCCGTTGCTTTTACAAATCCCCCCGAGGCAACCTTCCATTGCAACCCGATTCCAGCGGGCTATGCTCGTGTCTTGGTTGATGAGGTGGTGGACCCACCATATTCGGAGCTATAGCTTGACATTCCTGGAGGTGACGACGAGCGCTTTCTCGGAGAGGCCAAACATCGTATCATCCTATGGAAAAAGGATTGCATCATCTTTCGAAGGCCACCGACACCGCGTCAGCCGACTCTTCGTCGAAGTCCGACACCGAGTCAGCAGTCTCCCGCTCCTGCAAGTCCACCAAGTCCGGCAAAGTGTCAGGCCACTCCTCCTCCAAGTCCGACAAAGTGTCAGGCCACTCCTCCTCCAAGTCCGCCACAGCGTCAGACGTCCACTCCTCCTGCAAGTCCGGCACAACCTCAGGCCACTCCTCCCCCAAGTCCGGCACAGCTTCAGGCGGCCACTCCTCCTCGTCCAACTCAGCCCCGTCAGCCGTCTCCGCCGCCTCAGCAATCGCAGAAGAGACACCCCGCAGCTATGGTGCGTAGCGGTACAAGTCGAGGTAGTACAGGAAGTACAGGCGGAGGCAAGCGATATAAATATGGTCCAAGCCTCACGCCTCTTCCGCAGAGGGCTTATGACAGGTCCGAGGAGGAAATCGCAGCCATATCGAAGGCCGAGGTGGAAGCCCATTTTGCACCGAAACCGCCACCGCCGCCAAGGGAGAAAGTGTCTGAGGAAACGATTGACCACTTCATTCGTATGGCTCAACCACCAGCTCCCAAGCCTGTTGAGACAGACTATGAGCGCCACATCAGGAAGTTAAATCAAGCACGTCTACGTAAGGAGGCGAGCTCGGGATCGAGCAAACAAGAAGCAGCTGTCAAAAAATGCGGGAAAACCATTCCCCAGCTGGGAGAATAGGCGGCGCAATCGATCCCCTCGCTTGTTGTGCCAACAACACGTGACAGTACGCGCGCCCAATATTATTGTGGGCAAACAGTTTATGTTCCCGAGGTGGGCAATGTGGTAATAACGGAGGAGCATATAATGCAGGCTGAAGTTCTCAACATCACTGTTGGACAACTCCTCGAGATCGAGCCCATGTCTGTGCTTAGAGATGATGAAATAAAACAGAAATATGTCCGAGGCCAACCTTTGGTCGAGCCAGACAAGGTCAAGAACCTCCCAACGAGAATGTATGAATTGCATCAATGGTACATGAACATTACCAAGATTTCAGATTTATTTTCCCTAATGGTGAATGTCAAGAAGGAGCATTACTGTTGGGGAACGTTGCAGAAAATTAAAATTTTTCTTACGGTTTCACCAAGATCCATCTATGAGTTCATCTAAGCAACGAGTCAAGGGAGTGAGTTTGCATCTACATACCACTTGTAGATCGCGTGCGGAAGCTTGCAAGGGGATGGTGATGATGGAGTCGTACTCGACGTGATTCAGATCACCGATGTCCAAGTGCTGAACGGACAGCACCTCCGCGTTCAACACACGTACGGTACGGGATACGTCTCCTCCTTCTTGATCCAGCAAGGGGGGAAGGAGAGGTTGAGGAAGATCGCTCCAACGGCAGCACGACGGCGTGATGATGGTGGAGTGACAGTTCTCCGGCAGGGCTTCGCCAAGCACACGCGGAGGAGGAGAGGTGTTGGGGAGGGGAGAGGCTGCGCCTTCAATTGTGTGTTGCAGCCCTCCCCTCGCCCCTCTATTTATAGGGGGAAGGGGCAAGGGGGCCGGCCCCTCTAGATGGGAATCTAGAGGGGGGCGGCGGCCAAGGGGAGGGGGGCTTGCCCCCCAAGCAAGGGGGCGCCCCCACTAGGGTTCCCCCCCCAAACCCTAGGCGCAAGGGCCCAAGGAGGGGGGGTGCACCCAGCCCACTTGGGGCTGGATCCTGCCCCACGCAGCCCATGTGGTCCCCCGGGAGGGGTGGCCCCTCCCGGTGGACCTCCGGAACCCTTCCGGTGGCCCCGGTACAATACCGGTATGCCCCCGAAACTTTCCGGTGTCCGTTTGACAACTTCCCATATATCAAACTTCACCTCCGGACCATTCTGGAACTCCTCGTGACGTCCGGGATCTCATTCGGGACTCCGAACAACATTCGGTAGTCACATACTAGTCTTCCTAATAACCCTAGCGTCACCGAACCTTAAGTGTGTAGACCCTACGGGTTCGGGAGACATGCAGACATGACCGAGACCACTCTCCGGTCAATAACCAACAGCGGGATCTGGATACCCATGTTGGCTCCCACATGCTCCTCGATGATTTCATCGGTTGAACCACGATGTCGAGGATTCGATCAAACCCTGTATACAATTACCTTTGTCAATTGGTACGTTACTTGCCCGAGACTCGATCGTCGGTATCCCAATACCTTGTTCAGTCTCGTTACCGGCAAGTCACTTTACTCGTACCGTAATGCATGATCCCGTGGCCAACACCTTGGTCACCTTGAGCTCATTATGATGATGCATTACCGAGTGGGCCCAGAGATACCTCTCCGTCATACGGAGTGACAAATCCCAGTCTCGATCCGTGTCAACCCAACAGACACTTTCGGAGATACCTGTAGTGCACCTTTATAGTCACCCAATTACGTTGTGACGTTTGGTACACCCAAGGCACTCTTACGGTATCCGGGAGTTACACGATCTCATGGTCTAAGGAAGAGATACTTGACATTGGCAAAGCTCTAGCAAACGAACTACACGATCTTTGTGCTATGCTTAGGATTGGGTCTTGTCCATCACATCATTCTCCTAATGATGTGATCCCGTTATCAACGACATCCAATGTCCATAGCCAGGAAACCATGACTATCTGTTGATCACAACGAGCTAGTCAACTAGAGGCTCACTAGGGACATATGGTGGTCTATGTATTCACACGTGTATTACGATTTCCGGATAATACAGTTATAGCATGAATAAAAGACAATTATCATGAACAATGAAATATAATAATACTTTTATTATTGCCTCTAGGGCATATTTCCAACAGTCTCCCACTTGCACTAGAGTCACCAATCTAGTTACATTGTGATGAATCGAACACCCATAGAGTTCTGGTGTTGATCATGTTTTGCTCGCGAGAGAGGTTTAGTCAACGGATCTGCGACATTCAGATCCGTATGTACTTTGCAAATTTCTATGTCTCCATCTTGAACATTTTCACGGATGGAGTTGAAACGACGCTTGATGTGCCTGGTCTTCTTGTGAAACCTGGGCTCCTTGGCAAGGGCAATAGCTCCAGTGTTGTCACAGAAGAGTTTGATTGGCCCCGACGCACTGGGTATGACTCCTAGGTCGGTGATGAACTCCTTCACCCAAATTGCTTCATGCGCTGCCTCCGAGGCTGCCATGTACTCCGCTTCACACTAGATCCCGCCACGACGCTCTGCTTGTAGCTGCACCAGCTTACTGCTCCACCACTCAACATATACACGTATCCGGTTTGTGACTTAGAGTCATCCAGATCTGAGTCGAAGCTAGCGTCGACGTAACCCTTTACGACAAGCTCTTCGTCTCCTCCATAAACGAGAAACATGTCCTTTGTCCTTTTCAGGTACTTCAGGATATTCTTGACCGCTGTCCAGTGTTCCTTGCCGGGATTACTTTGGTATCTTGCTACCAAACTTACGGCAAGGTTTACATCAGGTCTGGTACACAGCATGGCATACATAATAGATCCTATGGCTGAAGCATAGGGGATGACACTCATCTCTTCTTTATCTTTTGCCGTGGTCGGTGACTGAGCCGTGCTCAATCTCACACCTTGTAACATAGGCAAGAACCCTTTCTTGGACTGATCCATTTTGAACCTTTTCAAAATCTTATCAAGGTATGTGCTTTGTGAAAGACCTATGAGGCGTCTCGATCTATCTCTATAGATCTTGATGCCTAATATATAAGCAGCTTCTCCAAGGTCCTTCATTGAAAAACATTTGTTCAAGTAGGCCTTAATGCTGTCCAGAAATTCTATATTATTTCCCATCAAGAGTATGCCATCTACATATAATATGAGAAATGCTACAGAGCTCCCACTCACTTTCTTGTAAACGCAGGCTTCTCCATAAGTCTGCATAAACCCAAACGCTTTGATCATCTCATCAAAGCGAATATTCCAACTCCGAGATGCTTGCACCAGCCCATAAATGGATCGCTGGAGCTTGCATACTTTGCTAGCGTTCTTAGGATCGACAAAACCTTCCGGCTGCATCAGATACAGTTCTTCCTTAAGATGCCCGTTAAGGAATGCCGTTTTGACGTCCATCTGCCATATCTCATAATCATAGTATGCGGCAATTGCTAACATGATTCGGACGGACTTTAGCTTCGCTACGGGAGAGAATGTCTCGTCGTAGTCAATCCCTTGAACCTGTCGATAACCCTTAGCGACAAGTCGAGCTTTATAGATGGTAACATTTCCATCCGCGTCCGTCTTCTTCTTAAAGATCCATTTGTTTTCTATCGCTCGCCGATCATCGGGCAAGTCTGTCAAAGTCCATACTTTGTTTTCATACATGGATTCTATCTCGGATTTCATGGCTTCAAGCCATTTGTTGGAATCTGGGCCCGCCATCGCTTCTTCATAGTTTGAAGGTTCACCGTTGTCTAACAACATGATTTCCAGGACGGGGTTGCCGTACCACTCCGGTGCGGAACGTGTCCTTGTGGACCTACGAAGTTCAGTAGCAACTTGATCCGAAGTACCTTAATCATCATCATTGGTTTCCTCTTCAGTTGGTGTGGGCATCACAGGAACATTTTCCTGAGCTGCACCACTATCCCGTTCGAGAGGTAGTACTTCATCGAGTTCTACTTTCCTCCCACTTACTTCTTTCGAGAGAAACTCTTTTTCCAGAAAGCATCCGTTCTTGGCAACAAAGATCTTGCCCTCGGATCTTAAGTAGAAGGTATACCCTACAGTTTCCTTAGGGTATCCTATGAAGATGCATTTTTCCGACTTGGGTTCGAGCTTTTCAGGCTGAAGTTTCTTGACATAAGCATCGCATCCCCAAACTTTTAGAAACGACAGCTTAGGTTTCTTCCCAAACCATAATTCATACGGTGTCGTCTCAACGGATTTAGACGGTGCCCTATTTAAAGTTAATGTAGCTGTCTCTAGAGCGTATCCCCAAAATGATAGCGGTAAATCGGTAAGAGACATCATAGACCACACCATATCCAATAGAGTGCGATTACGACGTTCGGACACACCGTTTCGCTGAGGTGTTCCAGGCGGCGTAAGTTGTGAAACGATTCCACATTTCCTTAAGTGTGTGCCAAATTCGTGACTTAAATATTCTCCTCCACGATCTGATCGTAGGAACTTTATTTTCCGGCCACATTGATTCTCTACTTCATTCTGAAATTCCTTGAACCTTTCAAAGGTCTCAGACTTGTGTTTCATTAAGTAGACATACCCATATCTACTCAAGTCATCAGTGAGAGTGAGAACATAACGATATCCTCTGCGAGCCTCAACGCTCATTGGACCGCACACATCGGTATGTATGATTTCCAACAAGTTGGTTGCTCGCTCCATTGTTCCGGAGAACGGAGTCTTGGTCATTTTGCCCATGAGGCATGGTTCGCATGTGTCAAACGATTCATTATCAAGAGACTCCAAAAGTCCATCAGCATGGAGCTTCTTCATGTGCTTGACACCAATGTGACCAAGGCGGCAGTGCCACAAGTATGTGGGACTATCGTTATCAACTTTACATCTTTTGGCATCCACACTATGAACATGTGTAATATTACGCTCGAGATTCATTAAGAATAAACCATTGACCATCGGAGCATGACCATAAAACATATCTCTCATATAAATCGAACAACCATTATTCTCAGACTTAAATGAGTAGCCATCTCGTATTAAACGAGATCCAGATACAATGTTCATGCTCAAACTTGGCACTAAATAACAATTATTAAGGTTCAAAACTAACCCCGTAGGTAAATGTAGAGGTAGCGTGCCGACAGCAATCACATCGACTCTGGAACCATTCCCGACGCGCATCGTCACCTCGTCCTTCGCCAGTCTCCGCTTATTCCGCAGCTCCTGCTGTGAGTTACAAATATGAGCAACGGCACCGGTATCAAATACCCAGGAGTTACTACGAGTACTGGTAAGGTACACATCAATTACATGTATATCAAATATACCTTTGGTGTTGCCGGCCTTCTTATCCGCTAAGTATTTGGGGCAGTTCCGCTTCCAGTGACCCTTCCCCTTGCAATAAAAGCACTCAGTCTCAGGCTTGGGTCCGTTCTTTGACTTCTTCCCGGTAACTGGCTTACCGGGCGCGGCAACATCCTTGCCGTCCTTCTTGAAGTTCTTCTTGCCCTTGCCCTTCTTGAACTTAGTGGTCTTATTGACCATCAACACTTGATGTTCTTTCTTGATTTCAGCCTCTGCTGACTTTAACATAGAGAACAATTCAGGAATGGTCTTTTCCATCCCCTGCATGTTGTAGTTCATCACAAAGCTCTTGTAGCTTGGTGGGAGCGACTGGAGGATTATGTCAATGACCGCCTCATCTGGGAGGTTAATATTCAGCTGGGTCATACGGTTGTGCAACCCAGACATCTTGAGTATGTGCTCACTGACAAAACTATTTTCCTCCATCTTACAACTGTAGAACTTGTCGGAGACGTCATATCTCTCGACCCGGGCGTGAGCTTGAAAAACTAGTCTCAGCTCCTCGAACATCTCATATGCTCCGTGATGCTCAAAACGCTTTTGGAGCCCCGGTTCTAAGCCGTAAAGCATGCCGCACTGAACGAGGAAGTAATCATCAGCACGAGTTTGCCAAGCATTCATAATGTCTTGGTTCTCTGAGATGGGAGCGTCACCTAGCGGTCCTTCTAGGACATATTGTTTCCTGGCAGCTATGAGGATGATCCTCAGGTTCCGGACCCAGTCCGTATAGTTGCTGCCGTCATCTTTCAGCTTGGTTTTCTCTAGGAACGCGTTGAAGTTCATGTTGACATGAGCGTTGGCCATTTGATCTACAAGACATATTTGCAAAGGTTTTAGACTAAGTTCATGATAATTAAGTTCTAATCAAATTATGAACTCCCACTCAGATTAGACATCCCTCTAGTCATCTAAGTGTTACACGATCCGAGTCGACTAGCCCGTGTCCGATCATCACGTGAGACGGACTAGTCATCGTCGGTGAACATCTTCATGTTGATCGTATCTTCCATACGACTCGTGTTCGACCTTTCGGTCTCCGTGTTCCGAGGCCATGTCTGCACATGCTAGGCTCGTCAAGTTAACCCTAAGTGTTTTGCTGTGTAAATTTGTCTTACACCCGTTGTATGTGAATGTAAGGATCCATCACACCCGATCATCACGTGGTGCTTAGAAACGACGAACTGTAGCAACGGTGCACAGTTAGGGGAGAACACTTCTTGAAATTTTTGTAAGGGATCATCTTATTTACTACCGTCGTCCTAAGTAAACAAGATGCATAAACATAATAAACATCACATGCAATTATATAGTTGTGACATGATATGGCCAATATCATATAGCTCCATTGATCTCCATCTTCGGGGCTCCATGATCATCTTGTCACCGGCTTGACACCATGATCTCCATCGTCATGATCTCCATCATCGTGTCTTCATGAAGTTGTCACGCCAACGACTACTTCTACTTCTATAGCTAACGCGTTTAGCAATAAAGTAAAGTAAGTTACATGGCGTTCTTCAATGACACGCAGGTCATACAAAAAATAAAGACAACTCCTATGGCTCCTGCCGGTTGTCATACTCATCGACATGCAAGTCATGAATCCTATTACAAGAATATGATCTCATACATCACAATTCATCATTCATCACAACTTCTGGCCATATCACATCACTTGATCAATCGCTGCAAAAACAAGTTAGACGCCCTCTAATTGTTGTTGCATCTTTTACGTGGCTGCAATTGGGTTCTAGCAAGAACGTTTTCTTACCTACGAATAACCACAACGTGATTTTGTCAACTTCTATTTACCCTTCATAAGGGCCCTTTTCATCGAATCCGCTCCAACTAAAGTGGGAGAGACAGACACCCGCTAGCCACCTTATGCAACTAGTGCATGTCAGTCGGTGGAACCGGTCTCACGTAAGCGTACGTGTAAGGTTGGTCCGGGCCGCTTCATCCCACAATACCGTTGAAGCAAGAAAATACTAGTAGAGGCAAGCAAGTTGACAAGATCCACGCCCACAACAAAATTGTGTTCTACTCATGCAAAGAGAAATACGCATAGACCTAGCTCTGATACCACTGTTGGGGAACGTTGCAAAAAATTAAAATTTTTCTTACGGTTTCACCAAGATCCATCTATGAGTTCATCTAAGCAACGAGTCAATGGAGTGAGTTTGCATCTACATACCACTTGTAGATCGCGCGCGGAAGCTTGCAAGGGGATGGTGATGATGGAGTCGTACTCGACGTGATTCAGATCACCGATGTCCAAGTGCTGAACGGACAGCACCTCCGCGTTCAACACACGTACGGTATGGGAGACGTCTCCTCCTTCTTGATCCAGCAAGGGGGGAAGGAGAGGTTGAGGAAGATCGCTCCAACGGCAGCACGACGGCGTGATGATGGTGGAGTGACAGTTCTCCGGCAGGGCTTCGCCAAGCACACGCGGAGGAGGAGAGGTGTTGGGGAGGGGAAGGGCTGTGCCTTCAATTGTGTGTTGCAGCCCTCCCCTCGCCCCTCTATTTATAGGGGGAAGGGGCAAGGGGGCCGGCCCCTCTAGATGGGAATCTAGAGGGGGGGCAGCGGCCAAGGGGAGGGGGGCTTGCCCCCCAAGCAAGGGGGCGCCCCCTCTAGGGTTCCCCCCCCCCCAAACCCTAGGCGCAAGGGCCCAAGGAGGGGGGGCGCACCCAGCCCACTTGGGGCTGGCTCCTGCCCCACGCAGCCCATGTGGTCCCCCGGGAGGGGTGGCCCCTCCCGGTGGACCTCCGGAACCCTTCCGGTGGCCCCGGTACAATACCGGTATGCCCCCAAAACTTTCCGGTGTCCGTTTGACAACTTTCCATATATAAAACTTCACCTCCGGACCATTCCGGAACTCCTCGTGACGTCCGGAATCTCATCCGGGACTCCGAAAAACATTCTGTAGTCACATACTAGTCTTCCTAATAACCCTAGCGTCACCGAACCTTAAGTGTGTAGACCCTACGGGTTCGGGAGACATGCAGACATGACCGAGACCACTCTCCGGTCAATAACCAACAGCGGGATCTGGATACCCATGTTGGCTCCCACATGCTCCTCGATGATTTCATCGGTTGAACCACGATGTCGAGGATTCGATCAAACCCTGTATACAATTCCCTTTGTCAATCGGTACGTTACTTGCCCGAGACTCGATCGTCGGTGTCCCAATACCTTGTTCAGTCTCGTTACCGGCAAGTCACTTTACTCGTACCGTAATGCATGATCCCGTGGCCAACACCTTGGTCACCTTGAGCTCATTATGATGATGCATTACCGAGTGGGCCCAGAGATACCTCTCCGTCATACAGAGTGACAAATCCCAGTCTCGATCCGTGTCAACCCAACAGACACTTTCGGAGATACCTGTAGTGCACCTTTATAGTCACCCAATTACGTTGTGACGTTTGGTACACCCAAAGCACTCTTACGGTATCCGGGAGTTACACGATCTCATGGTCTAAGGAAGAGATACTTGACATTGGCAAAGCTCTAGCAAACGAACTACACGATCTTTGTGCTATGCTTAGGATTGGGTCTTGTCCATCACATCATTCTCCTAATGATGTGATCCCGTTATCAACGACATCCAATGTCCATAGCCAGGAAACCATGACTATCTGTTGATCACAACGAGCTAGTCAACTAGAGGCTCACTAGGGACATATGGTGGTCTATGTATTCACACGTGTATTACGATTTCCGGATAATACAGTTATAGCATGAATAAAAGACAATTATCATGAACAATGAAATATAATAATACTTTTATTATTGCCTCTAGGGCATATTTCCAACAATTACTTCCATGAGAAAGCTCTGTCCGTTGAGTATTCTGAACTGTTTCAGTTATACAATAAAGACGCACTCGACAAATCTATCGTTAGTTGCTATTGTCTGTAAGTGATCTCTTTTTGTAATTTAAGTCTCAAGCTAGCTGTAGTGATCCTTTTGATAAATCATTACCTGTAATTATCCTCACTATATTCTTTTCTGTGGTATTATGCAGGATGAAGATGTATGAAATGAGAAAAGGTAGACGCTTTGGCATTGGGTTCATTGACCCAAACACCGTTAATGAATACACATGGCGGATAAATTCACATCATCAAAAGGACATAGAGGACAACATGCTAGAGTTCTTGAAGCGCCTCAAATACAATGAAGATATACTACTTCCTTACAACTTCCAGTGAGTCACACTGTCTTGTACTACAAATTCTCTGTTTTTGCCTACTAGCTAGCTACATGTTTTTGCTTACATATGCCCGCTTAATTAAGACATGCAAACATGTGTGCATGCAGATTTCACTGGGTCTTGTGTATCATTAAAGTTGACGATGGAACAGTTGAAATACTGGACTCACTACTCAAAGCAAAAACTGACTATAACATCTTGTTTGGGATAGTCAACAGGTAATTTCAATCATTATTAACTATATATCTCGGCCTATTTAGTTCATCATTTCATGATATGAACTATTTAATAACCCCTTTATTCATTTTCTTTGTCGGCGGGCAGGGCTTGGGCAAGGTTCATCAGCGTCACGGAAGGCGAATGGAAACAAAAGCTTAAATGGTTTCGATCCAAGGTAAGTAATTAAGTAGTACTAGCTAGCTAGCTAGCTGCCATATCTTTAATTATCATGCTTGATTAATTATTATCTGATCAAATTCCATTCTCGTAAAGGCCCTGAAGCAGGCGCAGGGGACTGATCTGTGTGTATTCTGCGTTTGCGAGAACATTCGCATGATGGCGTCCGAAAGGAGCAGATCTCAAAGACAGGAATGGGTACGCTTGTTAGAACACTATTTATAATTTTTACACCATTATCGATATCTAGTCACACAACTAATACACATGCATATTTATCTCCTTCTTAACAGTTCAAAGAGGTGCGGGAGAAGCTCCTAGAAACGGAGCGCGTAGAAGCACTTCAGAGGAAATAGCGGGATTTTTGCTCGACCGGGTCATAAATCCGAAGGGAGAATACTATTACCCGCTACCGCCCCCATGAAAACCACTTCCAATTATCATCGTGCTCCGAAGGCACCAATTAGGCTAATGCCACTGGCTCCGAAGGCAACATGCATATGTAGGAAAAATTGTATATAGCTATACATGTGTGTATGTGTGAATTAATTAATATGGTGGTTTGTGAGACATTGATGATATATATATATATATATGCATGATTGGTTCTACTAAAAATTATATATATATATATATATATATATATATATATATATATATATATATATGCATAACGTGTACAATGTGTAGTATCGTAAGATACCAGCAAACGAAAAAGAATTAAAATGGAAACACAAAATTAAATGAAAAAGAAATCATAAAACTAAAAACCCCCAAACCTTATAGTATCGGTTGGTCTTACCAACCGGTACTAAAGGGCTCCAGGCCCCCGGAGCTGGCTCGTGCCACGTGGTTGCCCTTTAGCACCGGTTCGTGCTGAACCGGTACTAAACGGGGGGGGGGGGGGCTTTAGTGCCCACACTTTAGTGCCGGTTATGGAACCGGCACTAAAGGGCCTTACGAACCGATGCTATTGCCCGGTTCTGCACTAGTGAGTGCATGCTCTAGCCAATGCAACCAAAAGACCGATATGATGAAAGAGACTAGGCAGCACATTATACGTCAACACTCCCCCTCACGTGTGGCTCCCTCAGGCCTCAACGTGGACCGAAAATGGGCTGCAATTTAATTGCGCCAGCCGGGTCTTGAACTCAAGACCTTTTGGCTCTGATACCATGTAGAAGTGCATGCTCTAGCCAATGCAACCAAAAGACCAATCTGATGGAAGAGACTAGACAACACATTATACGTCAACAAGAGAGAGAGAGAGAGAGAGAGTCTTACTAATAACTAATGTGAATTTCTAATTGAGAGGATTTTCGGCGATGCGTTTTCAGTGGGAGGAGACGTTCTCGTTGACGACAAGACGCCTACGATGACTTCGTAAATCTCAAGATGATATGTCGGCTCAGTCTCTCGTAGGTGCTCATAGGGGTAGAGTGTGCGTGTGTGCGTTCATAAGGTGAGTGTATGAGCGCTTGCGTCTGTACTGTGTTAAAAAAATATTGATTTGCCATGAACAATTAAGAGATAGTATCAAACCGTGTAGATATTGTGTGCAAGTTTTTATGGTGTGGCCGTGTGGGAGTGATGTTCCTGTAAGACACCAACTATAAGCTAAGAGCATATCAAGCCCTTCCTTTATCCTTTATTATTCTCCTAAAATTCTTCCTATCCATTAATCACCTAAAATTTGAGTGATTTTCTTTTTACACCTAGCTCTTTCCCTAGAAGTCGTATCATCAATAACTCAACTTAGCCCAAAAACTCATCATAGACACACATTTAGAGTAGATTCATTGCATAATTAGACAATAAACATCACATTAAACACAAAAGTAGGTTAACTAAACATTGTGATTGCACTACATTGCCACTACGTCGAGCTAAAATGAGGTGATTTACTCCTCGTCGAAGGAGTGTTCTATCATTGGACTCCAATGATTTGAGCATCGCTGGAGCTTCCTACCTCGTGGTCATTGGCAGTGGGGCAAATCCATGACATGTCGCCCTCAGAGTCATCGCCTTCGAGTTTGGCAAACATTTGCTCGCGCTCGGCATCAGCAATGAGCTTATTGTGGCGGTTGCGATTCACCACACACTCATCCTTGATAAACTCCTAGATGGCATTGTGCATGACGACGACATCATGGTTGGCGAGAAGCTCGACCATAGCGGTGGTGCGGTGATGCGTTCGGCTTCAAGCTGCACATTCGATGTGTGGTACTCGGCCTTGTGGGCAAGCACGGTGTGGACTCCTCCACAACGGTGACGACCTCCTCTCCCGCAATAGTGACCTTGAAGACAACGGCAATGAGCTCATCTGCAAGGCCAGTGGTCGCCTCCTCCTCCATCTCCTCCTCCTCGTCCTTCTCCTAGTTGTCCTCCTGCAAGATTGACTCGTCGTTCGAGCTCGGATCCACGTATGTGGCCGTGTGCACTCCTTGGTGGCGGGTTCGATTTGATGCTCGGCTGACAACATCACGTAGTAGGTGATCTGACAATGCGACATAGCAAGCACGACAGTGAGCTTCGCAGGCGTTGGGCCGGGATAATTTACCTGGATTAGGGGATAAATGGGGTGTGACTGTGGCGGGGTAGGGTTTGGGGGCAGCCGGAGTGGCCAAGCGAGTAGTGCACAGTGGCTGCACCATGAAAGCAGGGCTAGAGGGGAGCTCTTTTTTTTCTACTGAATCTTAATCTTCTGAGAGGAAAAATAGTCTTAGGTTGAAGGGGTGTATTTTAAAGGATAGCCAACTAATTTTTTTTTGCCATGTCACTCAAATAGTATGGTACTCTACGAGATTGTCAATTACTATTTTCAATCTAGACTAGAGTACTCAATATAATGTCCCAGCTAGAAGGGTTGGGCGCTTCGCTACGCCATCGGTGTTGTTGGGATTGTAAAAAAGTATATTATTCAGTTTGGCACGTGGGGGAGATGATTGAGATGTTTTTTTTTGTTTTTATAATATGGTATTTGGTTGGTCCCTTCACGGCGATGTGATTTTTTGTTATCTGTTAATCAATCCTCGCGTATGTGGGGAGTCTTTTTTGCCTTGCTAGCCATGTGCACTATATCAGTGCAACATTGTCGCATGTTGGCGCTTCTTTTTAGCGAGTTGGTGAGAGGGCATGTGGGACTAAGAGGATCTCTAGAAAATCTGGTATACGCCTATCCCGCAAAGTTGTTTACGCGCGCCCGTAAAGAAAATACGGTACCGCGAGCCCTCCGGCTGAACAGATCCCATAAACCCGTCCCGCGAATGTTTTGCGGATCGCGTTTGCGGGATCTGTTTCGTGCCGGAGGGCTCGTGGTACCGCAAATTTTTGCATAGCTTTGTAAATTCTAGATTTTCAACATCGTGAACCAAATGAAATCATAATATAAATTAAACATATGAGTATAAATGGTCAGAAAAGCAATTCACAATACAACAATCGTTTTCAATACAAGAAATGTTCAAATTCGAATAATTATTACAACACCAACTTGTTCAAATCACACAAATACATATGAATAAAAATGTGGATCTATCCCCCATAGAGTTGCCAATGATGCTTAATAAGATCATGCTGGAGTTGGTTGTGTGAATCACAGTTCTCAATCCTCTGGTAGGTGTCAAGAAATGCAGTGATCTCATCTGCGTCCCTGGTAGGCTTCACACAACTACCAGCATTGTCATAATAAAAATCTAAATCCAAATCCCTCTCATCCTCGACGATCTTGTTGTGTAAAATTACACAAGCAGTCATGATGTTTCTGATGGATTTTTATCCTGCAAGCTATCGAGACCTCGAACAATAGAAAACCGAGCTTGCAACACACCAAATGTCCTCTCAATATCCTTTCCGCAAGCTTCTTGTGCTTCGGCATATTTTTTTGTTTCTTGGTTTCGGGTTCACTAATGGTCTTCACAAATGTTGACCATGAAGTGTAAACACGGTCGGCAAGATAGGTCCCTATGGTATAGTCATGGCCACTGATGGTATAGTTGCAAGCCGGAGCTTTGCCACTAGCCAGTTGAGCAAATAGATGAAATCACTGCAAACATTGATATCATTGAGAGACCCCGACAAACCAATGAAACAATGCCAAATCCATAAATCATATGAGGCCATGGCTTCAAGCACAATGGTGGGTTTAAGCTTGTGGTCGGGGTATTACCCTGCTCAAGCCACTGGGCAGCTCTTCCACCTTCAATGCATGCAATCAATAATACCTAGCATGCCCGTCCATCCTCTCTTTTCGTTCATTGCCATGAGCTTATTTCTGTCTTCCTTGTTTGGAGCACGAAGGTGCTCCTGGCCAAAACCCCGGATAATTGTCTTTGCAAAGACACAGACGCATTTGATGGTGGTATCTTCTCCAATGCGAAGATATTCATTCACGTAGTCGGCGGGAACACCATATGCAATGACTCTCATCGCCGTTGAGATTTTTTGATATGCACTGAAGCCAAGCAAACCAGTGGCATTCCTAAGCCGAGTGAAAAAACTGTAATTCTGCTCGCAAGCTTTAACGATGCACACGAAAAGAGACCTACGCATTCGGTATCACCTATGAAATAGGTGAGCCGGATATGTCGGTACCTTAGCGAAGTAGTCCTTCATGAGCATCTTGTCGCCGAGAGCTCGGTTGCAGAGAATGCATAACCAGCCAACCGTGGATCCGTGGCGTTTTTCTTCGGGCCCTTATCAAATTTGTCCACAAGATGTAACAACACTGTGATGCGTCGCTCGGGCCGCGTCAAACCGTTTTCTCACTGAAAAGACCGACGTGGGACAGAAAAATCGATAGACGGAAAAAAGTTGCAGATGTGGAGCCATAGGCCGGAGGAGGCTGTGGGTACTAAACGGCAACGTACGAGAGATTAACTCTGCAGTTTCTTGATATAAAAAAGAAAGAGAAAAAACTGCAGTTTCTTCAATAGCGAGCTCAAGAATTGATGCCAGCACAGATGACTCAGTTGTGAGTGCGTGACCCGTGCGCCTATCCAGCACAAGGGGTTCATTGTACGTACTGCTCGGCTGGCCATGGAATTGACAACAATGAACTAGACCTAATACTGGGACTGGACCAAGAGTTTTAGACGTACAATGGCCTACGGACTCTTAGCGATCATGAAGTGACCTGTGATTCTCAACCATGATACATGATATTTGCTCAAACGCTTAATGCATTGCCCCCCTTACGCAAGTTTAATACGACGATATTTCTCCCGATACCTCTCAAGCCACAAGGATATTGTTTGTACCCCGTTCTCTAGCTATGGCGGTGTCTCGCATGGCCTTGGTTCACAAAATGAATATCCAGCTCTCAGCATGCATGTATATTTATACACGTGAAACGAATGGACCAAATATATATTTCAATGATCCCGATATGATCCTGATATAATCAATGACATCACAACCCATGTACCTCTGTGCGTTTCAATGCTTGATTGACACCATATGCTACTTCATATTTAGTCGTACCAAACGACATAGTAAGATTTTTTTTAACAGATCAAGCGGGGCCTTATATTTTACGTACTTAAGTTTTACTTTGAAGTTTCAGAGAGCTTACTTGACTACTTTTTGTCCGAGAAGAAGGCTAATGTTGCGAGGAGCAGGGGCGGAGCCAGGATTGGGCCAAGCCCCGGGCCCCAGGCTTGCTACAACATTACTACATTGTCCATGATGCTACAGTAAACAAAGTATTTACTCTTCACGTCCCGGGCCCAGCCCCCCTCCCCTCGCGCTGGGTCCTATATTCGCCACTGGCGAGGAGAAAGCAGACCTTGAGACAACTCTACTAGGCAAGGGTAAGAAGAATCCTAAGGTTGTGGCGGAGAAGACGACGCTTGAGCCCGCTCTATTGGGCAAGGCCAAGAAGGCTCGGGTTGGGACGGAGAAGGCATCTCCTGAGCATTTTCATATCACAAACATGTTTTCAAATTTGCAAAATTGTATTAATTCATGAAGTTTTTCTAAAATTCAGAATATATTTAAAATTCATGGACATTTTTAAAAATCATGATGTTTTATAAGTAACCTATTTTTTATATCGGTGTTTAAGAAACTTACAAACATTCTTTTTTTGACAGCATTTCCTAAAACAAATCTCGGAGAAGCCAATCTCGAAAAAAGAAACTAAAACAAATCGGCAGCATTTCCTAAAAGGAAACAACGTGGCGTAGCGCGTAGGCCTACGCGAAATTCCGTTCATGCCCTCAATGCTCCAACGAATTAACAGCGCAGCCACCGCGTCGCTGCCGTCTCCTCTTTTCCACTCCCACCCTGCTCGCCGCCCTCTCCGCCGCCCCCGCTCCCGAAACCCTAGCGGCGAGGATGGGCCGCAAGCGCCGCCAGCCCTCGCCGCCGCCGCCTCCGCCCCCGGAGGAGGAGTCTTCCGCCGAGGAGTCCAGCTCCGCCGAGGAGGAGGACGAGGAGGAGGAGGCGGCGGAAGCCACCCCCGCGACCCAAAATTCCCCCAAACCCCCTTCCGACGACGCCGAGGCCGACGCCGATTCGTCGGACGGAAGCGACGAGGAGTCCTCCGAGTCGGGCAAGATCGACGCCGAGGCCTTCGAGCTGCGCCAGATCGCCTCCTCCAACCCGCCGCCGGCTGCGGCTTCCAAGCTCGAATCCGACGACCAGGAGCCCACTCCGCCGGCCAAGGACAAGAAGAAGGGCAAGGCCGGGGCGGAGAAGGTGGCGCCTGAGCCCTCTCCGTCCGGCAAGGGCAAGAAGAAGGCACTCTCGGAGCTCACTCCTTCCAGCGAGGGGAAGAAGAAGCACAAGGCCCAGCCGGAGAAGGCTGCGCCGTGGAACAAGCTTGAGAAGCCTGGACAGCTCAGGCGCTGGACAGTCGAGGACGAGCTCAAGATCCTGGAGGCTCTTGTTCGCCACGTCAAGGCCAATGGCACCCAGCCGGGCGCTGGTGAGCTCGTTGCTGCGGTTGGTGGCAGCCTCGAGAGGAAGAACTGCACCAAGACGGAAATGTATGAGAAGGTGCGGAATATCAGGCAGCGATATGAGAAAGCGGTGAGCACAGGCGCCCTGCCAGAGAAAGACGATGACCTCCGCAAGTTCAGGCTCTCGGAGCAAGTCTGGGGAGCAAATGCAAAGCAGGTCGCCGCAGCCACCATGGCTCAAAATGAGGCGGCTTCCTTAAAGAGCAAGAAGAAGGGGCAGACTAGCAAGGAGAAGACAGATGGCCATTCAAAGGGTGGTACAGCGAAGGAGGCCACCACTGGCGCCGATGAAACAGAGGGCTATTCAAAGGGTGGACCAGCAAAGCAGGCCACCGAAGAGAAGGTAGAAGAAGATGGCAAGGGCAGGTCATCAAAGAAGGCCAGCACTGCTGATACTCCTGCTAAGAGTAGAAAGCGGGGAAACCACAAGGAGGAATTGGAAGGCGATGCAAAAACTGGCACTACCAAGGAGACCGTGGATACTACCACTCAAAATGGTGGCACTTTGGTGAGGAGCAAGAATGGAAAGTCTGACAAAGAGAAAGCGGATGGAGATGCAGAGAGCCCCGTGCCAAAGGAGGATATGGCTGATGCTCAAAATGGTGGCACCCTTGCTCTGTATAACAAGGAAGGCGAAGCTCATGAAGAGAAAATGGACACAGATGCTAATGTGAAAGGCACTCGCAAAGGGTTTGAGGAATTGAAGAAATTGTACCCCAACCTTACCTCTTATGTGGAGGACATCCAGGCCCAGCATCCATGTGGGGAGACGCTGAAGAGAGCATTTGAGTTCATTCCTGATGAGAAGGCATGTACTTTGGAATCCAAGATCAAGAAGCAAAGAGTAGCTGAGTTGAGGATGGAGATGCGCCGATCTGACACAAAGAAGGAAGTGACCAACATATTCATAGGATTGCTGGACTAAACCCTTCTGTTGTTGTCAAGCCATTTACGCGGTATACCACTCTGCTTACTCCTGTGTTATTATGTTTTGTTGTGATGATATATTGAAGATTTTTATATAACTCAATGTGATGCATCTTACTTTTCTAGTTTACTTCAAGTCTAGCTTTATATATCTGCAACCAAATTCCACCCACCACCCTAAAAGATTAGAAAGATTAGGCGGATGCAGGTGAGTTGGAAGTTTGGTTGGACATATATCCAGTATAATTTTGTGCAGGCAGCGAGGCACCGTGAATTCATGGCAACTGAAAGTCTGAAACAAGGGCCAACGGACATGAGATGGATTATGCATCTCATGTCTTATGCTTATATTCAATTATGGTTCCACTGTATTTAGATACACGGCTTTTTTGCAGTACTGACTTGTAAATCTTCCTGCAATTATTGTGTCGGTTACTGTTATTGTATTGTGGCTGTCAAAATATTGTTCAGGATTAAACTGCTGGTTTCTTTGATTGTTACTGTAGAGTTTGTAGTCATTTTAATGACTTACGTTTAACCTTATGTGTCAGTTTTCAAGCAACTTATAAAGTTATATAAGACAATGATTGACTAGTTAACTGACTTTAATATCGTGTTGACAACTTTTTTTGGTAACACGGCGTTTTGGACAAAGCACAGTACATAGTTTCAGGAAACTGTCATCTCTCTTAGAGATCATTTTTTGTTGCTTCCCCTTCAGTGTCCTAGAAAGAACAACTGTTGCATTTTTGTTCATGTTGGCATGTAGTTCTGAGGTCTGACATTTGACATGTCAAGTCTTGCTAAAAAAGGGCTGATTTCCTGAAAGTCAGCAGATATGCAAATTCAGTTGGAAGTTCTGACCACAGAGAATGACAAAGTATGGTGTGTTACAACCTGAAAGGCTGAAATTGTGCTGGGAGGTTCATTGCAGAGATGTATCCTAAGCCTGTTATTTCAGCAACTCTGGAAGTTGTCGTTCACACAAATTGACAGAGTCCCTAGTTTTTAGTTTTAATTTCTGTGTGTGTTATTGGATCGTGGATCAGTTTGTAGCAGTTTCAGAAATTGAGTAACTCGGTATCTTAGCCGATGTTATGCATCTTTCCTGCACTACCATGCAAAAGCTAGCATGAATATGTTGCATTGTTCTCTTATTGAATTAAGTGACTAGAGCTGTTTCTTGTAAGCGGTTGGTTAATACCCCCTCCGTTAACAATTATAAGACGTTCTGACGTTTTTATGAGTCGGATGTATAATAGACGCATTTTAGTGTCCTGTTCACTCATTTCAGTCCGTATGTAGTCCATATCGAAATATCAAAAACATCTTGTAATTGTGAATGGAGGGAGTAGTAAATATGCACTTGTGTTTTTTGCAAATGATGATCATGCTTTGTTTGATTTGTGTGCGCCCTTCCTGTACTGAAATTGTATTTCTATCGAAATAAGTGTGAATTTGCATGTTACAGTACTACATACGAGTTCCATTGCTGATGTAACTTCTGGTTCTGTTTGCTTTGATTGCCAGATTGCTGGGTAAGAAGACTGACTGAAGTAGCAAAAGGTTGATTGGACGTGGAACCGATGGATGAGCACGAGACATGGTGACGAGCTTCTATTGTCGCCGGCTGTTGTCTTGTTAATGGTGGTTGGTGGTGAGCTGACTCATACTGTCTTATGCCAGTACCTATGTTGGTGTCATGTCTAGGAAATGGTGGCGTCCTAATGCTGACTATGACTTGGAATTCCGTTTCTTCTGTTCAATGAGTTAGGTCTTATTGGCTGTGTAATGTTGCTTCTGAATTCAGTGGTAGTAGAGGCCGGAGGCCGATGGTCAGGCGTATTGGCTTTGGGTTGAGGCTGCTGGATTAAGAGCCTTCTTTTGCAGTTCTAAGCGCTGTTTTGGAGCTGTCATGGTTGTTGGATGTAATGCTGTGTTTGTTGGAGTTTGTTTTGGTTTCAGTCCTGTAGTGTTGAACTTAAGTTCATTTTGGATGATTGGCTGCGTAGCACGAAAGGTAGCAGAGGGGCAAATATTTGAATGCAGCACAAGACAATTTACCTAGTCCTGGATCAGGTGAAAACTCTTCTGTTCGGGCATAAATTAAAGCATGAACTTGTACAAACTGTTGCATGGCAACAACCCGCGAAGGATAACACAGGCTGCTAGGCGAAACAGTTCCACCTATCACCGGTGTGACGCTGGCTCCTACTGCTCTAGCCAAATCTTCAAGATAAGACAGTACACCAGCGGTCTGTTAGAAAACTGTAGGCCCGCCCAATCATAGCTTGAGCATTCATCAAGCGAGTTTTAATTCTTGAATTGCTTTGTCAAAGTTTGCTCCAGTTATCATTCCCCTAACTCCTCTACATGACTGAACTGAAGCAATATTTATCCTGATACCTCTCAGGCCCCAACGTACTTGTTTCTTCCCCCATGACCTATGCTACGGTGTTGTCTTATGAAACTCATCAGGCTCGAATCTGAAAATGTGTATGCATTTCTTGGCTTGTACATTTATACATGTGAATGGTAGGAGCAAATCGCACCTATATTCAATTATCCGGAGCAAATCGCACCTACTCTAGTACATGATAACTAATGAATTCAATGCTTGGTTGGTCTTATATACTACTGCATATTTAATGTCAAGTGCTACACTAGTACTCATGCATACATCCATAACCTATTTGACATCATCTGACATCGTTGTCAGGTTACAACAGTTGCATATTCAAGGACTTAATTACACATCTATCTAACATTATTATAAGATATTCGTATTGAAATCCTGAGCAATCGGCCTTATCTCCCCTTTCTGAATAAAACTATATAAATGACATGGAGCACACATTAATTTACTTAATGAAGGATGCCAATATATCCTAGAGGAGCAACTGCTTACCTTAGCAGTCTATGTCAATCACATATGCATTTGCCAATAGCCAACTATATGTAAATCAATTGTCACGCACATATAGATAATCATATTTGGTTACTTAGTTTCTCGTGCATATCAAACATTTACGCTAGCTCATATATTTAGGCTAAGGCAGACTCAGGGCATACTAGCATGTCTTTTTTTTAATATATAATCAAAGCACACAAGAATCAACGATGTCTTCATCCACATCCTACTATTGTCATCACCTTTGAAAATACATACTCCCTCCGTTCGGAATTACTCGTCCAAGAAATGAATGTATCTAGATGTATTTTAGTTCTAGATACATCCATTTTTGTGACAAGTAATTTTAAACGGAGGGAGTACATGGTTATAGGTAATGCCACATCTGCGATAGATGTAACCAAAGAAGTTGGATAGCTTTGTATGACTTAACCCCCTGGCTCAGGTCACCTGAATCAGCTCTAGTAACTCCAAGGCAAGAAACAATACCCATTTTTTCGTTCGAGGAATCACCGGGGGGCAAGACGCCACACCTGGATATATTTCTCGATAGGAGGCTGCTTCCGTATTCTCAGTGGTGGTAGAGGCTGGAGGCCGGCGATCAGGCCGTTCAGGCGTATTCGCTTGGGTTGAGGCTGCTGGAAAAAGTGCCTCCTTTTGTAGTTCTAAACGATGTTTTGGAGCTGCCATGGTTGGATGTAATGCCATGTATGTCAAGAGTTTGTTTTGGTTCCAGTCTTGTAGTGTTGAACTTAAGTTTGTTTTGGTTCCAGTCTTGTAGTGTTGAACTTAAGTTCGTTTTGGATGATTGGTTGCAGGAGCAGGATTCTGGAATCGTGCCTACTGGTTTTGCCTGGGTGCGTGGTGTGGCGTTTTATCAATTTCTTATTTGAAATAGGAGAGGAGAGCTCTTTAGTTTGAAAGAAAGAAATGAGCGATTCTTATTTAAATTTTGAGTCTTGCTTTGGTACACCCCCTCACAAACCGTATAAGAACAATATGGTCATCTGATTATAAGATATACCCATCTATGTATGGGGCACGTACCAGCTGTATACACAACCGATTCGCCGGCCCGTCACACAAACTGACAAACACAACCTCCGTCTTGGGCCTGGCCCATTTTCCTTTTTCTTTCTTTAACCTTCAAAACATAGTTGCGTGAGGTAGGATTCAAACTCCCAACCTCTTAGTTTACTTCCACACGCTATAACCACCTCGGACAACTATCTTGCGGTGTCTAGTTACTTCTTTTATTCTTTTTTTGGTTTCGCCCTTTTATTCTTCGATTGTATTCCTTTTTTTATTTTTCTTCGTAAAACACATTCTTGTCCCCGCGTTAACAAAATGAGTCGTGTGCGTGGTGTTAAACACATACAGTTAATGCAAAAAGAAAATATTAAGTACAAAAGGTGGGCCGTGTTTTAGTAAATGATGAAGGAAATGTCCGCATGCACAAGATGGATCGATGATTCATTCCGTGTTGTCTATATGCATGGCGTATATGTTCTCGTCGCACGAGTCACCATGTTGGTCCTAAAAAAACTAAACTAAACGCAAACGAAAAACGAGTCATGTTTGAATGAACGAATGAAACGTACACGACTGGTCCGCGCTAAGGGACGGAGCGAGGGATTCGTGTGTCATTTGAATGACTAGCTACCTAAGCTCTTTTCTTTTAATAATAATCAAAAGAAAAAACTACATACACTCTTTTCTTTTTCATTTGCTTAAATTCGTGAACATTTTCTTAAATTCCTTAACTTTTTAAAAATTCATGAACTTTTTTAATTTTGTAATATTTTATCAATTTCATGAACTTTTTTTCAAATGAATGAATTTTTTTAATTTTGTAAACTTTTATCAATTTCATGAACTTTTTTTGTCAAATTCATGAAGTTTTTTCAAATTGATGAACTTTTTTCAATTTCATGAACTTTTTTCAAATTCATGAACTTTTTTTTGTCAAATTCATGAACTTTTGTGTTAAAATCATGATTTTTTTTTTCAAATTCGTGAACTGTTTTCAATTTCGCGAACTTTTTTGTCACGTTCGTGTACTTTGTTCAAATCTTTGAACATTTTTAAACTTGCGAACTTTTCTTTTATCTATGAACATTTAAAAAAAAAGTCGGCAACTCAGGCTGGCAATCGGGCCGGGTTTGGTCGGGTCAACCTCTCCCAGACTCATGCCCGAATCCCTTGTCGGGTCTGTTGCCCGCCTAGGACCGTACCCATGGGTGACCCATGCCCGAACCCATTGAGTAACCCGACCAACTCAGGCACCCATCGGGTCTGCCATTTTATTATGTTTTCTTTTTACTCGTTCAATGCATGCCATGGTTGATGTATTTCCTCTTGACACCTCCTAGTCTCCTTTATATAGTAGAACCCCACCCACTAGACGCTAGAGCAAGCGAGGTGGTACTAAACAACCCGCTCCTATGATCAATTCACTGACATGCACGCAATAGATTTTTTCTAGGGTAGCATGCACTTTTTTAGACTATGTGTCGCATGCCTTCAGCTTTTGGAGGTTCAATAGGCTGAAAATATTGCATCGTTGCTACGTTATTCAGGGTGAAGATGGTGACCCATACCCTACCCATTCGGGGCAGGTGCCCATGAGCTCGGCCACCCATGGGTCGGATTGCCGGGTTAACCGTCAGCCGTGTAACAAGGCTGCCCTATTATATAGTCAAGATTTCTGACTCCTTCCGTGTAACCAGGTGAGATGGGACTAAATATGAACGGCAGTGTGCTGCCTACAGGTTTGAGTAAGCCAGAAGGCCATGTTCAACGGAGAGTGTTCGATGGAGGGTGTTCGAGTAGCCCAGAAGGCTCCCTTTGAGTGCACGGTTTTTTGGATCCGTCAAATGACCCCAATTTTTTACAGGATCTTATATGACCAATTAAAGGCATCATGCCAAGTTGTTTTGGTTTTCAACAAATCTAGAATTTTTGGGTAAAAAAAGTCTGATAATGGTAGGATCTGTCGCAACTTACATGCGGTGTCGAAATAGTTCAAACTTGACATGAATGCCTACTATGGGCATGTCCACCTTCTTGCAAAAGTTGGCGTCATTTGAAGGGGGAAAGTATCCGGTGCACCGGACGTCGTAGCGTGTTTAAAAAATCTGAAAAAAATGTAGCACATTTGCGCAACGTCGGTCTATGTTGTTGCAAAAATTAAAATCAAAATTCAAAACATTGCACAAGATACAAAAATAACAAATTTGGCATCAATATGTTAATGGGCCAAATCTAAAGCCCAACTAATGTTGTGTACTATTCAGTGCCAATTTTATGATTTTTGTACCTCGAGCAGAAATTTTGAGTTGAAATTTTGCGACAACATGAACCGACGTTGTGCCAATGTGCTAATGTTTTTTTAGTTTTTTTAACATTCTTGAGCGTGCTATGGTCGTCTGGTGCACCGGTAGCACCACAACCACCGGTGCACCAGATACTTTCCCCATTTGAAGGATGTACAAACATATATCTTGTTCAACAAAAGTGTGTTCGGGTATACCCGAAAGCTCCGTCGGAGAGCACATTGTTTTCCGACATCCTTGAAATGGCCCCAATTTTTTCCATGGCCTTGTATGACCAATTAAAGGCATCATGCCAAGATGTTTTGGTTTTCGATAAATTTTGCATTTTTATGGAGTTTTCCCAATAAAAAAGCTGATAAAGTCTGACGTGTCGTAACTTGTATACGGTGTCGAAACTCGTTCAAACCTGTCATGGATGCCTACCATGGGCATGCCCACATGACTGCAAAAGTTGGGGTTGTTTCAAGAATGTTTAAAACTAGATCATGTTCGACAGATGGTGCTCAAATAGGCCAGAAGGGCCCTTTTGAAAGCACATTGTTTTGACATCCGTCAAATGACCCCAATTTTTACCACCAGCTTCTGTGACCAATTCAAGGCATCATGCCAATTTTTTCAATTTTTTGACAATTCTTGTAGTTTTTGGAGTTTTCTCGGTGAAAAATGGCCTATAATTGACCGGACGTGCCGCAACTTGCATACAATGTTGGAATTCGTTCAAACGCCTCATATATTTGTGTCAAGCCGTTGCAAGAAGTTGAGATCATTTATCTATAGTGCAAAAAACAACCAGTTCAGAAAAGAGTGCTAGACAAGGCCCAATAGGTGCATTCGTGAGTATGTAGTTTTTCCTAATTTGAATACCTTTGTTATTCGCAATTTCCGTCATTATCAGCCAACATGAACACTTTCTTATATCCTAACCATTTCTGGAAATTTGTCAATAATTTTTTCATTCCAATTTGTGCATGAAAATTTTACAAGGTTCAACACTTTTCTAAAAGTGTTAAAAAATTATCAACAATATATGATGAACACATATTGCAAACCACACACTTTTTAAAAAGTGTATCTAATTTTTTGAAACACAAACATTTCTTAAATTTGTGAACAAAATATAGAAAAACAAGCACATTTTTTAAAAATTGTAAAAAACATTTGAAAACAAGATTTGTTTCTGGTATTCCAACAATATTTCAATGTTTGGAACAGGTCTATTTTTTCAAGAATGAGAATAATGAATTAAGGAAAAAAGTAAAGAAAAACCTAAAAATAGAAAAGAGAAACAAAAGGTTAGGCCTTGGCCCAACTAGGTGACCGCATCGTCCCACCTAGTTGGGCCGACCCAAGTGTCCGCGGATTTGAGAAAAGTTAATCAATTTGAAAAAAATATGATAAAAAATCGTGGGCTTTAAAAGTAAATTCGTTAAAACTTAAAAGAGTTCGTGGATTTGGAAAAAGTTCACAGATTTGAAAATAAAGTTCATGAATTTAAGAAAATGTTCAAGAATTTTAAAAGTTCATAGACTTCAGAAAAAGGTCACGATTTAAATGTTTTGCAAATTTAAAATAGAAAAGAAATGGAAAAAGTAAAATGAAAGATAAATTTATAAAAAAGGACAAAGAATAAAAAACATGCTCCTATTGGTTAGTGTTATATTTGAAAAAGACAAAAAAATGATAAGTAGACAACAGAAAGTAGTCTAGTTGGTTACCTCGCTTGTACTAAGTGTATACGTGCTGGGCTCGAATCCCGTTGAACACTCATTTTCTAAAACTTTTACAGAAAAGGGGGAAAATGTAAAATGGGCCGGCCCAAGGCAATACATGCACATGCCGCGTATTGCGCTTCGCGCAGTCGACGTGATTTTAAAAAAGACCATCCTACCCTTTATTATGAAGTGGTACTTTCACATAATTCAAAATATTTCATATCAATTAACCAAAAAATTATTATATTTTAAAAAATGTTCACACATTGGTTAGTGTTATATTTGAGGGAGAAAAAAGAAGGTAACTAGACACAAGAAGTAGTCCAGTTGGTTATACCCTTGCAGTAAGCGTACATGTGCTCGGTTTGAATCTAATGGGGCGTACATGTGCTCGGTTTGAAGGTTTTAGAAAACATGAAAAAAGTGTAAAATGGGCTGGCCCGCCCTTTTGAAGGTTTTACAGAACAGGAAAAAATGTAAAATGGACTGGCCCAGGGCGGTAGCACAGGCCGCATATCGCGCTTGGCGCAGATGATGTGCTTTTGATAAAGACCATCCTATGCTTTATTATGAAGGGGTATATGGGGGTTGTATCGAAGCGAAAGTGTTAAATTTTTGAACTGATTCAACTTTCGGGCGATCATTGGTTGTTCATACTTGGGTCCGCTTCCAAAGGATTCATTGTTTGACAGTTGTCCTTCCATGAATATATATGCATGACATAAGCAAATCTTGCAGCTGGCACTGAATTCATCCAACTTGTTGCTATAATTAATTTAATTAAGATATGATTAAGTTAAAGAATAATAAGCAGGCACTAAAGGCTTGATGATGCTTTGGAAGATATATGCAACAAGACTGAATTGTTCTTAAAGAAGACGCAATGGTGATTTTTGTGAACAAGAATTTGAATTGGACAATGTGTTAATATACATGCTTCAGGATGAGACATTGAATTATTAATCACCTTCTTTTGACCAAGGAAAATTAGAAAACAAATTACATAATCCAAGTTGAGTCCCGTGGGAATTTTATGTCAGGAATTCTGGCATAACACAATTTGTCATAAAATTGAAGCGTTCTCAGCTTCACGCAAACGGGATATTCAATTCCATGCAACTCAAGCACGGGATGAGAGATCTCTAGCATGTTTCACACTCCGCAACACATTTCTGACACAATCATGGTCAGTTTCTCCATTAATTCTCAGAGTTCATACGGACACGATTGCCACAATTGAAACACCAGGAAGCACAGTGCAGGCTTCATGGTGTGTTTATCTCACTGAGCTGATCAACAAAAAAAGTAGCAGAGGGGAAATAACACTAGTTATTTAGTGTTATTTCTAGTGTTAGTGGGCAGACCGGAAGACTTGCTGCCCCCCCCCCCCCCCGCGTCGCCCCTGCTCGGACGACTCGGGGGCCCCAAACCCTAGCTCCGCCGCGCCCCCTTTCTTCTCCCCTCCCCCTCGCCGCCGCCTGAGGCCGCCGCCGGGCAAGCCCGGGGTGCCGCCGAGGAAGGTGGCGGCGGGGCCCTGGCGCCCCTGCCTCTGCTGCGGAGGGCCGTGTTTCCCAGGGCGGCGGCCCTGGTCGGCGAGGCGTCACCGGCCCGGCGGCAGGCGGTGGCGCGGGCGTGGACCGGCGCTCCTGGCCGTGTGGATGGCGGGTGCCCTGGTGGACGGGAGCCATGGTGCTGCGGCGGCTGTGGCTCGCGGTGGAGCCAGATCTGGCCGCCCCTGCCCTCCTGTTTCGAGAGCTCCGCCCCGGCCAGATCTGTCCGGCTTCTTTGCGGGCAGCCGGATCTTCCGTCGGTGGGTGGTGGAGGCGGGGATTCGAAGACCGGGAGAAATTCCAGGCCGGCCTCGGCGGTCTTGGCGGCGGCGACGCTCTTGGCGCCGTTCCCCTCCCTGGAGGCGTCGTTAAGGTCAGATTCGTCGCCCCCCCATCCCTCTAGTCTCCCGGGTGAAAACCTCAACTCTGTTGGGCGGCGGCGGCGCCCTTGGCGTCGCGTCCTTCCTGAAGGCGCCGTTTTTGGGAGCTAGGTGGGCAGTGGGCTCCTCGGAGATGCGGTGGTTGTGCAGCGGCGGCAGTAGCTGGTCTTCTTTGTCTGCGACAAGATCTCCAGTGGCTCTTCGCCTACAGGGACGCTATGCTACTGCTCCTCCGTCCGTTCCGTTCCGGCAGCTCTTTCTCTTTCGTGTCCAGTTCGTGGGTGTTGGGTGGTGCGCTGCTCCATGAGATCATTCTGAGGATAGGCGGGTGAGCTAGGTTCCTTTCCAGATGCAGCCTGCCGGTGTCTTTCCCCCCAGGTTCAAGGGTAAACTGCTACACTATCAACGGTTCGGCGCCTTTGAGCCAGGCGAGGATACAGGGGTCTTCTTTGACAGTGGGCTGGGAGGTCATGGCAATCCGGGGCCGCTGGTGATTTGGGGACGGCGTGCCCTCCCTCGCCGTCAGAATGGCTGCTCCTGTCTCCTTCTCCCTGGTGATTTGTATGCGAATGAGGACCTACACATCCCCGAGCTGCGTGTCTCCTTATCATTTAGCTGGGTGTGTGTGAGGCTTGTGTGCTGCTGTCCAGCGCCTCTGTATCTTGTCGTTTTTTCGTTCTCTTGTGTTGGTTTCGAGTCTGTAATCCTGGCCGGTTGATGGCTTTGTTAATTCAAAGTCGGGCTCTTCTGGAGCCTTCGTTCTGAAAAAAAATATAACACTAGTGCAGAACCGGGCTTTAGTGCCGGTTCGTGACGGCCTTTAGTGCCGGTTGGCAAACCGGCACTAAAGAGTGGGGACTAAAGGCCCCCCCCCTTTAGTACCGGTTCGTCACGAACCGACCCTAAAGTGCAAACACGTGGCACGAGCCAGGCCCGTGTGCATGTAGGACATTAGTATCGGTTGGTAACACCAACCGGTACTAAATGTTTGGGTGTTTTTTTTTAATTTTTGCTTTAATTTTGTGTTTTCAATTTGGCTTTATTTTCCATTTAATTCTTTTTTGTTTGCTGGTATTTCACGATACTACAAATTGTACACGTTATGCATATATATTAAATAGATTTTCTCGTACGTAGAACCGCATATATATATATATATATATATATATATATATATATATATATATATATATATATATATAATATCATCGAATGTCTCACAGCCAACACCATTAACTATTCACACATACACATGTATATACATATACAATTTCTTCTACATGTTGCCTTGGTGCCTTCGGAGCACGATGACAAGTGGTTCATGGGGGCGGTAGCGGGTAATAGTATTCTCCTTTCGGATCTATGACCTGGTCGAGCAAAAATCCGGCTATTTCCTCTTGAAGTGCTTGTATGCGGTCCGATGGTAGGAGCTTATCCCGCACCGATTTGAACTGTTAAGAAGGAGATCAATATGCATGTGTGTTAGTTGTGTGACTAGATATCGATAATGGTGTGAATAGTATTCTGACAAAAATGTACCCAGTCTTATCTATCAGATCTGCTCCTTTCGCATGTCATCATGCGAATGTTCTCGCAAACATAGTATGCACACAGATTATTCCCTTTCGCCTGCCTCAGGGCCTTTACGAGAATGGAATTGAATCAGATAATGATTAATCAAGCATAATAATTAATTAATGATATTGAAACAAGAATTAAAGAGATGGTAGCTAGCTAGTACTACTTAATTACTTACCTTGGGTTGATGCCAAAACAACTTTTTTGGCCACGTGCCTGGAGTCACCTTGATGAACTTTGCCCATGCCCTGCCCCCCGGCAAAGAAAATTAATAAAGGGGTTATTAAATAGTTCATATCAGGAACTAATAGTTAATAATGATTGAAACTACCTGTTGACTATCCCCTTCACGATGATGTAGTCTTTATCTTCTTTAGTTAGTGAGTCCAGTAATTCAACTTTTCCTTCCTCAACTTTAATGTCTAACAAGACCCTGTGCCAACTGCATACGCACACGTTTGCTTGTCTTAATTAAGCGCGCATGTGCATAAAATTAATCAACTACCGTAAACCGTATACACTTAATTATTAACATCTAGCTAGCTAGTAAGCAAAAACAGAATTTGTAGTACAAGAAAGTGTGACTCACGGGAAGTTGTAAGAAAGTAGTATATCTTTATTGGTATTGAGGCGCTTCAAGAAGTCTAGCATGCTTTCCTCTACTTCAGCTTGAGAATGTTCAATCTGCCATATGTCCTCATTAATGGTATTTGGGTCAATGAACCCAACGCCATAGCGTTCAGATTTTTTCATTTCATACATCTTCATCCTGCATATAATACCACAAAAAAAGAATATAGTTAGGATAATTACATGTAATGATTGATCAAAATTATCACTACATAACTAGCTTGAGACTTAAATTACAGAAAGAAATCACTTACAGACAATAGCAACTGACGATAGACTTGTCGAGTGCGTCTTGATTAAATAACTGAAATAGTTCTGGATACTCAATGGCCAGAGCTTTCTCATGGTAATAATGCTCATGCTTGACATTCACCATGAGGGACTCTCGATTGGAAATCTTGGTAATGTTCATGTACCATTGATGCAATTGATACATTCTCGTTAGGAGGTCCTTGACCTTGTCTGGATGGACCAAAGGTTTGCCCCGGACATATTGCCATGCTATTTCCGATTCTTTAAGCGCAGGCATGGGCTCTATTTCAAGGAGTTATCCAACAGAGATATTGAGCATTTGAGCCTACATTATATGATCCTCTGTTATTACCACATCGCCATGCTGGGGAACGCCAACGGTTTTCCCACAATAATATTTGGCGCGCGTACTACTCCTCTCATGTGTTGTTGGCACAACAAGCGGGGGGATCGTTTGCGCCGCCTGTTCTCCCAACCGGGGAACGGTTTTCCCGCATTTTTTGCCAGCTGCTTGTTGGCTCGAGCTTGAGCTCGCTTCCTTCTGTAGTCGTGCTCGATGTGCCTTCCTGATTTGGCGCTCATAGTCCGAGTCAACAGGCTTGGGAGCTGGTTCTATAGACATACGAATGAAGTGGTCAATTACTTTCTCAGGCACTTTCTCCTTTGGCGGCGGTGCCGGTTTCGGTTCAAAATGGGCATCCACTTGGGCTTGCACTATGGCTGTGTTTTGCTCCTTAGTCATGTCGTAAGGCCTCTGAGGAAGAGGAGCGAGGCTTGGACCATATTTATATCGCTTGCCTTTGCCTGTACTTCCTGAACTACCTCGACTCGTACCGCTACGCACCAAAGCTGCAGGATGTCTCTTCTGCGATTGCTGAGACGGCAGAGACGGCTGACGTGGAGTTGGACCAGGAGAAGTGGCCTGACGATGTGCCGGACTTGAGGCAGGAGGTGTGTCCTGACACGGTGCCGGACTTGCAACCGGAGAAGTGGCATGACGCTGTGCCGGGCTTGAAACCGGAGGAGTCAACTCACGCGTTCGGGGACTTGGAGGAGGTGGCGGACTTTGAGGAGGAGTCGTCTCACGCGTTCGTGGACTTGGAGGAGCGGGAGTCTGCTGACTCGGTGGCGGACTTCGAGGAGTAGGCAGACGGCGCGGTGTCAGTGGACTTCGAAAGATGATGCAATTATTTCTCCATAGGATGATACGACGTATGGCCTCTCCCAGTGTGCGCTCATCTTCACCTCCAGGAATGTCAAGCATTAGCCCCGAATATGGGTCCATCACTTCATCAACCATGACACGATTATAGCCCTCTGGAATCGGGATGCAATGGTAGGTTGCTTCGGGGGTAACTGGAAAAGCAACGCCGTCCTCCACCTTCATGGATATGTTCTTCATTTTGGAGTGTAGCTCGCAGTTAGTGTTCTCTATGATGTCATCCACAGGGTATTTATCCAGCAGTGTGTCGCCCGGGGCAGAACCAACGCTGCTTCTCGGCATGGATGAGACGGTGCTATCCAATGCTGGACGATCATCCGCTTTCTGCTGCCGCTGCTGAGACCCCCTTTCCTGGCTAAGTGAGTCGATCTGCTGTTGCTGCTGCTGGAATTTGAGTGCCAGGTCCGCGTGCCTTGCTTCTAGGCCTGGAAGGCCTTCTGCGTTCTACTTCCTCTGCTCCTCCTCCAGCTTCCTTTTCTTCTCCTCCTCCATCTTCCTTCTTGCACGGCTCCTGTAGTCCTCGTTCCATTCTGAAAAGCCCTCATATCAGGGAATAATGCCCATGCCTCGTGTTCTTCCCGGGTGTTCAGGATTTCCCAGGGCGCGCGTAAGCTCGTCGTTCTCTCTGTTGGGCGTGAACACCCCCCTTCGAGCTTCATCTATTGCGTCAATTATCTTTTGTTCGGCTCCTTTTAGACTTGCCTTCCGCGAAACTCCGCCTGTCTTCGGGTCCAACGCTCCCCCATGCGCATAGAACCAAGTTCTGCACCTGGGGGGCCAGTGCTGGGTAACCGGAGTGACCCCCTACATCCTCCATCTCTTGCTCAGACTTATCCCACTTAGGCAATCCCATCGCGTAGCCACCTGGACCCAGCCTATGGAACTGCGTCTTTCTTGCGGCATTTGCCTTGTTTTTCATCGACCGTTCCTTAGATATTTCTGAATCCTTGAAGGTCACGAAATCGTCCCAGTGCTCTATTTGCTTCTCTAGTGTTCCCGTGAATTCTGGAGTCTTCCTTTCATTAGCGAGGTAGTTGGCCCATACAGTTTTCTTGTGGGTGTTGAATGCAATTGCCATCTTCTTAAGAGCAGCGGCCTTGACTTTCTCCACATCTGCTTCAGTGAAATGATCTGGTAGGGTGAAATGTTCCATCAGAGATTTCACAAGGTCTTTTTTGGCTCTTTTGTCGACCCAAGTAACACCTGGACGTTTAGTCTTTGGCTCTTTCCATTCTTGAATGGAGATCGGGAGTTTGTCCTTCACAAGAACTCCGCACTGACGAGGCCACTTGTTCGCAATGTTCTTAGGCGTGAGGGGTTCACCACTAGGTTTGATGGATTCGATGTGGTACTTTACACCATCCTTCAACAATCTGCCCGGGCCTCGCTTTGTCTTGCTGTCTGTAGAAGCAGGTTTGCTCGATCCGGAGGGCTGAAAGAAGAAAGATCGATTCGTTAATATATCTTCAATAAAAAAAACATGTGATGATCACCATGATGCATGCTTATATAAATATACCTCGCCGGTAGTGTTTGTTATTTGAAGATCAGCATTGTCTGTGTCATCACAAACATTGTCTGTGTCATAATCATAATCATAGTTCATGACTTCATCAGCCCGGTCGTCAAGATCGCATATCTTTTCATCACCCTCTCCGGTATTGTTAAGATATTGGGAGCCGTCATCTGCTTCATTCATATCATCTAGCCTGTGAGGGCTGCGTATGATGTCGAACAATTCCTCTTCCCTCTCTCTACCGGTATTGTCTGCCATAGCTTTTACTTTACTAATAATACAGAAGAAATATAAAACAATTTAGTATTCAAATTACAATGCATGGATGCAATTAATCAATAAGGAAAATCTGAATCTCGAATACATCCTCTCGAATATATAATCTCGAATATATCATCGTCTTAATATATATAATCTCGAATACATCGTCTCGAATATTATATATCGAATACATCACTGGCTAGGTACCTAATAAAGATCGAGTACTACAGAAGAATCTAGGGCGCCACTCGCGGTTCCTGAGGCGCGGGCAGTGCACACCCAAAGAGAAGGAACCATCACAGGATCATATCTCCGGTCATCTGCCCAAAGAACCCGCCAAGTAGTGGAGAACCTGACGTCGTCCATAGCAGCCATGTAGCGATGGACGTGCTCATCTTCCTCCCTGACACGGCGACGCACCACCTCCGGCGGGGCCGGCTGCCTCTGCACCGAATGTGGCCCACGCGAACGCCACCAAAGAAGATCAGGGTCGACGACGGGACCCGAGGTCGGGTTCCTCACAAAGCGGCGCGCCCCTCCAGGTAGCACCTCCCAGTGCCAGCCCGGCGGAGCCCAGTCCTGGACATGCGTCCCCTGAAGCATGACGTCGTCGCGAACGGGTCGACGGCGAGGATGCAGGCCGGGCATATCGTCGAGAACAAATACTATATGCCCGCAAAAAGTAACATTTTTTAAATGATTGGATTGTGATAACTAAAATTCTATATATATGCAAATTCTAACAATTTGACATTAATCTAATTCATCTAACTAAAACTAATTCTAAAATTTCCTGATTATATAACTAACATTTCCATAACAATTCTAATATTTATATAACTAAAAAATAGAAAAATTGCTAACATTTCTATAAATATTTCTATAACTAAAAAACAGAAAACATTTATAACATTTCTATAAAACTAATAGTTCTAATATTTATATAACTAAAAAACAGAATAATTTCTAACATTTCTATAACTAAAAAACAGAAAAATTTATAACAAACAAACTAATGTGTGTAGTGTGTGTGTGTGTGTGTGTGTGTGTGTGTGTAGTGTGTGTGTGTGTGTGTGTGTGTGTGTAGTACTGTGTGTGTGTGGACATGGCGGCCGGGGCGAGCTCACCGGCGAGCCGACGATGGGGCGGCGACGAAGGGGCGAGGGGACGGGGCGGCGACGACGGGGCGACGGGACGGGGCGACGACAACGGGGCGGGGCGGCCGGGGCGACTGGACAGGGCGGCGACGACGGGGCGGGGCGGGGCGCGGCGACGGGGACGGGGACGACGGGTACTAAAGGCCCCCCCCCCTTTAGTACCGGTTGGAGCCACCACCCGGTACTAAAGGGGGTGCGCTGGCTCCAGGCGGTGCGCAAGTTTAGTCCCACCTCGCTAGCCGAGAGGCTACCGCACTGGTTTATAAGCTCCAGTGCGGTAGCTCTCTCGAGCTCCTCTCCTAGTCAGGCCTACTGGGCCTACCTGTCCTCTTCGCCCAGTGGGCCTACTGGGACTTTGCGGGCCTGCATCTTGGCCCAACAAAAGATTGTGTTCCTAGTCGTATGCAGGCCGCTTTGACCCAGTAGGTGGGCTTTTTTATTTTCTAATTTTTTTTCGCTTTATTTATTTTTGTTTTATTTATTTTTGAGTTGTTTTTTTGCTGTATTTAGAGTTTCTTTGTGAATATTTTTGCTTTAGGTACAAAAAATTACAAACTTTCTGTTAGTGCTGGTAGTTTTCAAATTTGAATAGTTTAAATTTTGAATTATTTGAAATTTGTGTGAATCACTAGTTTGTGAATAACTTAACTTTGAAAAAAGTTTTGTGATTCTTTTTTCTTATGTTTAATATTAGTGTGTTTTATCATTATATTCAATTTGGTAATGCTTAGGTTATTTAAAAAATGAAATGCCTTTGTAATAGTTCAGTTTTCGTCGGAAACCCTGATACTTCGAAAGAGATTGTCCATTTTGTACACGAAGTGCATCCAGTTTTTGCCGTAACCCTCTCTACTTTCTTGCACATGCTATTTGTATGAAATTTTGATACCATGCCAACTTTCGACCTTTTCTGAGTTCATTTGAAATGGTTTTCAATTTCAGGGTCATGCATGAAAAGAATTTGTTTGCACATAAAATTTCTTCGCGTTTCAAATGCCAAAACACATAACTACCCTAACTATTACAGACATTCCCTCTTGGGTGTGAAACACAGAAAAAAGTGATGATAGTGAAGCCGATCACATCCCAGATCTTTGGATGTGAAACTTTTTCTTTGCGTCTGTCCTTTTGCGCCGTAGCCATGGAAAATCTTCATCATTTAACTGGATGCTCGGGTCAATATTCACTGTGAATGGAGCAATTTTATTAAACTTTTCATAATCTTCTGACATGTCTGTCTTGTCATCCACTCCCACGATGTTTCTTTTTCCTGAAAGAACTATGTGGCGCTTTGGCTCGTCGTATGGTCCATTCGCTTCCTTATCTTTTCTTTTTCTCGGCCTGGTAGACATGTCTTTCACATAAAAAACCTGCGCCACATCATTGGCTAGGACGAATGGTTCGTCTGCATACACAAGATTGTTGAGATCCACTGTTGTCATTCCGTACTGCGGGTCTTCTGTTACCCCGCCTCGTGTCATATTGACCCATTTGCACCGAAACAAAGGGACCTTCAAATCACCTGATCCATAATTAAGTTCCCATATGTCCTCTATGTAACCATAATATGTTTCCTTTCCCGTGTTGGTTGTTGCATCAAAGCGGACACCACTATTTTGGTTGGTGCTCTTCTTATCTTGGGCGATCGTGTAAAATGTATTCCCATTTATCTGGTACCCTTTGAAAGTCATTATATTCGAAGATGGTAACTGGGACAGCGAGTACAGGTCATTTTGAATATCGCCATCATTCAGGGCACGCTTCTGCAACCAACCGGCGAAAGTCCTCATTTATTCGCATGTAATCCAGTCGTCAGACTTCTCCGGGTGTTTGGACTGTAGAAAATTCTTGTGTTCCTCCATATACGGAGCCACCAAGGCGGAATTCTGTAGAACTGTGTAGTGTGCTTCAGTAAGAGAATGCCCGTCCATACATATTATTTGATACCCTCCTAGCGTGCCTTTTCCTTCTAGTCTGCCCTTATGCCGCAATTCAGGAACACCAATCGGCTTAAGGTCAGGAATGAAGTCAATACAAAACTCAATGACCTCCTCATTTTCATGGCCCTTCGAGATGCTTCCTTCTGGCCTAGCACGGTTATGAACATATTTCTTCAAGACTCCCATGAACCTTTCAAAGGGGAACATATTGTGTAGAAATACAGGACCCAAAATGTTAATCTCTTCGCAAAGGTGAACTAGGACGTGCGTCATGATGTTGAAGAAGGATGGTGGGAACACCAACTCGAAACTGACAAGACATTACACCAAATCATTCTGTAATCTTGGTATGATTTCTAGATCGATTACCTTCTGAGAGATTGCATTGAGGAATGCACATAGCTTCACAATGGCTAATCGAACGTTTTCCGGTAGAAGCCCCCTCAATGCAACCGGAAGGAGTTGCGTCATAATCACGTGGCAGTCATGAGACTTTAGGTTCTGGAACTTTTTCTCTGCCATATTTATTATTCCCTTTATATTCGACGAGAAGCCAGACGGTACCTTCATGCTGAGCAGGCATTCGAAGAAGATTTCCTTCTCTTCTTTGGTAAGAGCGTAGCTAGCCTGACCCTGATGTATGCCGTCTTTTCCGTGCATATGTTGCTAGTCCTCCCGTGCCTCTGGTGTATCTTTTGTCTTCCCATACACGCCCAAAAAGCCAAGCAGGGTCACGCAAAGATTCTTCGTCACGTGCATCACGTCGATTACGGAGCGGACCTCTAGGTCTTTCCAATATGGCAGGTCCTAAAATATAGATTTCTTCTTCCACATGGGTGCGCGTCCGTCAGCGTCCTTCGGAACAGGTTTTCCGCCAGGACCCTTTCCAAAGATTACCTCCAAATCCTTGACCATATCATGTACATCAGCACTAGTACGGTGGCGAGGCTTCGTCCGGTGATCCGCCTCACCTTTGAAATGCTTGCCTTTCTTTCTTACGGGATGCCTTGCCGGAAGAAATTGATGATGTCCCAGGTACACATTCTTCCTACAACTATACAAATATATATTGTCGGTATCATCCAAACAGTGCGTGCATCCGCGGTATCCCTTGTTTGTCTGTCCTGAAAGGTTACTGAGAGCAGGCCAATCATTGATGATCATGAACAACAACGCCTTTAGGTCAAATTCTTCCTGTCCGTGCTCATCCCACGCACGTACACCTGTTCCATTCCACAGCTGTAATAGTTCTTCAACTAATGGCCTTAGGTACACATCATTGTCGTTGCCGGGTTGCTTAGGGCCTTGGATGAGCACTGGCATCATAATGAACTTCCGCTTCATGCACAACCAAGGAGGAAGGTTATACAAACATAGAGTCACAGGCCACGTGCTATGGTTGCTGCTCTGCTCCCCAAAAGGATTAATGCCATCTGCGCTTAGACCAAACCATACGTTCCTTGGGTCACCTGCAAACTCCTCCCAGTACTTTCTCTCGATTTTTCTCCACTATAAACCATCAGCGGGTACTCTCAACTTTCCGTCTTTCTTACGTCTTCTGCGTGCCACCGCGTCGCCTTCGCATGCTCTTTGTTTTGGAACAAACGTTTCAACCGTGGTATTATAGGAGCATACCACATCACCTTGGCAGGAATCTTCTTCCTGGGGCGCTCGCCCTCGACATTACCAGGGTCATCACGACTGATCTTATAACGCAATGCACCGCATACCGAGCAAGCGTTCAAATCCTCGTACTCACCGCGGTAGAGGATGCAGTCATTAGGGCATGCATGTATCTTTTGCACCTCCAACCCTAGCGGACAGACAACCTTATTTGCTTCATACATACTCTCGGGCAATTCGTTGTTCTTTGGAAGCATATTCTTTATCATTACCAGCAACTTTCCAAATCCCTTGTCAGATACACCATTCTCTGCCTTCCATTGCAGCAATTCAAGTGTGGTGCCCAACTTTTTTTTGTCAGCTTCGCAATTCGGGTACAACAATTTCTTGTGATCCTCTAACATGCGCTGCAACTTCGTCCTCTCCAGATCACTTGCGCAGTTTCTCTTTGCATCGGCAATGGCCCGACCTAGATCATCAGCGGGCTCATCTGATGCCTCTTCTTCAGCTTCTTCCCGCATTGCTGGCTCAACTTCTTCCCCCATTGTTGTATCATCGTATTCAGGGAACCCATGGCCAGGATAGCCGTCGTCGTCCTCTTCTTCTTCATTGTCTTCCATCATAACCCCTATTTCTCCGTGCTTGGTCCAAACATTATAGTGGAGCATGAAACCGGACTTAAATTGGTGGATGTGAATGGTTTTTTCTGTAGAGTAACTGTGACCATTCTTATAGTCAGCACATGGACAAGGCATAAAACCATCCGCCCGCTTGTTTACCTCAGCGGCCCGCAGAAAAGTATGCACGCCATTAATGAACTCGGGAGAGCATCGGTCATCATACATCCATTGTCGGCTCATCTTCATTACACAACACCAAATAGACCAAATTAATACAAGTTCATACATAAAGTTCATATACAACACTTAATTAAATGCAACATACAAATAACTCTCTAGCTAAAGAGTTTAAATGCAACAACAAATGCGATGAAGATCGCAACTAAGGTAACAATTGATCCAACAGCATAATGATACCAAGCCACACTATCAATGGCATATTTTCTAATCTTTCTAATCTTCATCCTCATTTTCTCCATCTTGATCTTGTGATCATCGACGACATCGGCAACATGCAACTCCAATTCCATCTTCTCCCCCTCAATTCTTTTCAATTTTTCTTTCAAATACTCGTTTTCTCTTTCAACTAAATTTAACGTCTCGACAATAGGGTCGGTTGGAATTTCCGGTTCACATACCTCCTAGATAAAAATATCTATGTCAACTTGATGGGCATAATTTGTCATAAACACGAAATGCAACAACTAGTTTTAAAAGAGAATATACCACATCCGCATCATAACAAGGACGAGGGCCGACGGGGACGGATATCAAAACCATGGCACTATGTATAACAAACAACGTACGGGTAAGATAATTATACGAGTAACTATATATCCAAATCACATAAACATCAATTTGGTAATGTAAAACATTCATGAACAAGAGCCTCACCAGAAGGTGATGCCGGCGACGGGACGGTGCGGGCGATCGACGGTGGTTACGACGGAGATTTAGAAGGCACTGAGTAAACCACACCTACATATGCAAACTAAGTGTTATTTTTGACCTCAAAATGCATATAAATCAAATACTAGCAAATATAATTATTCCTCCCAAATTAATCACTATACAAAGCATTGCAAGAGCTAATCTAGCAATGAGAGTTGAAAGGACAAAGTTGCTAACCTTTGTGATCATTTGAATGGATGGGGCCTTCAAATCTTGACAAATTTTGGGCAAAATTTGTGAGGAGCTCGAGGAGAGAGGGGGAAGAACAGAGGAAGTGAGGGGAAAGGGGAAGAACAGAGTGGCTCGGGGGGACGAAGGGTTTATGTACGTCGACCTTTAGTACCGGTTCGTGCCACGAACCGGTACTAAAGGTGCTGGACGGGCCCCAGACTGACAACACCCTGCCACCACCCTCTTTAGTACCGGTTCGTGGAACGAACCGGTACTATAGGTTCGCCACGAACCGGTACTAATGAGAACGGCCGGCTAGCCGTTGGAACCGGCACTAATGGACACATTAGTGGACACATTAGTGCCGGCTCAAAACCAAATCGGCACTAATGTGTCTCATATTAGGTCCTTTTTCTACTAGTGTAATTTAATACCTCACAGGTCAATTTACACGGCCGTCAATCGGGTGAAAACTCTTCTGATTTGGTAAATTGTCAGATTACACGACGAGTACGGTCCTGTACCATGCCATCACAGACTAGATTATTTTCTAAAAAGCACTAACCTATGAAACGACAAAATAGGTTGCTTGGGGAAACAATGAAGAACAATGCCACCTATCACCGACACGGCATAGACCCCACTTCTCTAATCACATCTTCAAGGCAGTACAAAAACAGTGTACCAGAGGGTCATTGGCGCACAAACATGTATGATTTGTCATTTGACTTGTAATGCCCAAGTAGCTTCACAGAAACTTGCTAAAGTTATTGATCCACTACCTCCTCTATGCCATTGCATTACATCAATAGTTGTCCGCATACCTCTCATGCCTCAAGGTTCCTGAGCCCCCCCTCTCCATATGCTATAGTGATGTCTTATAAAACTCTGACTAACCTGAATGCTCAAAATATGTATACATGCCTTGGCTTGCATAGTTATACATGTGAATGGCCGAAACAAATCACACCTATATTCGATGACCGCGAGACTATCACAATCATTGATGAATTCAATGCTTGGTTGCACTTATATGCTAGCTCCATACTTAATATCAAGTTATATAGTAACAATACCGGTATGTCCATTTGATTGAAAATGAGTGAACTTTCATATTCCGTGTAGAGGCACGTGCCCATAACTCATTTACACATTGGTCTAACATCGTTGTCATATTACAACACACGCATACTTCTAGGACTTAATTACACCTCAACCTAATATTGCTATTAGATACTAATAATGAAATCATAAACAATCAGCCTTATATCTTCGTTCTGAATAAGACCATATTAAATGACATGGATCACACAAGGATGTGCTTAGTCAAGAATGCTAACACATCCTATATGGCCAACTACTTAACTTGACAAACTATGTTAGTTCTATATGCATTTGTTGCCAACTACAGGTAAATTAATTCTCACCCACACATAGAAAATATGATCCAGTTACTTGATTTCCCGTATATTCAAACATTCACGCTAGCTCATATATTTAGGCCAAGGCAGATTAACAAGATTGTATCATGTTACTATAATGAGATCACACAAGAATCAACAATGTCTAAATCCACATATTATTATCATCATCATCTCTGAAATGCAAACATGGGCTAGGGATAACGTTACGTCTGCAATAAATATAACTACCACAGGAAATTAACATACAAAGAAGTTGGATAGCTTGTGTATGAATTAACCTTAGGCTCAAATCACATGAATCATGTCTAGTAACTCCAACACAAGAAAGCAACCAGGAAGCAGAACCCAATTACTAGCCTATGATTTGTTTCCAATCAATGGGCACTTCAATCGCCCAAGAGAACCATTTAGTTAAATACCACCTTTTTCTAAGCTTTCCTCTTGTTTTGGCTTTCAACTACTGCCAAAGCAGGCCACAACCTTTTCTGCAGCCAAAAATTTCAACCAAGTAGGTCTTGAAATTAATATTGGTTTCATGTCGGCCCCCAATACACGGAGCTTTCTTAACCAAAAGAACTTCTTGCCCAGTCATGCGTCTCTGCCTTTTTCTTCACATGTGTTGAGAATTGTTCCTTAGATCTGAGGCATGGGCTACTGCAATTGACATGAAGAATAAGATGTGTGACGAGTCTCCAACTTTGGCAGCCCAAAAAACCGCTTCACGATTGAAGCGTAAATGCACATTACCTTCTTTGGGCAGCTCAAACCTTATGGTCCCTAGCACAAAGGGTCATTAAATGGCCAAGGATGCCATTCTGAAATGGTATAGCAATAGGCTACATGGAGAGTACCATGAAATGGATCAAAATAGTTAACTGATTAACTTGGAATTTTTTCTAATGATGTCTCAAATTATTTAACCTGCATCTTCTATTTACCAAGTTGTGTGTAGTAGCCAAGTTTATCCAGGATGCCTGGATAACAATTTTTAAATTTAAATTGTTTTAAGATGATATAGTATTAGTGGCTATATTAGTCTTAGAACCTAAAAAAAGACGCACAATTTTTTCTCAAGAGTGGCATCTGTTTTGTTCCACATAGAGATGTTCTAATACATGCATAATCTAATTCTTGGTTCGCTCTTCAAGGCTTGTTTTATAAGAGTCTTTGCTTCAACCGTGGAGAAAGATGTAGTTCCATTATGGTCTTGTTATTTGTTTGGTTAACTGAAATCTCGTTTCCTCTCAACGAAAAAAGTGCCTCGCTCAAATTTTCAAGAAAGAGGTTTTATTAATGCATCAAGTGGAGCCTCACAATGTATGTGCTTAAGTTTTTCTAGGAAGTATCGATGAGTACACTCTCTACTTTCGTGTGTATGGAATAATTAACATCTAATCATCACGTCAGGCAAAACCACCTCAATGTGAATAGACAGATAAAGCAATCTGTTCTTAGAATTTAGGGGTGTCCTCTAAGTGGTATATAATTGAGTTCACGGTCAAAATTAAACTCCTATGATACTTGTTTTAGTGGCAACTCACACTATAGTTAATGGTGGTAATATACACTTATTTGAAAACATGGTTTACATACAAAAGGAGTTAACGTGACATTAACTAATTATTGACAAAGCTAGAGATATCACATTTTGAAGAGACCGACTTCGCTTGATTTGTGTATCTCTGACACCCTCTATTCAATTGTAATAAAGCAATATTTCTCATGATACCTGCCAAGCCTCAAGGTCCTTGAACTGATATAGTGGTGCCTTATTTAACTACCCTAGGACTTATTCTCAAAGTGTGTATACATTTGTTGGCTTGTATATTTATAAATGTGAGTGAATGGATCGGATCACACCTATATTCGATGTTCATGATATGATCATGATAACTGATGAACATCACGATCTGTGTACATGCATGCATTTCAATGCTTGGTTGGTCTTGTGTTTTATACCAAGTGATATACTAGTGTGTCTATTTAACATGAAAAAAATGAGAGAACTAGTTATATACTCGTGTTTCATATGCTACTCCGTATTTAATACTCCCTCCGTTCCATAATTATTGCCGTGGTTTTAGTTCAAATTATGGAACGGAGGGAGTACCCAGTGATATACTAGTACGTCCATTTGATGGGAAAATGAGAGAAATTTCAGACTTCAGACAGAGACATATGCAATTTCAAGGACCTTGATCTAACATTACCAAGTACATCCAAAATTTATTTGCACGCTGATCTAACATTATGGTCAGATTACAACACACACATGTTTCCAGGACTTAATTATACATCGCTCTAACATTGTTATCAGATATTCATACTGAAATTTGTGAAGATTGGCTTAAGCGTCTTAACCTCGATGTGAGGGGACGCAGGATAGCGCACACAATTGAGGATGTTGAGATTACAATCTTGGAGAGAAAGAAAGTAGAGGTAAGGCTACACATGGTTATAGGAGACAGAGATAAGATCCTGCACCTAACTACCTAGTCTAGATGCGAACACATATGTAATATACTATCTACGTTACAATATGTCACGATACAATGTGTTCAACAAAATCATGTCAATCAGCCTTCTCTCCCTATTATGAATAAGACTATATGAATGCCATGGATCACGCAAGGACGTACTTAATGAAGCTTGTGCCAATTAACCTTATCTCTACTTACCCCGCAAAAAAAAAAACCTTATCTCTACTTACTTTCTCTCCAAGATTCCTTATCTCTACTTAATCAAGCTTATGTCAATATCTCTTACCTTAGCAGTCTGTGTCAATCCCATATGTATTTTCCATTATCCAATTATATGTAAATCAATTTTCACCCACATATAGATAACCAGATTAGGCTGTTTAATTTCTCATGAATATCACACGTTCATGCTAGCTCATATATTCGCCAAGCGAGATTCAAAAGATAGTAGCAGGTAACTAGGCATTGTTTATCCCTTTCTCCAATATTATTAGTTCTCTGTAATACAAAGATGGTTAAGGATAATGCTACAACATTCACGTGCATGATGTGTTAGCCGTTGGAGCTCTAGGAGGAGTTGTTGTTACTGGTGTGGTGTTGTGTGGGCTGCGATAAGAACTGAAAGTAGACAACATCTTCGACAATGTAGTTGTGCGACCATTCACACATGACACATGAGGAAGACTCATGGCAGAGGCCGGGAAGTGAAAATCTCCCCATTTTTAGACCGAGTCATTCCACCCGACACTTTCATCGGCGTTTGACCAAGCCCCTCGCGTCGCCCCCGTCCTGGGCGACTCGGGGGCCTCCAACCCTAGGCACAGCCGCCGCCCCCTCCTTCTCCCCTCCTCGCGCCGCCGCCGGGTGACGCCGCCGGGTGAAACCCGCGTGGCAGACGGCGGCGGCGGGGGGATTCCCTCTCCCGACTCCCCTTTGTCCGCGGGCGGCGGATCTAGGCGGCAGGCGGCGGTGTCCTGCAGCGGCAGGCCTCGGCGAGCGGTGGCGGGGCGCGGGGCACGCGGCAGCGAGCCTCGGCAGGCGGTGGCGGCTGCGCGCGGGGCAGACTCCGGGGCGGCGGCGCGGGCTTGGATCCATCGCGGATCTGATCTTGTGGGCGCGGCCTCGGCATCCCCTGCTCGGCCGGCGGGTCTCGGTGGGGGGGCTTCTCCGTGCTGAGATCTGGCAAGCGGGATCATCCAGATCCCGGCAAGGACGGCGGCGACCCGTGCACGAGAGATGGAGGTCTTCGATCAGATCTGGGTGAAAACCTGCTATTGGCTATTGCCAAGGCCGGCGATGGCGACGCTGTCTGCGTCGTTCCCTTCCTGAAGGCATCGCCGTGGAGATGTTCAAGGCCACTCTCTGCTACCTCCGGGGGAAACCCTAGATCAGTAGATCGGATGACGGCAGCTCTCTGGTGTCGTTTCCCCCCTGGGGGCGTCATTCTTGGAGGAGCACACAGACTCGAGGGACTAGAGGACGGCGATTTTGGTGGAGCGGTGTTTCATCTTACACATTGATGGTACCGGATCTCGACGGCATGGTGCTTTGGAGACTCGGTGCCTGATGTGCGGAGATGGACTCGTGCAGGAGGAGGATGCTGTCTGGCGTCATGGGGGCGTCGATGGCTGAGTGGCCAGACAAAATAGAAGCCTCGATTTGATCTGAAGATGGACTTGTGGAAGATGGCGGCAACGACACACGAGTGCGTCTGGCCGGATTGTGCCCCAGACCCGGTATGTGGCTCGGCTGGGGCTTCCGAATATGTTTCGGCTTCCGGCTTTTGATGTTAGGCTTAGGTGAGTGGTTTGGGTAGTGGCCCAGCTAGCACCCCTTCATCATTTTGGTTAGGAGTAGCGGCATGTGTTGTCAAGATGGTGGATTCAGACACATTGTTGTAATACTTTGTAAGGTCCTAGAATAATCGATAAAGTGGCCGTATGCATCTCCCAGATGCAGAGGCCGGGGGTCATCCTCCTTTTCTAAAAAAAAACATGAGGAAGACTCATATCAATTTTGACATGGGCCAGGAGCGAGCATGAAAAACCCGTCCTCTCTGCGTCCACACAGTTTTTTTAGTCACACTGCCGTTTGGACAAAGGTACAAAGGTTCAGGAAATCTGAATCTCTTGTAAATTTTGTTGCTTCCCTTCAGTATGCTAGAAAGAAAATACGTTGCACTTTTGTTCATGATGGCCTCTAGTTTTGAGGTCTGACATTTGCCATGTCATGTCTTTGTGGAAAATGGCTGATTTCTCGAAACTCAGCAGGCAAATTCGGTCTGAAGTTCTCAACAAAGAGAATCATAAGGTCGGGTCTTGATGCTTCAGAAGGCTGAAATTGAGTTGGGAGGTTCATTGCAGAGATGTGTTGTAAGCCTGTTAAATTGAGGTTATTTTAGCAACTCTAAAAGTTCTCGTTCACACAAATTGATGATAACGTTTGCATACTTAGCTTGTAGTGTTGATTTGTGCGCCTTATTTGACCGAGGATCAGTTTCTAGCGGCTTAAAAAAGTGAGGAACTCAGTATCCTGGCCGAATGTTATGCATCTTTCATGTACTACCATGCAAAAGACTTGATATGTGGCACTGGCCTCTTACTGAACGCAATGTCTAGAGTTGTTTCTTGTAAGCGGTTGGTTTAGTAAGTGGTTGGTTTTGTATCCAATTGAATCTGCACATACAGTGAACTTTTCTACATCACATTAGAATGTGATAGTGATATACAATGTACAATTGCTGATGCACCTCTAGTTCCCTTAGCTCCGTGTGTCAGATTTCTAGGTAGAAAGACTGACTCAAGTAGTGAAAGGCTAATTCAATGTGGTGACTAGCTTCTATAGTTGCCGACTGTTTTGTTGTTTCTGGTTGTTGGTGGTCAACTCACATTGTGTCAGGACTGAACTCCGAAGCGGAGTCGAAGAGCAGAGGAGATAGCTGAGAACCACTTCACTAAGCTATAACAAAACTGTCCGCTATCACCTAACTGAACACTTGGAGGCCGACAGATTTGTAGCACTCATCATTTGACTTCTAATGTGCAAATAGCCTAACTAAATTTTGCTTGATATGCACTGCCTCCTCTCTGCCGTTGTAATAAAGCAATGTTTGTCCTGATACCTCTCATGCCTCAAGGTTCTTGCTTCTTCCTCCCCACATCCCCATGCTCGATGCACTCACCTGGCATGAATTCTAGTGTGTAGAGACATTTCTTGGCTTGTATATTTATACATGTGAATGACTAGAGTAAATTGCACCATCAAACAATCATGATAATTAATGAATTCAATGAGTGGTTGACCTTGTATGTTGCTCCATATTTAATACCAAGTGATATACTAGTATGTCCATTTGACGGAAAATGAGAGAAATTTGAGACTCGAGACAGAGACATGTGCATATATCCAGAATTTATTTACACATCGATCAAACATTGTTGTCAAATTACAGCACATGCATATTTCCAAAAGTTAACTACAGATGTACTCCGTCGGTCACATACTAAATGTCACTCAAATGGTTAGATACATCCAGTATCTAACATTGTTATCACCCTTATCTCTCCACTATGAACAAGACTACATAAATGACATGGACGACGCAAAGAAGTGCTCAAACATACAATACATCGACTACTTACCATAGCAGACTGTCAATCCCATATGCAACTGCCATTAGCCAACTATGGGTAAATCAATTCTCACCCACATATAGTATTCAAATTCTGTTACTTAATTTCCCTGCATTCACACATTCATGCTAGCTCATATATTCTGGCTAAACCAGATTAAGAGGATAGTAGCATGTTATTATACTACACAAGAATCAACGATGTCTTGAATCCACATTATGATCGGCATCATCTCCAAAATACATACATGGTTGCATCCACGATAGATATAACCAGGATCAGAAATTAAGATCCCCAAAAGTTAGATAGTTTGTAACCGCAGGCTCAGGTCACAAGAAAGCAGCCAACAAGCAAAAACCAATTAGTCCATCGGTTAACCAACCTATAATTTATTCCAATTAAGAGATAACTCAATTGCCCAAGAGAAACATTTCGTTATCTTGTTATTACCTCCTTTTTCCTATGCTTGTCTCCTGTTTTGGTTTAGAACCACTGTCGAAGAAGGTCACCACCTTTGCTGTAGCCAATCATTTTATCCAGTCAGGTTTTCAAACTAATATTGATTTCATATTGAACACCCGATACACGAAGCCGTTTCAACCAAAAGAACTTCCTGGCCAATTCATGTGTCTCTGCCTTTTTAACCACAAATACCTTCTTCACATGTGTTGAGAACTGCTTCCTGGATTTTTTATCAATATGAGGTGATCGTAACACAGTGTATAAGGCTTGTGATTCAGGCAACCCAATCTTGTGTGTGTGTAAGGCTCAAGCCCCTTCAGATTTTTCTTTTGGTTACTGAAAGATTTCATCACCATGCATATCTTGGCAGGCAAGTTCTGGGAGTGCATCCTCCTTGGCTTCCTTGGTCTCCTCAATAGGCTTGTGAAGCTACAATAATGAGCAGACTTGATATTATTAATTACAAGAAAAGAAGTATCAAATGTGTTATCTACTTTTCTTCTCAGCAATAAGACTTCTAGCCTTCTTCTAATACTACTCGTGCTCTACAGTTCATTGAAACTAATATTTCACTTGGCGAGATATATGTAGCGAGTTAATCCACTACCAGAAGTCATGAGAAAATCTATAATCTTTGAAAAACTAAGTCTAAAGACAACCTGTGGAGGAGTAAGACAAATATCATCAGGGATTATTCTGAAAAACCTGCCAAAATTCAGTTTCCCTTACTCATAAGTCATAACATAGGATGTGTTTAAACTTTGATTTTAATCACAGACGGAACAAGTTCAGAGTTATATGTACATTTGTTCTGGAAGTTTTTGTAATTTTTGACAGCGGATTGCATGACGATTGCACCCAATACATCTCGATGTTGCTACAATGATCGATCGTACAATTTTAGTTTGCAAAACGTCTGCATGAGCTGTGTTGTTTAAACAGTTCCCACAAATGAAAATTGTTATCATTATCAGGTGCTAATGGGCCACGTGGTTTCAATGAACTTTTCCATGCTTGTTTTTGGGTGAATTGTAAAAATGACTAAATATAAGCAAAATATAAGCATGTGTGTGACTGTGTGTAGCATCATGAGGCGCACAAGTGCAGATCTCCACCAAAACAAACTGCCATCCATTTGTCACATTTCACACGCTAGAGTACGGCGACGCAGCCGCACAGAGCAAAAAAATACAGACGAATAACGATAGTCGCATCAATCAAGAACAAACACGAGGGAGGGTGGGATCCGAGAGGTAATCCAAGCCTAGTTTGCCTCGGAGCCGAGACGGCGCACGGTCGCCAGCCTCTGCACGAGCCTCGTCAGGTCCGGCTGCTTCCTCCTCCATAGCTCCTACACGAACCTGTAGGCGCCTGCGAACCACGCATCCGTAAAAAACCGGCAAGATGGCGGGGGACATGGAAAGGAGCTGACAGAAGGAGGCGCTCACCCATGGCGGCGGTGAGGTGGAGTTTGGAGCTGGGGAAAAATGGTGGCAGTCGGATGGGCTAGGGCTCTGGAATGGTTGGTTGGGCGTCTGCTGGTGGGTCAGTCGTGCTCTCGTGGGCCGGGAAGCTGGCTTTTCAATGTCAAATTGGTGTGGACAAAAATGTTCTTTCATCTGTTCGTTTTCTTTGTCTAAAAAAAACATGTTTGTTTTCTCTCCCCTATAAAAAACTTGTTTGTTTTCTCTGCTATTAATCCGGTGCATTCGGTCAAACTGGCAAATTGCTAGTAAGAACGGTCTCTTTCCTAAAAAAACTCAATGGAATCCGATTTGAACTCAAAATTGTTTCCTTTGAAAAAGGAGGATAACCCTAGCATCAGCATTAATCGATGCAGAGCATCTTATTATTATCATTCAATAGAGTCTGACAACATAAATATATGGATCGATCCGAAGCCACCTATCTGACAAATAAAGTCGAACACCTACAATCTTAATAATGTGACCGAACCGCATGAATGCGCATGAATGTGCCTCATGCAGCTGCTCGACGTCAGGCAGAGAGCACACTACCCATTCTGGCCAACCCGCATCATGCGCACGCTCTGGATCCGCCGTCGCCATCTTGCACCGTCACATCTGCAGTAGTGATCAACCTATTGACCTTGTCAGGCCCAATAGCCGCCAACCAGCAACAACGTTAGATAACGCCACCAGCCCACGCGTGTCCATCAACCCGAGTCCAATGCCGAGACTCCACTGTAGCAGGTCGTCGAGACCTGTCGTCTTCAATGCGGTAGATACAACACCGTTCCACCTATTGGCCCCTTTAGTTAGTACCTACTCCAAAACAATGCCCCCAAGAAGGAGAACAACACTAAAGTCCCCATCATCAGCCGATCGGGGAGACCCAGATCTAGGGTTTCCGCTGAAGCAGATGCCGCTAGAGGGAGAAGGGCGCACCATCAGCAGCTGCAAACGAGACCACATTATGCCTATCACCACAATGCTCTGACGACGACACCTTCAAGAAAGACACGACGCACAGAGTGTTGTCACCGCCCACCATAGTTATGGTTTTCAAACGAGTCACGGTGACGTGGGAAGAGGTAGGGGCGTAGGGCAGACCCGACCGACTGATGTCTCCAAGAAGAAAACCGGCTCCCTCGGGTGCTGGCGCCGTCGCGGCCGGCCGTAGCTGACCATAGGGCAAGTCTCGAAGCACTTTTTTTCACCTCCACCAAACGGACCCAAGTTTTTTCACACAATATTTTTAAATAGGAACATTTTTTGGTATTCCAAAAAATATTTCAAAAAATTTAAACAGGTTTCTAAAACAAAGATAAAGTTAAAAAATGAGAAAAATAAGTTGACTAAAAACAAAAAAACCAAAAAAACTCTTAGGCATTGGCAGAACTAGGCGACGTCATCGCGCCTATAAGCGCCTGTTAGGCCGGCCCAAGCGTTCATGGATTCAAAAAAATCACTAAAAAAGGTGCAAAAAAGGTTCGATAAATGTCAAATGTGTAGGATTGCCTCGTGTTTTGACCAATGCTAGATGGGCGGCTCAAACACGCGCACAAGGGTAGGGGCACAACCTTGTTTTTTTCACGTTTTTGTTTTTGTTTTTTATTTTAATTTTGTTTATGCTTGAAAATATTCTAAATAATTATATTTAAAAACATTTACATAATAGTTTTGAAAAGAATGTTAACCAAGCATTTGAAAAAATATTAAATATGTACAAAGAAAATATTTCTCATGTATACAAAAAATGTCTACAAAAAATATATAATGTGAGTGTAAAGTTGAAACTGTATTTAAAAAAAGTTAATCCAAGTATTTGAAAAATATGTTAAACAAGTATATCATAAACTTTAATCAAGCATTTGAAAAATGTTAAATGTATATACAAAAATGTTGACCATGTATTGAAATGTCAAACTTGTATTTGAAAAATGTTAACCAAGTATTTGAAAGAAGCGAAATGTGATGCTCAAATCTACAGATGTCTACCATTATCCTGCTAAAAGGTGATGCTCAAACCTACAGATGTCTACCATCATGAAGTTAAGATTAGATTTATTTTTTATTGCAAAGGTTAAGATAAGAAGATATTAGAGGCATGATAATACACAAACAAGGGAAAATTCTATGTTTAAAAATATGAACCTTGTTTCTACACATAATTTCATTGCAATTATTGTTTTTCGTAGTAGCTTGCCGGTTGGAATTGAGATAAGTACACAGTGATTTAATATTTTTACATGACACATATGGTCTTTTGTTGGTTAATTAGAATTAAGACAAATCCCTTCTCATTCTTAGGTGTCTTATTTTTGTCCATGTTTGGGGATATTACTGTTGATTGAAGGTATTGGGAGTGAGATCAGAGATGAAAAGTCCTCTTCAAATGTATGTGTGCCGAATCAAGTCAATGACTGGATTCGCCCTTGCTAGTGGGTGGGCCTACAGACTGAGCTATAGTTAGCAGGAGGGTGCTTGCCGAACCCCGGTGCCTATTGGGCGTGCCTACGGGTTGAGGTGTGGGGTTGCGGAGGAGGTCTCCATGAGCGGCCGTTGTATTTTGGTCACGCTCATCTACGTAAGGTGGTGTTATTGCCTGATTGTGGTCGTCGGTTCCCTCTTTATGAATGCAACATGGTTCGAGTCCACATGAATCTGTCTGTGCCAAACGCAACTATAGTGGGCGCAGAGCGCGCCTTACCATCTAGTTCAATTTCATGCAACTCAATGATGAGATGAGAGATCTCTAGCGCATTTCATACTGCACAACACATTTCTGGCACAATTAGTGTTAGTTTCTCCACAACTACTAACAGATTAACACAATTAACATCAGGAATCATGGTGCAGGCTTCATGGTGATGTTTATCGTAGCAGACAAATTAGGAGTTCTTTCTTGGTCATTGGGATCCATGGATAATTTAGAGTACTATTTAGGGATAGATCATACCTATTTTTATCCCCTCGAACAAATGGAAATGATTGAAGTTTTTCCATTTGCAATCGTCTTAGGCCTAATTCCTATTACTTTAGCGGGATTATTTGTGACTGTGTATTTGCAATACAAGCGTGGGGATCAATTGCATCTTTGATTGAGTCATTTTCATTTTTTGATTGACCTCTCTGGTCTGGAGGAGGTCAAATTGGAGTTACACTTCAATTTTGTTAAGTTATTTTCCTTTGCTTCGATAAGACAGAAGGAATCACGCTCTTAGGATTTGAAAGAAAGGTAGTAGAGGGCTAAATATATTAATACCCTACAAGACAATTTACCTGGTCATGAATTGGGTGAAAACTCTTCTCATTTGGGCACATAGCACGATCTTGAGCATGCCATCACAAATTGCTGAAGCCCAACAGCCCATGAATTATAAAGCAGTCTGCCTAGTGAAACAGTCCAGCTATCACCGGTGCGACGGAGGCCCCTACTCCTCCTGTAGACACGCCTTCAAGGCAGTACAAATGCAGTCTATAGGAGGGTAGTAAGCCGACAAACTTGTAGAATTCATCAAGAGAGGTGTAATGCTCAAATAGCATTGTTTAAGTTTGCTCCACTTGTCGATCCTCCGCCTCTTCTATACGGTTGCACCAAAGCAATATCTAGCCTGATACCTCTCAATCCTCAAGGTACTTGTTTCTTCCCCCATGATTTATGATACAATGTTGTCTTACGAAACTCATATGGCCTGAATTCTCAAAATATATGGACATTTCTTGTCTTGTATATTTATACATGTGAATGACGGGAGAAAATCGCACCTATATTCAGTTTTGTGAGATGATCATGATAATTAATGAATTCAATGCTTGGTTGGTGTATGCTACTGCATATTTCATATCGAGTGCTACACTAGTACTGATGCATATATCCAATACTTACTTACACATAATCTAACACTGTTGTCAGATTACAACGCATGCACAATTCAAGAACTTAATTACACATCTGTCTAACATTATTATAAGATATTCATATTGAAATGTTGAGAAATTGGCCTTATCTCTCCTTTATGAATAAAACTATATAAATGTCATGAAGCACACATTAATTTACTTAATGAAGGATGTCAATACATCCTAGAGGAGCAACCCCTTACCTTAACGGTCTATGTCAATCACAGGTGCATTTGCCGATAGCCAACTATAGGTAAATAAATTGCCACCCAAATATAGAAAATCATACTTGCTTACTTAGTTCCCCATGCATATCAAACATTTATGCTAGCTCATATATTTATGCTAAGGCAGACTTAGGGGATACTAATCATGTTTTTTTTATAATCAGAGCACACAAGAATTAACAATGTTTTGATCCACATACTATTATCGTCGTCACCTTTGAAAATACATACATAGTTACAGGTAATGCCACATCTGCGATAGATGTAACCAAGATCAAAAATTAAGACTGCTCGCAAGTTCAAGCTCTTGGAGAAAGACTAGGGAGAAAATTCAAAGTAGGTCGCTGCAGCCACCATGGCTCAAAATGAGGCTGCTTCCTTAAAGAGCAAGAAGAAGGGGCAGAGTAGCAAAGAGAAAACAAATGGCCATTCAAAGATGCACTTGTGTTTTGCACGGATGGAGTAGTGAATATGCACTTGTGTTTTTGCAAATGATGATCTCAGATGAGCACGTGCATCCATGCTTTCTTTGGTTTGTGTGCACCCGTCCTGTATTGCAATTGTATTTCGGTTGAGATAAGTGTGTATTTGCATGTAATAGTAATATATGATGTTCAATTGCTGATGTAACTTCCAGTTCTGTTTGCTTTTATTGCCAGATTGCTAGGTAAGAAGACTAACTGAAGTAACAAAAGGTTGATTGGACGTGGGTGACGAGCTACTCTTGGGCCGCCCGTTGTTGTACTCCCTCCGTTCTTAAATATAAGTCTTTGTAGAGATTCCACTATGGACCACATACAGATGTATATAGATGCATTTTAGAGTGTAGATTCACTCATTTTGCTCCGTATGTATTTCATAATGAAATCTCTATAAAGACTTATATTTAGGAACGGATGGAGTATACAGTTGTTCATGGTCCGCTGGCTCGTACTGTCTTTTGCCAGTACCTATGTTGGTGTCATGTCTAGGTAATATGGCATCATAATGCTGACTATGATTTGAATTTTAGTTTCTGTTCGCTGAGTTGGCCTTACTGGCGGTGTAAGGGCATCTCCAGCCGTTGGCCCTCCAGGAGGGGCAAAAAATCGCCCCCTGGGAGCGCACCGGCGCTAAACCGCGCACTGGGGGCGTGATGCCCCCAGTCGCGGCGCCCACGGTATTTAAAAAAAATTTAAACACGGCGCAAACACGGCGCAAATTCATTGCAAACTTCGGCGAGTTTGTTCAAACTTAAACATATTTTACAAAAAAAAGAAAAAACTACCGTGGGCTACCCCGCCATCTCCCTCGCCGCCTGCCTCGCCGCCCGCCTCGCCGCCCCGCCCACGCGGTTCTACATGCCGAGGAGGCTGTAGAACCGCGTATAGTCACCGCCGCCGCCGTCGTCGTCGTCGTCGTCGTCGTCGCGGTCGCCGCCGCCCCCATCTACGCCTTCGCCGTCCCTGCTGCATCCCTCCCCTGGTTGGCGCGGCTGGTTGGACGGTCCGGGGGCGGCGTCATCGTCGTCGTCGTCGCTGTCGAGGACCACGACGCCGTGGGCGTCCTCGCGCCCACGCTTGCGGGCGGCGATCTCCTCCAGGGCCCGGCGCTGCCGGACCATCTCGTCGCGGAGGTAGTCTTCCCGCGCCCACCGCATGGCGTCCTCGTCGGAGAAGCCGCGCCGGGCTATCTCCTCGTACTCCGTGGGGAGGCCGGGCTCCGGCTTGGGCTCGACGAGGACGAGGCGGCCGGTGGATGGAGAGGCGTTGGCGCCGCTGCGGACGCCGGAGCTGCAGGTGCGCGCGACGACCGGTGTGCCCTGGGGCTCCGGCTTGACGGGGCGGAGGCAGGGCGAGCCGCCGGACGAGGAGGAGGACCCCCCCGGTCTCCATGCGCCTCGGGGTCCAGGAGCTTCCCCGGCGGCGTGAGAAGGAAGGGGGAGCGGGGTACTCAAGGCGCGGCGTGTTGCCACCCTCGATGTACTCGAGGACGGCCTCCAACGTGCGCCCGGGCACGCCCCACCACCGACGCCGGCCGGCGGAGTTGAGCCTGCCGGAGGGCACGACGCCGTTGGTGGCCTCGAGCTGCTGGGCGTGACGGCGGCAGAAGTACGGCTCCCAGAGCGGGCTGTCGGGACGTAACGTGGCCCCTTCCTCGCCACTCGTGGCAGGTTCGACCGGATGCGTGCGATCTCCGCACGCCGCGCCGCGCCGGTGGGTATCGGGGGCACCGGCACGCCGCCCGCGCTGATCCTCCACGCCCCGGGCACCCGCATGTCCGGCGGGACCGGGTACTCGGCCTCGTAAAGGAGGCGAGTCTCGTCTTCATGAAGATGGCGGCGGCCGAAGCCGTTCGCCGCCGCGCCGTCGCCAGGGAAGCGCTCGTCCATGGATGCGAACTAGAGACGGCGAAAGAGAGGAGAGGGGAGTGGGGGACGACGGCGGCGGGCGAGTGTGAGTCGCCCTGTGCGCCGGGGCGCGTCATATATAGGCCGAGGCGCCGCCCACACGCGTGGCACCGTGCGTACGCGTGGCGGGCGAGGGACGCGCGTCGTCCGATCTTCACTGCGCCGCCCGTGAGCATCAATGGCGCAGGCTGACCGGCGCGGCAGCGCGCGGCAGCTTTGGCATTGATTCGCCGCGGGAAACGAGGCGATGAGGACGACGAAGGGTCGAGAAGAGAGCCGTGTCGCTGACGCGGCGGGCCTGCGGCTTTTCGCGCCAAAAAAGTTCGCCCGGCGCCCCCGAGCGCCCACCAGCGCGCCGGGTTCGGGCTGGGTCCGTCGGCACTGTTTTCGGCCCAAGCCGGCGAAAATCGGGCTCCTGGGGGCGCGACTGGGCCGTTTTTTCGGCGCCGGCGCGAAAAAAACGCCTGGGGAGGCCTTCTTGGGGGCGCGGCTGGAGATGCCCTAATGTTGCTTATGAATTCCTCTGTCGTGGTGGAGGCTGGAGGTCGATGATCAGGCGTATTGGCTTTGTGTTGAGGCTACTTGAAAAAGAGCTTCTATTGTAGTTCTGTGTGCTGCTTTGGAGCTCCTTCTGTATGGTGTCATAGTTGGATGTAACTCTGAGCAGCTGGCTTATCCCTGTTTGTGAAGTTTGCTTTGGTTTCACTCCTATAGTGTTGAACTTAATTTCGTTTTGGATGATTGGCTGCAGGGGCATGAGTCAGTGAATCGTGCCTGATGGGTGTGCCATGATTCTCCTTCCTAAAGAAGATGCATGGCGATTTTGGTTAACCACGAATTTGAATCAGACAATGTTTAATCCACATGCTTCAGACTGGGAAATTGAATTATTAATCACCCTCTTTTGACCAAGGAAACGAAGAAAATAAATACGAGAGATCTTTATAGCCATATTTCACAGTGCACCACACATTTCTGGCACAATGATGACGACACTAATATCAGTTTCTCCACCAATTCTCAGAGTTCCTACTGACACGGTTGCAAAAGTTGAAACACCAAGAAGCACAACACGGGCTTCGTGGTTTGTGTATATGACTGAGTTGATCAGCAAGAAAGGTAGCGAAGGGGAAATATTTTAATCCAAATGATTAGTGCCACGCACCTGATGTGTGGCACTCCGCCCCCTGTTTTCCGATGGCAATTCTAGTCACACAACGATTACAAATTTCATTGACACACGTCAAGTTTCTTTCAAAAACAAACTGAAGCACAAAAAAAAACATTTGGAGTTGCCATTTGTTCGTGCCACACGTCAGGTACTTATCACTTATCAGGGTCCTATTTTAATACCTTACGTCAATTGGGTGAAAACTCTTCTGATTTGGTAAATTATCAAATTACATGGTGAGTACAATCCCGTACCATGCCTTCAAAGACTACGTCATTTGCTAAAGCCCACTAACCCATGCAACGACAAATAGGCCGCTAGGAAAAACAATGCTACCTATCACTAACACGACATAGACCCTGCCCTACTCTTCCAGTCACATCTACAAGGCAATACAAAAACAGTTCACTAGGGTCGTAGGCCCACGGACATGTATAATTCATCATTTGACTTCTAATGCTCAAGTCGCATCACAAAAACTTGCTCAAGTTATTGATCCATTGCCCACTCTATGCCATTGCATTACATCAATAGTTGTCCTGATACCTCTCATGCCTCAAGGTTCTTCAGCCCCCCTCCCCCATCTCGATGCTATAGTGGTGTCTTATAAACCCTGACTTAAATCCTAAAAATGTGTATACATGTCTTGCATGGCATATTTATACATGTGAATGACAAGTACAAATCACACCTATACTCAGTGATCGCGAGACGATCACGGTCATTAATGAATTCAATGCTTGGTTGTCCTTGCTAGCTCCATATTCAATATCAAGTGATACGCTAGTAATACTAGTATGACCATTTGATGAAAAAATGAGCAGAATTTTAGACTCCAGACAGAGACACATGCATATATCCAGAACACATTTACACATCGATCTAACATTGTTGTCAGATTACAACACACTCATATTTCTAGGACTTAATTGCACCTCGATCTGATATTGTTATTAGATATTAATATTGAAATCATGAACAATTAGTCTTATCTCTTCGTTCTGAATAAGACTATTGAACGATTCTTTATATTAATGAAATGGATCACACAAGGATGTGCTTAAGCAAGCATGCTAATACATCCCACATGACCAACTGCTTAGCTTAACAATCTCTGTCAGCCCCATATGCATTTGTAGCCAAATATAGGTAAATCAATTCTCACCTACACATAGACTATTTGATTCAGTTACTTAGTTTTTGTGTATTCAAACATTCATGCTAGCTCATATATTCTGGCCAAGGCAGATTAAAAGGAATCAACAATGTCTTAATCCACATTATTATCATCATCATCTCTGAAATGCCAACAATGTTACGTCTGCAATAAATATAACTACCATTGGAAACTAAGATCCAAAGAAGTTGGATAGCTTATATATAGAAAAAAAGATTTTTTTAGGTTGTAAGCCTAATATAGCTATCCAAGTCTACAACCTAAAAAAAAATCTCAATAGTGGCATCTTTTTTGTACCACATAGAGATGTTCTAATACATAAGAGTCTTTGCTTCAACGACAAAGAACCATGTATTTCCATTATACTCTAGTTCTTTGTTTAGTTAACTGAAATCTTGTTTCCTCTCAATGAAAAGAGCGCCAAGGTCAAACTATTTTTTTTGGAAGAAAGTGATTTTGTTAACGCATCAAGTCGAGCCTCGCAATGAATGTGCCTAAGTTTTTCTAGGAAGTATCGATGATCACGCTCATCTACTTTTGTCTGCACGTAGTAATTGACATCTAAGCATAACGATCAAGCAAACCACCTCATTATGAGTAGACAAAGGCAAATACATAAAGTGAATTGTTCTTAGAATTCAGGGGTGTCCTCTAAGTGGTATGTAATTAAGTTCACGGTCATAAATTAAACTTCCGTGATACTTATTTCAGTGGCAAACTCGCACTATAGTTAAGAGTGGTAGTACGCACTTACTTTTGAACATAATATCAATAAAAAACAATTAACATGATATTTGTTAATCATAGACAAAGCTAGAGATATCACATCCCAAAGAGACCGGCTTTGCTTGATTTGTGCATCTCTAACAACCTCCATTCAATTCTAGTAAATCAATATTTCTCATGATACCTCCCGGGCCTCAAGGTACATCCCCCCTCCAGCTCTGTGTTATAGTGCACTACTAGAAAAAGGGTCAAACGTGAAGCACATTAGTGCCGGTTTGATTTTGGCCCGGTACTAATGGTACCATTAGTGCCGGTTCGAACGGATTTGCATTAATGCCAGTTCGTGTTGAACCTTTAGTACCGGTTCGTGGCACGAACTGGTACTAAAGGGGTGGTGGCAGGCTGGCGTCAGGCCGGGGCCCCACGATCACCTTTAGTACCGGTTTGTGGCACGAACCGGTACTAAAGGGGTCTGACCTATAGTACCGGTTCGTGCCACAAACCGGCACTATAGGGCAATTTTCGCATCCGATGGGAAAATGTAAAACGGCTATAACTTTTGCATACGATGTCGGGAAAAAACGTATAATATATCAAAAAATTCAGCACGAAAATCCGCATCCGATGTAGACAGCCTATGACCTATTTGGAATTATTTAGAATCCTCAAATTCCAAAAGGAAAAAAAGATATGGTCAAATAATTTCAGTTTTTTTAAAAAAAATTGGTTAAATCTGGTCAAACTACTTATTCAAGAAGTATTAATGTTACTACATAATTATTCAAGAATATTAGTGTTACTAAATAATTATTTCAATTTTTTGAATTTTGGTCAAATCTGGTCAAACTATGGTCAAACTGTGGTCAAGCTATGGTCAAACTTATTCAAGAAATATTAGCGTTACTAAATAATTACTGTTTTTTAGAATAATAGTTTCAAACTCAAACGGTGAAATGTGTGACTTCATGCTCAAGCTAAACTCCTGAGGGTTAATAGGATTAACATCTTATTATTGTGAGGAAAACAACAAGTGCAGACTCGGAAACGAAGGAGAATAGAACCCGAAAGTTAAGCGTGCTCAAGCTAGAGTAGTGAGAGGGATGGGTGACCGGTCGGGAAGTTAGATGATTTGGAATGAGTGATCCACACTTGAGCAATTAAGAGAGGTGATTAGAGACTAAATCATCAAATAATTCAGAAAAATTAAAAATCGAAAAAAAATCAAAAAAAATTTCTAAAATTTTCAAAAAAATAATTCAAAAAAAAACCTTTAGTGCCGGTTGGTAACACGAACCGGTACTAAAGGTCCCCCATACCGGGGCGCGAGCTCACGCCACGTGGTGGCACTTTAGCGCCGGTTCGTGCCGAACCGGTACTAAAGGGGGGGGGGGGGCCTTTAGTGACCACCCTTTAGTGCCGGTTATGGAACCGGCACTAAAGGCCCTTACGAACCGGCACTAAAGCTCCGTTTTCTACTAGTGGTGGTGCTTTACTGAACTGCCCTAGCCCTTATTCTCCAAATGTGTATATACATTTGTTGGCTTGTATATTTATAAACGTGAGTGAATGGATCAGATTGGACCTATATTCAACACGAACCGGTACTAAAGGTCCCCCATACCGGGGCGCGAGCTCACGCCACGTGGTGGCACTTTAGCGCCGGTTCGTGCCGAACCGGTACTAAAGGGGGGGGGGGGGGGGGGGCCTTTAGTGACCACCCTTTAGTGCCGGTTATGGAACCGGCACTAAAGGCCCTTACGAACCGGCACTAAAGCTCCGTTTTCTACTAGTGGTGGTGCTTTACTGAACTGCCCTAGCCCTTATTCTCCAAATGTGTATATACATTTGTTGGCTTGTATATTTATAAACGTGAGTGAATGGATCAGATTGGACCTATATTCAATGTTCCTGATACGATCAGGATAATTGATGAACATCACGATCTGCATACATGCATGCATTTCCATGCTTGATTGGTATTGTGTGTTTTATACCAACCGATATACCAATGTTTCTATTTACAGAAAAAATGAGAGAACTAGTGATATACTTGTGTTTCATATTTTGCTCCATATTTAATACCAAGTGATATACTAGTATGTCCATTTTGATGGAAAAACGAGAAACTTTTTGGAGTCCAGACAGATACATATGCATATATCCAATTATCTTAAACTTATTTACGCATCGATCTAACATTGTGTCTATATTCAATTATCCAAAACTTTCTCCCCTGTGTTTTCAATCCTTAGTTTTCCATCTACATTCCTATCCTCTTCCCTAATTTTCATGTTCATGTCTTTGTCCTATCTTGTGTTCCAAACAGGCCCTGAGTTATCACCCAACTTAGAGACCCATCACTCGAACCGGCAATGTATCGCGGGCTTCGTGGTGCCCTGTATCCTACTCAGCTGATCAGCAGGAAAGGTCGGCGATTACAATCCAGTGCAGCACAGACTACTGCTACGACAAAACTGTTGGCGCTATGACTCTTCTCGCTTTCTTATGGCAGAATTGTGGTACGAAGGTGTTGCTAAAAGCCTAGGGAGGTCCAAGAAACCTACAGTTCACTGAGCATCCCATTTTTAATTGTTTATTGTGGTCTATTTAATAAATTTGGTGAGGCTACATCCCATCGTCGTAATTCGAGATGAAAAAAATGAAACAGAAACAAGAAAACAAGTTTCAGCTCAAACTGATGGACGAGAGGGAAAAAACAAATTAGTACCCCACAAGACAATTTACCCCGTCAACAATTGGGTAAAATTTTCATTGTTATGATTTGGTCAGAGACCGTGCCATGCCATCAGAAATTAAAATCGACCAATTAACGGTACTGCAAAGACCTCTGCTATTCCGGCCACACCCGAACACAGTACATAGGGTGCAATCGATTGCACGGCTGGAGGTCTACAGACATCTAGAATTCAGCAACTAATTTGTAACAGTCAAATAGGATTGCTAAAGTTTGCACAGTTTGTTGATACACTGCCTTGTCCTGTTACCTCTCAAACCTAAGGTTCTTGCTTCTTCCCCTGCTCACGCATCAGTGGTGTGTCTTACTAAACTCAGCTGGCCCGAGTCTCAAAAATGTGTACACATTTGTTGGCTTGTATATTTATAGTCCATGTCAATGACCGGAGAAAATCACTCTATTCTACACGCATGCATTTCAATGCTTGGTTCGCACTGTATTCTACTCCATATTTAGTATCAGGTAACAGAAAAATGGGATGAGTTTCAGACTCCGGCCATAGATGCATGCAATCAATCAAAAACTTATTTACACATCGATCTAACATGGTTGGCAGATCACAACACATGCATATTTACGGGACTTCAAAATACCTAGATCTTTTTGTTTCAAAATAACTAGATGTAACATTGTTATAACATTTTCATATTCAAATCATGAACAGTTATCCTTATCTCTATGTACCGAATAAGACTATATATGACATGGATGAAATAAGATATGTAGTTAATCAAGCATGACGATACATCAGCTGGGCCAACTGCTTACCAATAGTTTGTGTCAATCCCATATGCATTTGCCATTAACAACTCTTGGTAATATAATCAATGGTCACCCACAAATAGATAATCAGATCCGATTACTTAATTTCCCATGCATATCAAACATTCATGCTAACTCATATATTCAGGACACACAAGGATCAGCGAGCATACATGGTTATGGATAGTGATATATCTTGGGTACATATAACCAGGATCGGAAATCAAGATCCAAAGAAGTTGAGCTTTTTTACAACTTAAGCTCAGGATCAGATCACCCGAAGCAGCTCTAGTAACTCACCACATGAAAGCAGGCAGCAAGCAAAATCAGTTAACCCATCAGCTACTAACCTGTAATTAATTCCAATCAAGGGGCAATTCAATCACCCAAGAGAAATATGTAGTTAAACTAATGCCAAAGTAGGCGACAACCTTTGCTGCTGCCAATCTTTTATCCAAGTGGGTCTTGAAACTAGTATTGATTTCATACCAAGTCCCAATAAACAAAGCTGTTTTAACCGAAACAACTTCTGCACCAATTCATGTGTCTGCCTTCTTAACCACAAGTCGTTCACATTCGTCGGGAATTGCTCCCGGGATTGGAGTCATGGGTTATTGTTGTTGACATGATGAACAAGATGTGGCGATGGGTCTCCCAACTTCGGAGACACAACAAGAAATTGCTTCATGACTGATGCCTATATTCATAGTACCATCTTTGGGCACCTCAAACTTTACGGTATGGCAAGAGACTACAGGGAAAATACCATGAACTGTTTAAAAATTTTATGTGGTTACTTGAAAATAAGAGTCCCATTGATGGCTCACATTACTTAATTTGTGTCTTTTATTTACTAAATTGTACTATTTATTATTTAGTAGCGAAGTTCATCCAGGATGCATGTCAATTTGTTAACTTAAATTTGTTTTCAGATGATATTGCACTAGAGAAATGTGTAACAACTCCCGGGTGCCCCTACACCCTCATAAACAGTAAATTCATAAAAAAATAAAATAAAAATTCTGAAAATTTCAGGGATCAAAGATTTGATGTTCTTGCAAAGTTTCAGCAACAAATAAGCTTCATGGAGCCCTCACCAAAAAAAACCACTGCTAAAAAATGTACTAAACTTTGAACAATGATTTTGTATTTTATTTGAGGGCTCTGTGAATGTTATTTTTTGCTAAAACTTTGCAAGATTATCAAAAGTTTCATCATGTTCAATGTCCCAAGGTTTCAGATTTTTTTTTTGATTTGTTTAGTTTACTGTTCATAGAGGGTGTAGGGGCACCTGGGTGCTGAAAACCCTGTCTCTATTATAATATTGGCTATATTAGTCTTACAACCTAAACAAAGTGGTTCAAAAAACATCAATAGAGTGACATATTTTTTGTACTACATAGAGATGTTCTAATACATGTGTAATGGGGAAGATATATGTCCATTATGGTCTTGTTATTTTTTTGGTTACCTGAAAACTCGTTTACTCTAATAGAAAAGAGCACCTTGGATGAATTATTTTTTGTAAGAAATAAATTACGTTAATTTATCAAGTGGAGCCTCACAAATGCGTGCTTAAGTTTTTCTACAAAATGTCGATAAGAAATAACTGACATCTAAGCATCACGCTCAGCCAAAATCACCTCAGTGTGAGTAGACAGATGCAAAGACATAAAGTGAATGGTTTTTAGAATTCAGGCGTGTCCTCTATATTATTAGGTATTTAGGTCATGGTTGCAAAATAAACTCCGGCAATATTTCTTTAGTGACAAACTCACACTATAGTTAAGGGTAGTAGTAGTATGCGCTTATTTTAAAAGATAATATACATATTAGAAGCAATTAAACATGAAAGTAAGTAATCATAGAGGGTGCAACGGTGGGCCAGGCACTACCCTTGAAGTAATCACAGATAAAGCTAGAGATATGACACCCCGAAGAGAGCAAGTTCGCTCGATTTGGGTACACCCTCTATTCGACTAAACCGTCAAAGTCTACCCCGCACCCCCCCCCCCCCCCCCCCAGGCTCTATACTATAGTGGTGCTCCTATACATATGACCTTCCATCCGATCCTCCGCTAACACATTAAATCAAATCTTCCACATGTATAACCAAAGTTCAGCACACAATTAGATCTTGCCTCATACAACAATCATACCACGAGGGATCATACGCACAACAGTAATCTCAAAGTGTGTAACATTTCTTGGTCTATATATTTTTTACAAGTGAGTGAATGGACCAGATCGCACATATATTCATTGTTTATATGCTCATGATAATTTATGAACATCTGTGTAGATGCATGCATTTCAATGATTGGGGTTTTCAGTTTTTGGTTGATCTTTTCTTTGAAGTAATATACTAGTGTGTCTATTTGACTTGAAAAAATGAGAAAAAGATTGTAAGGAGCACACATGATATATCCATGACATATTTACAGTTGATCGCAACACACATATATGTAGGACTTAATTACACATCGATCTAACCTAGTTATCTGGTATTCACACTGAAATCATGAACAGCCGGTATTACCTCTCCAATTTGGTTAAAATTATACAAATCAAATGGATCAGACAAGGATTTATTTAATCATGCATGCCAGGAAGCAACTTCTTACCTTAACATGATGCTTAAGATAACACGCAAGAAGTTTGCTATTCTTCTAGGAGAGCAAGGAAAGAAGACGCATAGTGATTTTGATAGACCAAGTATATATCGGTATTGGATCATGTTTAATATGTATGCTTCAGACTAAGACATTGAATTATAATTAATTACCCCCTCCGCCCCAAAATGCAATACCATAGTGTAAAAAATGATCTTACATTTTGGGACGGAGGGAGTACGTTCTTTGGACCAAGGAATAAAGTAGAAAAATATTACATGCTTCATTTCAGTCCTGTGGGAGCTCTCAAGCATGTCGGAAATGTTGATACAGTTAATAATTTCATTTCATACAACTCAAGGGTGTGATGAGTGATTTCTAGTGCATTTCACACTGCAAAACAAATTTACATTTCTGAAACAATCATGATGAAGTGATGACATTGATGCCAGTTTCTCCCCAAATTCTGGGAGCTTTCATACTAACATGGTGCAGGCTTCATGGTGATCTGTATCCTAGTGAGCTGATCAACAATTAAGGTAGTACTTCCTCCGTTCCTAAATATAAGTCTGTATAGAGATTTCACTATGGACTACATACGGAGCAAAATGAGTGAATCTACACTCTAAAATGCATCTACATACATCCATATGTGGTTCATAGTGAAATTCCTCCAAAGACTTATATTTAGGAACGGAGGGAGTAGATGTTACTGGTCTGGCAAAAATGTTGGCTATGACTCCTCACGTTTTCTTCGTTGTGGTTTACTTAACATGCTCTGATGTGTTGTTAAAAGCAAGGAGGGAAGGTGTCACTAGTGCAGAACTGGCCTTTAGTGCCGGTTCGCCAACCGGCACTAAAGAGTGGGGACTAAAGGTCGCCCCCTTTAGTACCGGTTCATCACGAACCGGCGCTAAAGTGCCACCACGTGGCACAAGCCAGGCCCGGGTGCGTGTAGGGCATTAGTACCGGTTGGTAACACCAACCGGTACTAAATGTTTGGGTGTGTTTTTTTAATTTTTCTTTAATTTTGTGTTTTCAATTTAATTTAGTGATTGTTTTACATTATAATGAGTTGTTAAATCATTAGGTGAAAGTACCGCGGATTAGTTTCAACTGGATGCATTTATTGGAGCTAAGTGATCAAGTATATGCCATATCCATATTATACTTGATCAAGTATAATATATATGGATATGGCATATACTTGATCACTTAGGTAGGATCCATCCAGCTGAAACTAATCCGCGGTTTCTTTCATTAAATGATATAATAACTCATCATCATCATCATATTAATTAATATAAAAATTCTTGCATCATATCATCAAAACATGAGTATATATACTCTAGCTAGCTAGCTAAAAAATCATCGTAGTCGTCATTATCACTATTTAATCAACATAGTTATTACCGCTATCTAATCACCACCAACACTACTAGCTTAAAGAAAAAACATTCACTTGTACCAGAAGCAAAAATATCATCGAGTTCAACATGATTGTCATGATATTATAAGCGTTCATATATAACACCGCAAAAGCAAATCACTTAAGTTCAGAAC